>VZRX01010776.1:143060-176770 GCA_013398075.1 Notiomystis cincta
GGAGAGGAGAGGAGAGGAGAGGAGAGGAGAGGAGAGGAGAGGAGAGGAAACAGAGTTTAGTTGTACTTCTTGAATGGGCTGGGGGTTTTAGAAGTGAGCTCAGGGTAAGCAGGACAGTACAGGCCATCCTTGAACTCCTGACTGTGGCCAAGATTACCGAAAAACAAGACACAAAGCTCAGCCACTGTACCTGTTGGTGCTGTGCTCTCTGTGCCCCCTCCAGTATTGTGAGAGCTGGTTTGAGCATCTAAGTCCCCGAACAGCTCCCCCAGGTAATGGGCTCATTATTTGGACTTGCTGAGCACCCTTTAATTACACTCAGTCCTGGGCCCAGCTTCTATCTATGCTCTTTAAACACTTGAATGTGCTTTATGCTGCATGCATTCATTAAGGGTTGCAAACCAGAAAACTCTGAGCAGTGATGCAATTTGGCTCATAAAACCCAGAAATCAGAACAAGTTCTAATCTGAAACTGAAGCTCCTCTTTTTCCTACAGACATTTGTAGGCCGTAATTCCCTCCTTGTTCCCCTAAATTGTTATAGTGCTGTCCACAGAGAGATGACTATGAACTGTCCTGAATTTTTGCAGCTCAGTATCTGAACTAGAAAGAGGAGAGGCAGGTAGAGAGGAGAAGGAAGTCAGGAGACTGCATTGATTCATCGATCTTCCTCGCTCAGGCTCCTTTGTATTACTAAATAACTAGCAGGCATTAGTATTGGACACAAGGTTATATCAGAATGGGCCCTCATTCTCAGAGTATTTGTAATGCTCACACTGTGCTTAGCCAGGCATTAATGATTTATGAGGACTCAGGATGAGTTGCAAAACAAATTTTTTCACCAGGTAATAATGCCTGCCGATGAGTTGTAAAAGAAGAGACAACACAGTGCAGTCCTGGCAGTGAAAAATGACCTCAGCTATCTCCTGCTAGTGCCTCTTCTGGGCTCCTCCTAATTTTCAGCATTTCCTCCAACAAACGGAATTTCCTGAAACCTCCAAAAAGGGATGTGCTGGGAATTTCCTACTGGTTATTTATTCCTTTCATTTCTTTGTTCTAATGGACTTTATTTTCTTTGTTTGGTTGGTTTTTTTTTTCCTCATTTGACTTTTTGTTTTTTTAAGAGATCCAGGTAAAAATGAAGTGCAAGGACAGTTAAGGTGCAAGGTTTCAGCAGGGTGACCATTGATGTTTCTTCTCCTCAGTGAATCACAACCAGTGCACTACCCTAGTGCAAGGGATTTTCTCTTCCTGCCACAGGTGCACACACACATTGGAATGAGATTTTGAAACCAAGCCAGTCCTTTCTGTTCCCTTCCTCACCAGTGATGCTAAATCATTCTCAGTGAAGACTGGTTTAATACTTTCTTCATAAAGAACTGCACAATAGACACCCCAAAATGACATGAGCTACGTAGTGGCTGAACCTAAAGGGGACTTGACCTGAAACCTGCAACTGAACATCTCTGTGGAGCTTGTGAAAGGCAGCACTTTCTGTCTTGCCATTATCAGCCTTGGTATCATTGCCTGGGGGCATTTAATATAATTATATTGAGAGTCCCAGAGACAATATAGGTCAGAAGGTGTAAGTGACTTTCCTCAGGTCAGGAATGGAGCCAGGAAGAACTCAGATGCTTTGATTCTTGGTCCCCAGCCCCAGCCATCACACCACATTTTCTCCCTCTTAATTAATGGACAAATTACAAATTAAACTAAAGAGCCCACAAGCTTTGGATCAAATACAGGACCCAGCTTAACTGTGTAATAGTGTAGATCCAGTAAAGGGAAAAGAAATTATATAGTGGGTATTTTTTTAAATTACTTATAATCAGAAATAAAAATGAAGAAGGAACTTATTCCCAAAGTTTATTTATTCTGTATTTTAAGCACAGTGAAGACTGGATACTTAAAGACCCTCTCTAATGCACATTCCCATGGCACAATGGAAGCTCTCAGGTTTCTTCCTATTTTTAATACAGTACTCTTTACTCAAATTCTAGTAGATAAAGCTTTAGAAGGGGGCAGCAAGAGCTAAAATACAACGAGCCATAAAATACGGAAGAACAATTTTTACAAACAGCTTTTTAAATAATTTACTTGGGAAAACTAACTCTTATAAAACTGCAAAGGGTAATTGATGAAACATCACTAATTATCTTGTGAGGAATGTGCAAGAGACCAGTGCTTGCTCACACAGGCTCATGCTTTCATGATTGGGACAGAAAATGTGGGAAAGCCAAGAAAAGTTACCAGGAGGAAAATCCAATGACCTTCTTCCCTTAATACGTATGGAGATTAATTCCCAAGGTTATGCTCTACTTATGCAAAACAATAATTTTAACCATTAAGTGCCAGCACTGCCCACGCTTGTTTATTTTGATAGTGGTAGAGCATGTGTAGGTACAAGAAACTAAATCATGAAGCAGAAGATCTAGGAGTCAAACAGGACCTGTGAGTGACAGGAAGGAGTTTACCATGGTGAACCCTTCCCACATGAACCACACAAGAATTCAGGATTTTTGGCCACGTTGACAAGTCTTTCCTTCTCCTCACCACAGCATCCACAGACACACAGAGAACCCCAAAAGCTGCAGAGTACCCCAATAAGCTGCTGAATGTACTCTCATACTGTTGATATATGGCTTGAAGCAGCTGCAGAGAGGTAACAACTCATTGCCCAGCTGCCTCACTAGGCCAGGCTGATGAAGTTAGGCAGACACTGTTCTCCACTCCTCTAGACACTGGTCTGGAAGATCAGGATGAACATCCATTAAGGTCTTCCTTGATATTTAGGATGGGGATTAGTTGTTTCCCAGTTGACAAATACAAAAATCAGCTACAGCATATTCCATGTGGTGTGAAGATAAGCACACACCTCTGGAGAACACCATTCTACTTGGGACTGAGGTTAAGAAATAGGTCCTTTAATCTCTTTTGGCCTGAATGGAAAAGAGAAAGGGAAATGAGTAAAGCCTGGTGACAATCACTAACAGATAAGGATGTTTCAGATCATAGAATAGCCTGAGTTGGGAGGGACCCACAAAGATCATCGAGTCCAACTCCAAGGATCAGCCCCAAGAATCACACCATGTACTTGAGAGTGTTGTCTGAACACTTCTTGAGCTCTGTCAGGCTGGTGCTGGGACCACTGCCCTGGGAAGCCTGTTCCAGTGCCCAGCCACCCTCCGGGGGAGGAACCCCTGTGATCTTCAGTTTCCTTCCTGGACTCTGAAGATTATACATCCAGTTACCTGGACTGTCTGCAGTTGAACAGAGACAGAGCCTGTCTCAGGAACAACCCAACCAGTTCTGTGTGCTTAGACAAGTAGGATGTACTGTGTCTCCCCAGGGATTGCCAAGGAAGATTAAATAATTAGTTGGGACCAGACAGTCATTTCTTCTTTTTGCAGAAGGTGAGAACTAATCCATTGCAGATAAATACCTTCACCTTTTTTTCTTATTGGATCTCAATTTTAGCTGAACTTCTTTACTAAGAGCAGAAGGAGAAGGGGGCGTAAGAAAGCTGGGACTGCCTGTGCATGGATCCTTTATCAGAGAGATGGGGGAGGCAGACAAATGGTGAAGCACTCTCACTTTGTACTGTACTGCAAAGAGCCAAGGCTGCTGAAGGCTTGGCATGGGGGTGCAAAATACTGTCTGCATGATACTGGTGTGTCCAGTCCTCCTCTCATAGTCTCTATTAATTATGGAGTTCCCACAAGACACCATCCTGCACCCAAGGCATGTGAAAATGCTCGACTGGTTCTGGCTATCTCCTGCATATTTTGCTTTCCTAAGCCCTTAAGCCACATAAAATAAACTGAGAAAAGCTCAATACTGAATATGAGTACAGTGAGGCCAAGCCTGTGCTACCCAGCTACACACCCTGGTGAAGATGCAGCATATGCTGATGGAGAGGTATCACTGCTGGCACAGCTACACCAGCCCCTGACCAAAGGCAACGAGAGTCATCTTCTGCTGGGTTTTGTCAGCACAGCAATGTGAAATGCAAGGTGTGAAGTTGTCATACTCCAAGCTGATACAGCCATGGCAGTAGGACTTTGTAGTGCAGACCAACCTGTCTAGATCTTTGTCGTGTTGACACTGTTAGACACCTGTGCTGTTAAAGAAAACAGTAACAGATGCTGGAGAGTTGGAAAATATTTTTAAATCCTGCTGAATAACATGCATGTGGCTGTATATGATAATTCTACTGAAAGGATTGTTGGCAATGAGATGCCCTGTTGTGCTAAATAATTTTTTGTTGTTCACATAGGCAAATTCTTCTCACCTTATGATGAGAAAGGGTCAACAAAGTCAGCTGTGGTGATTACTCACTTGAGGAAGACAACCACAACTCTATGTGTAAATTGAACCTTTCTAAAGATGATAAAAACTCAGGGAAGTTGCCATATCATGTTTTGAAACTAATTTTCAGGCTATTATCATCACTGGAACTGACATTAGAAGGTACCTCAAGGCTGCTTTCACACATTATAGAGTTGATATTTCCCTATATTAGGCCATAGAACTATTTCTACATATTTTCTGATTATATTTGGAGACAAACTACACCCTTAATCTCTAGAAAAAAAATGCTTTAAATGCAACTTTAGAGAGATTTTGGTACCACAGTTATGCATTAAAATAATAAAAAAAGGAGTCTGGGGGCTAGAATGCCTTTGCTGCTTTGATTTATGAGGTAAAGTCTTCTCTGGTATCCATGCCTGCTAATTTATAATCAAAAGGGTTACAAATGCACAGTGAGCATATGTGACCGGGTTTGAAAATGAACTGCATTTATATTACATATATGGATGCAAAGAATGAGAAAAGAATACGGTGACAATTTGATCTTTTTCATTTTCCAACACACACTGTGATCCATGTAAGGAAAGGCAGCAAGACCAAAGGACCCAGCATAAAAATACCCACTGAGATGTTGAGACAAAGATGTAGCTTCCTATATCAGGGTCTGGTGTTTTTTTTCAGGATTCACCCCTGATTAAATACAAAGTTGGCTGCAGCCTGCTCTATATTGGCCAAGGCAAACAAAGCCCAGGAGATCCCAGCAAACTGCCAGTCTGGTCTCCTCTCCACATATAACACGCCACTATGTCAGTTAGCACTGTAACTTGATTTCCAGGCAGACAATAATTTTCTCTGGAGACAAAATGAGAGAGACAGGCAGAAAGAGAAGGGAAAAAAAAAAATCTATGAGCACTGGAAATGCAGAATAGCCTAGATTCAAAGGGAAATTTAGTTCTGATTGTTTTATTTACCAGCAGCCAGCCCTGAGTATCAATCCACACTTAAGGGAAGGCTAAAATATTTATTACTACGTGGTCTGGGATGGATTCAGTATTATCCTAATTGCTTGTAGCAGAAGACTAAGAGATAGCTTTTGGACCTTTCTGATCTCTTTATGTAGTGCAAGGCATTAGCTAAACATTTCCAAGTTTTGCAGGCTTTGAACGAGCAGCACCCATCTGTGAAACTGATGGTGTGATCATCAACAGGCTCCTGACACAGCAGCACCAGTGAAACACTGACCAGTTTTGGAGCCAGTTGTGTGTTAACAGCAGCCAGAGGCACATCTGCACCACCAGCCAGCAAACAAAACACTTGTGTTCCAAAAGAAAAAAAAAATACAGGTTTTTGAAAATAAATCAGTGATGTATCCAGAGCAAATTGCATCTGTTAGAGGAAAAACAAACAAACAAACCAACCAAAAATACCACAACTCTAACGTGTAACACCTGACAATCAAAGACTTCAAAGTACTTAACATACATTAATTAGCAAGGATGAGGCTGCTCCTCTGCCCACTGTAAACAAAGCAGTGCTGCCCAGCTTCAACAGGGGCAGGGCTTAGGCTTTTCATAAAGTGTATGTAATGTAATCAACACAAGTCTCTGAAATACATTTTTACTGGACAGTGGTAATGCACATATTTTCTAACATTCACATACTGCAGTACAGGATGCCTAATGAAAACAAATAAAAGCATTCAAATCTTGGGCACTGAAATCTCACCCTTTCAGAAGATATTATACATCAGCTACAAATAAGAAAGTATTAAATATCAGAATTTAGGCCTATATACTCTGTGGATGGTTTAGTACCAGGTATGTGTTATGCACTGGGTTAAATGCATGTGACAGCATCTCTTGGTCCAGTGGACATCTCATATCATAGAGAACTGGTTTTTTGGTGTGTCCCCACAGTAAGTCTTAGTGATTCATTACACTATCAGAACAGGCAAGTGTAATCAAATATTGCAAAATAAATTAAAAAGAGAAAAAGCTCTTTGTCAAATCAAATCTAGGCCCTCCCTGGGGTATTCTGCAATCCCAACAACTCCACTTCAGCAACTGGTTCCCTGCTGTGCAGCTTCAGCAGGTGTGGGGGGCTGCAATCATGACTATTCACGACTACAGAAGTTATTGCAGTAGTTAAATACAGGGCTGTTAACTTACCTAAGAATGATAAATGACTACAGGTTTGGAGAAAATGATAAATAAGCTAGATTTTTGGCCCCCTGAGCTTTAAGAACATGGTATTTTACGTTAAAAAAGGCATAATTTGTGTCAAGATTTCCTTTGAAAATCATCCTACTTACAATAATTTCAAATCTCTAGATTCTATCTGTCCTGAAGATGTGAAAGACTTTATAATTGTTTTTTTTCTCCTACATTTTAAAGCACTGTAAAGTTTTCAAAGTCTCACAGTATTGCAGCTGTTTAGGAAACATTTTGTAAAATGTCCTTCTCACTTCTGCCTAATTAATTTTTCCCTGTAACAGGGTAAAACCTTGATTTTTAAACCTTTATTTTTAAGGAAACTTTTTGGAAGGTACTTCTGTTATTATTAAGTATTTTTGTATAAATCCTAGTAAAGTCACTTCCTAGTATCCATGTTGCCTGAGCAGGGGGGTTGTACAGTATGGCAAAATAATATGAGCCATAACTAGCTGATAATGTAAGAAACCATTTAACTGCAAATGTTGTTTCTATTCATAGAGAATTAAATTATCAGGATGTGCTTAAGTAGCTGCCTTACCAAACTCAGAATTAAAAAAAAAAAAAAAAAAAAGAGAGACATTTTTAAGAAGTCTGTTGAGATTAAAGGACACAGATTTATTTAATGAGTATTAAAATTTACGGGCTCTCTAAGAATTAAGCAAGCTTATAAAGACTATTTTGAGAGCTGAATGAAGATGGTTGATAAGACTTGGCTAAAACATTTCAAAAACAAACGAAAACAAAGGAACACCTCAGAAAACACGGTGATTAAGTCAAAATTTCAACTGCGAAGGCAATATACAAATTTCACAATCATTTCATAATCCGAAAATGCCACTGCAACCAACCCGCAAAGGTGCTGAACCTATGAAAGGATGACAACAGGCAATTTTGAATCTAGACAAGCATGAAAGAAGCATGTTTTTCTCCTTCTGTGTAGTTATGGCAACAGAGAGATATAAAACCCCTCCTAATTGAACAAGGGCTTTTTTCCTCTCTCTGCTCCCATCCGCAACTTTACAGCTGTCACCACAAGTCATCCCGCTCGCTCCGGCACGGCAGCAGGCAGCGAGCGGCATCGGCGGCGAGCGGAGAACAAAGGAGGCTGCAGCACAGCTCCGGCTCAAATGACAGCTCACCAGGGCTCCAGCCCGCACCGGGGACACACAGTTGTAAAGTTTCACAAAAGACTTCAAGTGAATTTCTTCTCTGGATGGCCTAGTGGGAAATCAAAGAGCTATTTTAATTTAAGGTACTTGCAGCTTCCCTTGCTAATGACTGAAATATCTAGACCGAGAGCTGCCCAACAGTACTTTGCAGGTTTACAGGAGTCCATAGAGCCACTTGCACTGATCTGAAAAGCCACATACACAGGAAAGCATTAACTGTTTCCACTTCTGAATGTGGGCATTAGAGATAGTGAAATGTAAGAAATGTGGAGGGCTGGGAGGTACCTTTGAAAACTGTTGTTGAAACCATGAGGATTCTGGAGAGGGGATATGTTACAGCTTCAGGCAAACAGAAAATAACAGGATTTAATTGAGATAGAAGATTCTTGATGGGAATTGATTGATGTTCATCCATAAGCTACTTCACTGATCTGAGACACAAAACCAGGACTTATAACCAAGTTAGACGAGGGCTGCCTCTGAGGTCCCCACAAAGGGCAGCCTTAAACTCAGCAATGAAAGGTCCAAAAAGGAATGTACAGAATTGGAAAAAAACCCCCACCATTCGTTGTCATTGGCCTTTGGAATTTTCATTTTGCATTCCTCAGGAACAAAACAGTTAGTGATCATTTACTTTGTCTTCAGTGGAATTTTGCTCTATGACACGGAGTAGAACCTGGTGTCTCTAATCAGCATGTGCTGTGTTTCTGAACCAGTTTCAGGAGAGGTAATTATAATTTCATTCATTTTTTCTCATGTCTCCAAACCATACATTTTCATGTACACACACACACACACACACACTGAAAATAGTGGTACTTTTACTGAAGTATGTGGCAAAAGCAGTTTATGTGCACAAATTAACAACCCTGGGAACAACCTCATTAAAAATCTACGGTTAAACTTCAAGGGCTTTGTGATTTCACCTCTCGTGTGCTTGCCCTCTCCGCTCCGACAGCAGAAGGCCAACATGTATTGAAGAAGAACAAACATCTACCTGTGCAAAAGCTGCCCTTTATGTTTCACATGAAATGTCAATATTTCAAAAGCTGGTTTTGTCTTCCCAAGTACCTGTGACCCTTTCAGTGGACTGAAGATTTCATGGACAGAGTTTTAAAAATGAAAATAGTTCTTAATTTCTTTGGTTTTTTTTTCTTTTCATTTGTATGTACATTTTTACTTTGCTGTAGAAAATGTCATTAATAATGACAATATGGCACAACTGTCATGTCTCACTGCGCTGACGTCTTTAGGTTAGTTTGGAAATGTTTTTTCTAGGTCATTATTTTTAATTAATACAACGAATTAGTATATTTTTATTCAAAATGTCAAACTGTTTTAATCATTACACAAATATGAAACATTGACCTAGAAAATAGGACTTTTTATGGTACTAAATAGCAACAACATAATTAAAAGCATGACATTCTAAAATGAAAATAGTGTATTTGACCATTTTACATCTTAATGAACTATCATATCAACTTGCTATTTAAATTTCATTAAACTGGATAACAAATATAAAATACATTTTGAAACAGCGTCATCTCTCATAACAAATTCGGGAAATATGTACCTTGTTAATGATGGTTAAATGACTTTTCTAATTAGTGTGGTTTGGAAAAAACTGATTGAAACGGCATTTTACAGGAAAAGATAGTTTCAAGGGCAATTTATTTCACTAAAGACACTGTCAATACTCCATCAGGCGGTACCTACTTAGCCCTAACCAGAGCTTGCTTCAGCTGTGTGGCTGTGCAGTGTCTCGTGGAGTTAAACTGACACAAAGCTTTTCTAAGTGGCACTGAGTGTTTCCCAGCTCTAAACCAGCACACCTGTTCAGCTGAAAGCAGATTTTGGTCCCCATGGCTGTACTGTATAATAATTACAGTTATAGAGACACACACTTGCAGTACCACCAAAGAAACACTGTTTCTTGATTTCCTGAGTTTTAATGTTAATTTTCTAGTCACCTTAACTTATGTCTTGGCTTTTGTTTAGTCTTCCTTTTTTCCTTTAACTGTTACACTTCTATTCTTCAGCTACTTCCTATACCTTGTGATTTTCTCCTAGCAATAATTTTTAAAGGTAGTAATATATCACTGAGAATGTGATTAAGATAATTCAGTGCATTCCTAAGGACACCAAATTGCTCAACTGAAGTGTAATCTGGGCAGGCTGCAACTTATTTTTAAAGATTCATAATGCTGTAAATGTACAATAAAACTGAAGGTGAAGCAGCAGCTCTGGGGTCCCTGTCTGCAAGAACTTTAAGACATGAAAAAAACCACAACAAAACCACAGAAATGTAGATGAAATTTTTCAAAATGCCTAAATAACTCCTGAGCCTGGGACTTAACAGCTCTTGAAAACTTAACCTATCTGTAATTTGTCATAAAGACAAACAATGGTTTCTCTTGAAATAATAGGACCAAACTGCTTTTGACTAACCAAAGTAATGCCAAAGGTTAAAAAGATAGAGCAGGAAGGCAAGAACCTACTGTGTAAAACAGCCATTCATCAGGGCTTCAAATCTCTGCTTGTTCTCCAGGGAATAGTCTGCAATGACAACTTCACATAAAAGCAAGACATTCCCTTTGTAGGGGACCATTCTTGTCTTAATCACACAAATTTCACATCATTTTCACACCAGTCTTTTATACTGGTTCAAGTAAAAGAAGTCGAGTTCAGGACTTTGGAAGTTTGGAAGTGCAAACTCTAGTTATTCTTATCTTTTTCTCCCACTGTAGTGGATGGACACAAGAAATTTCCCAAACCATTATTTTGTGGTCCTTAGTATTCATTCTATAAATGAGAAAAATTAATATAACTCCTTAAAAACAACTGTGCAGTATTGAATAGAACTTCTGGAAGCAAAAAAAGACATTCAATAAATGACTCAATTTGAATCTGCTAGAGGAATCTCTTCCAGTTCTTTCTGAAAGCAAAAAGATAAAATGATTGCTGTGTACCGACCTATTTGGTGGTGCTCTGAAACAATGCCTTCCCTATGCCTAAAAATTAGGAAGCAACAAAAGATTTCCAGTTTGATGAACTTTAAAAAAAGTAATTTTTTTTAATAACTAGCAAGTCAGCTGCTGTAGATTTGTTTGCAATCTACTGAAAAACAAGGCTGCTGAGTATATTTTTGAGTTCTTTTCTTTTTTTTTTTTCCTTGGAAGAAGAAGGCCAAGTAGACTTAGAGGCAAAATGCAGATGAACAAAGCTAGGAGTAAACCTAGTGAAAAGACATCTTGGAGCAAAATAACCATAAATAAAGTACAACTGTAAAGCAAGGAAAAAAAAAAGAAAAATAAAGGGAAAGACATGGAGTTTTGAGGGCTTGTGCCAAGCCATAGACAATGGAAGGCATGTTTTTAAGTGCCAAAAGTAGAGGTCAACACTATCAGGAAAATCTGACTCTATTAACTGTGCAAAGCATAGCTGTTTCAGGACTGTGCAGTGGCAGAAATCAGACTGCAAATGATCAAAGAGGCTGTTTCATGTTGTAAAAAATATATACTACCTCACATACACATAGTAAAAATGATCCAGGAACATTAACAGCAGTTATTCTGGAGTTAAATCCTTGTAGACCAGGCTAACTCTACAATAATGCAAGTGTAAGAGATCTTTAGAAGTTACACAACTTGCTAAGTGACAGGTATGACGAGAAAAACCCTCTGCTACTTTGGACCTTCCTCAAAGAGATGCTTTTCCTCCCATGAAAACAGAGTTATAACTATGCAGATGTGGCAGATGTTAGTATATGAATATTTATAAATCCAGAGGATATTTTGGTCTACCTCACCAGGCATGTTAATATTTGAATAGATTAATCAAAGCACTGAGTTCACAAAACAAACTGCCCCCTCACCTCCTCTGACATGGGACTGGTTCGTACTCTGAATGATGTGATGCCCGAGGCACTCAGCCCCAGAGCTGGTGCCTGTATCACCTCACGGGGTACTTCCAGACCTGCATCACCTCCTGGGGCACTTGCAGACCTTGGAAGGGAGTGCAGGGCAGCAAGAGCAGGTTTCCAAAGGAGCCAGGGCATGGCAGAACCACAGCCCAGCACAGCGCAGAGGTGTGTGGACATCACCAGCTCAGGGCCGAGCTCAGGCTGGTCTGGTGGGACTGTGCTTGACCTTACAGCTCATCCCTCTGGGAATGACTTCAAGCATTCCCAGCAGATCACAGGGGTAACCAGCCAGCTCTAGGACCTGTAACAACAAAGACCTCATGGCACAGTACAGTACAGTTTGACCCACTATCTTCAGTCTCCTTGAACTCAGCTGCACCAAGTCACCCTCCTGGCACCTAAAGCCAAGCAACACGCAGGGCCCCAAGCATTGGCCACAATAGGTTGGGTGGAAACTTCAGCAGTAAACCTGAAATGCATTTTTTTTTTATGGAACTATACAAGATTTAGAGTTTGCATGAATAGTAGCAACACAATAAAACATTTTTAACCAGAACGGAACTAAGTTTCTTTTACAGAAAAGTTATGTATACACACACACACACACAAACACACACACACACACACACACACAGAGGCACTGATGTTACTGTGGGAGGAATCAAAATGGCATTAAAGCAAGACTACACCTCAAATTGCTTTTTATGCCTTAAAAGCCAGCAAAGGAGAACAATGTTCTGCACATGCCTATTCATTTCTACTAGACTGTAAAATAACACACTTTTTGCCCTTTTAGCAATTTCACATGTATTTTGTACACCCATTTTCAAGTTTATAATTTCACATATACACTATACATGCACTGGCAATATATATTGTTAACTCTGTCTTATTTTCCAGTATTAACGGTCTCCCATGTGGATCAATGTTTTTAATAAGAAGAATCACAGTGGTCTTTGAGTGATGGAAAAATAATGGCATTATCTTTATAAAAATCTTTTTTCCTTTTTTTTTTTTTAAATGAGAAGGGGGCTATTCTTGCAAAATCAGGAAAAAAATTAAAGAAAACATCTGAGCAGGTTCTTTTTTCTCAAGGCTGTGAAAAACTAGAAAGATCTTTGATGTGTCAGCTTTGACAGTTGTTTCAGTCCACCTCTGTTAGCATTGCAGCAGAAGGCTGAGGATGCGATTGCTTTCCTCACCAGTCCCTCAGGCAGAGGACAGGAGAGCACTCCTCAAAATACTGCTTATTAAAATTGAATTGTGATAAACATATTTGCATATTTTTACAGAGGGTACATATTTTGGGCTGAAATTTATCAAATCTACATTTAGCTGTGTAAAAGGCATTTGGCCTTAATTTTGGTCTCTAGGCTCCTTCTGCAGACAGAAACAGGCAGCTCCAGAGGGGGACTCTTCTCACTTCCTTGGACATCTGTTTCAGCACAGCTGAGTTTCCCTCAGGATTGTCCATCTCTGCCTACGAAGTACAAAGCTGACGAGCTTTGATTAGCTGTCCACATTTTTCAACTCCTTTGATCCAGCTGGCTTGCTGCTCTTCTACCAAAAGGCAAAGATTGCTGAGGGCTGCCCCCATTGCTCCCAGTGGCCAGGGAGCACCTGGGACAGGAGCTACTGGCATGAGGGACACTATGCACATGCTGGGAATTGATTAGGACAAAAAGAGGTCTCCTGGTTTGGGGAAAATCAGCAAGTGACTTTTCACCTGCTGATTTCACCATTTGGGAAGTCACCGGGAGAAACTGAAGAGGTTTCTGAAGCCATAAATGCTCTGAAAGCTCTGAAAGAAAAAGAATGTGAACTGAATGCAAAGAGGAAAATGGGATTCAAATAAAAAGAGGAGGAAATTCAGGGTTTATTTTAGACAACCGAGCTGTTGAACTGGGCATAAACTGAGGCGGAAAACTGTTATTGCCCAAAGGCCGAATGACTGCTTTTGAATGGTGGCTACATAAAAGCAAACCTTAATGGGTACTGTTTGCTTCCTGGACTATTCTAGTGTAACTTTCATGACAAAATTGCCATTCAAGGCCTAGGAATATTTGTCATCCAAAATCACATTGGAGAAATAGATTAATAATTCATAATCCATAGAGACTGAGGAATTGCAGTAGCATTTCAAGGAGAGGCGAGAGCTAGGAATGCATAGAAGGGCATTTACTTCTTTAAAAGCATTCAGGAATGGCTGTCTTTAATCTGAGCTACTTCTGCCAAAAACCAGTAATCTGAATGAACACCGAAGGAAAGGCAACTTAAGACTTTGATCTCCTTATGTGTTCGTGCCACCCCACTCCTTGATGGCTCTCCCATCCCCTGACACATGCTACTGGCTGATTTTCTTAGGAGCTGCTACTCATCCCTGTCACAGCTGGGCTGTGATCCTCAATGTGCTGCTATCCCAGAGCTGCAGACCATGTGGCACCACAGCCCTTCCTGAGACACTTAGGACAAGTAGAATTACCTTAAGATGAAAGAAGGTAGATTTAGATTGGATATTAGGAAGAAATTATTTACTGTGAAGGTTGGTGAGGTTGGTAAAATTATTTACTGGCACAGGTTACCCAGGGAAGTTGTTGATACCCCACCCCTGGAAGTGTTCAAGGCTAGGCTGGATGAGGCTTTGAGCAACCTGGGATGGTGGAAAGTTCCCTGCCCATGGCAGGGGGTTGGAAGGAAATGATCTTTAATGTCCTTTCAAACCCAAACCATTCTAGGATTCCATGATTTCCAGGACAGGCACAGGGCAACTTCTGCTACCTCATTTGGTGGTGAAGTTGATAAATGACCCGTTCACTCTGGCTCTGAAAGTCCAAATGCATCCTCCATGTTTTTGATGAGCAAAGCAGAGTGGCTGTGTTTGCCTCAGAAACCACCAGACATCATTTGGAACACTAAGAGCCCCAGCCAGCCCAGGACTTAGCAGTCCAGCTTTACCCTGCAACCCGAGTCTGCCAGCTGACAATGAAATGCTTCACTGCTGCTCTGCCAGGACATAATTTTCCCTTCCACCCAGCTACCAGCATGAAGGCATTTGAAATCCCACTATAACCCTGACAGGTGCCCGAAGCCTTTCCAGGCCAGCAGAAAGAAAAGACAGAGAGGGACTGAAAGAAAGACAGAAAGAGTATGCAAGGATGGGGAAACTACACTGAATTAGAGTTAATTAAACCCAAGCTTTGACAATGTTTAAATAACAGGATTCTACACCTAGCCCTGGAATGCCTGTATGAGCTGTCATTTAATTTAAAAGAGCACAATAGCTAAATGTCAGTCTCCAGGCAGATCTTTTGCATCTTTCTGATACTGTATTAAAAAGTTAT
Organism: Notiomystis cincta; assembly: GCA_013398075.1. Taxonomy (NCBI): domain Eukaryota; kingdom Metazoa; phylum Chordata; class Aves; order Passeriformes; family Notiomystidae; genus Notiomystis; species Notiomystis cincta. Next base: position 158,019 of record VZRX01010776.1, read on the forward strand.
TATAAAGCAGAAGTTCAGGATCTTTTTTTTTTTCAGAGTTTGATAATAGCCTTCTCAAACTTCCCATGGCAAACACTCAATACAGCATTTGTTCCCATGAAACCAGGAGGAGAGTTATCCTGGATAGCTCTAGGAAACCAAAACCCAAAATCTCGAAAGCTCCTCAGCTAAGTCTCAGTCTAATCTGAATGTAATAACAAGAGAGTATTTTCCTAGAAGAGAAATAATCTAATAGTAAAATGCTCCTACAATAAAATCAGTTTATAAAAAAGATCTGAATCATCCTCCATTTGTAAAACATTTGATCAAAACTTAATGAATATTGTATTGCATGTTTTTAAAGAATAGTGCTAATACTCATTCAGGCTTTCATTTTCGACCTGCTTTAAGAAGGATGGCATTAATTTTCCCATGCCCTATTCAGTGATGGTTCCGGATCTCTTTTTAACTGCTAGTTTCCAAAATTGTTTTCTCAGCTCAAATTTATTTGAATTAGCATTTCTAATCGAAATTGAAACAAACAGAAATTAAGTACAATATTTTAATATAAATGTCGATAAAGAATTATTTCATATTTTAAGCTACTGTCTTGAAAATTGTGTATCTTCAGTGAAATTGGGCTATTATTTCTTTAGATATTAAACATCTGAAATGACACTATATTTATATTTGATTTTAATAATTAATCTCATATAACTCACAAGAACTCAAAAGCAGAAAGATGCAGAATTATCAGAATTCTCAAATCAGTGTACAGAAGCTATATGGAAGAAAAATATTTAGTCTCTCAATAATGATCTTAGTATATTAAGAACAGCACTATGGGGTCCTGATGACAAACTTGACACAACTATTTGAATATGTTTTTGATGCAATCATTAAAATAAAGTCACAGAGGTAATCCATGGCAAAGGCAGCAGTTTAGAAGAGATGGTAATTTAGAAGCTTCTGACTCTCGAAAAGCAGAAAAGAACCTTATTTTGCATGAATCAGCTGGAAATATCATGTTGGTGGGTGCCCTCCAGATATGAAATAGAGAATGGCAGCTGAGCTTCAAGCGATCTTGGTGTGGATAAAAGAAACAGGATACCTGAGTTCAGCCAGGACAAGCAGAAATGTCATTGCCAAGGAGAAGATTCAAGTTGCCTGAGGACTCAGGTGGACACAAGATCTAGTGTAACACAGAAAGTGTGTGCATCAGCAGCACTACCTGAGAATGAAGCACCCAAAAAATCACTGGGAATTTTGCTTTTGAGGCTGCAGCTCCCTGGACACCATCCCTTCTGCTCTCAGTCCCAAGGCCCTGCCCAAATCAGAAGAGTATGGCATGGCCCTGTCCCAGGGCCAGAGGAGCAAAGTCAGGGGAAACCTTCTCTAAAGACAATGAATGATTGATTTTCTGGCTGAACACTGGAGCCTGCATTCAAAGACAGGACAGGCTGAAAGCAGGACTTCTGCAAGGATTGTTTTTGAAATTATTAAAGTACTAGCAGAAATAAGTCAAATGAGGTGGATCTGCAGATTGTCTGATGGTAATACAGGCTGAATCTCACCCTTCCAGGATGCATTTAAGTGCATGGATAACCCTCCCTTCCTTCTGGAGGCTGTCAAATGTTAAATAAATGATGGGCTGAAATAGAGAGTGCTCTTTGCGGGAGAGTGCAACATTGAACTCTTAGCAGTTCTCCCTCTCCTGCATACCTGAAAGAATTTCAGTGTTGTACTATAATATGATGGGGTCACTGAGACACAACATTATCCCCACTGTGAACCACCGAGCTGAGCAAAAGGTGCCAGGAAATAAAACACTGTGATACAGGACAAATGACATTTCTAAAGACAACAAATAACTCTTTCTTTCAATCTAGTAGGAGCACAAGCAGAAAGGGACAACACACTGGGAAAAATACAGGAAATGAGAAAAGCCTGGGCTATTAATAGTTTCAGTAGAAATTAAAATGGCACAGAGAGAAATATTTTTTCCCCTCTGTTGGGCTCTACTGCCCTACTAAAAATCTTATCCCTTTAAGCCGTAACCTTCACGGATCCTAACACGGGTCTAGATTTGCTTGCATGCCTCTCTCTTGCTGAGAAATCTGTCCTTCCTAATTACTTCTAGAGCAGTGACAAAAACCTTGTTGATCTGACCAGACAAATTCTGGCAAGTAAAACATTCAGAAGTGTAACTATGAACATGCCGACTGCTGAGAGATGGAGATGATAATAGCACTGTTGATAACAATAAAAGGGACATAGGGAAGGATGAGAACTTAATTTTTGGCCATGTTCCATTTAAAGCAACTACAAAAGACATCGAAAAGAGATGTCAGAGGCAGAGACTCTGACAAGACATCTAAGAGGAGATGTCAAAGAGGTAAGGGGCTGCTTACAGAGATTTCAGTACCCAGCTGAAGCGATACAATCTTCCTTCTGGACTGTCTCCCCAGAGATTGAATATAGGTATAATGATAAGGAGGTTTTTTTATTTTAATTGAGGAGGCAGGACAGCTCAAAAATATCTTGACATGATATATTTTTTTTGCAAAACCTAATGTTAGGAAGTGTGTTGCCATAAGAAGCAAGTACTCTTTCCCTTTTCCCGAGGGAAAATATGCAGCGGTTCTGTGGTTTATTTTGGGCAGACACACTACTGGAGATGCTTCGGTGCTTTACTATTTATGCTTTAAATAAAAAAGATAAAATTCCATCTCTTTGCATCTTTGAACAGTGGATCAGTTATGCTTGGTCTGTTCTCTGCAGTCTGTTACAGCACTGTAAGATACGTGCTCAAATACAGGTTCTTAGAAGCATAGCCTAGGTCTCCTTCCTCCCTGCTTCTTCCCCATCCAGAGGCATCATGGCTGCTGTAACTTGAATATTGCCAGCATTTCAGATGATTCTTCATTTTAATTTATTGATACCATGTCTCTTCTGTTTAAAAACAAATGCATGAATACCACCACCCTCTTTGAAGGGACTTGCTGCTCTTCCAGGTCACCATATGGCTATCAATTTTTTAATTTCTCCCCTGCTCTCTATCAGTTTTAACCCATCTGGGATAATTCTGAGAAGATTTTAATATTTACTGATGAAGAGAGTGAGACTAGGGCATGGATATGAGGGAAGAGCATTGAAGAGGCTGTTTGTGAACCTCACTCTACTGCAAGAAGCCTTCATCAGCAAGACACTCAGGAAGGGCTTGACTGTAACAGAGTCACAAAACTATCAGTGATTTTGGGATTTGCTTCTCAGAGTTTGGTAATTTGTAGTGACTGGTGCCTTTCTGCATATTTGACTAATACCTTTTGGGAAGAATTAGAATATTTCTTTCCTCTGTTCTGGCGTCAAGATTAGTCTGTTCCCAGGATGAAGCCAATGCCTTCAAAAAGTGCAGGTTAAGCCCTTTCTGCACAGGAGGTGCTGATATAACCTCATGTCAGTGCCTGGGTGCAGACCAAACTGATAAGCATCAGTATCAGGAACAGTGCCAGTGACCAGAAAAGCAAATGCACTTCCCAGAGGATATGCATTCTGTGATACTGAGCCTTTATGTATACTCTCAGTTCCAGTTTGTCCTATCATTCTTCTACTGTCTTGGTCCTTCCAAGCAAAATGTTGATGCCTTCTGGACTCTTCTGCAATGATAGTTTAACAAGAAAGAACAAGTTCCTTAAAAAATCCAAGGCAAGTACTGCTACTCTCTGTTCTCCACTTGCTACAGTGAGGAAACCCTGTGACGCCCACTCAGCTGCTCTAACAGAGTTTTCCATATAGTATGAATGTAGAATGTGCAGTACATAATTCTTACCAGAAAAATGGCCTTTATTTTCAAATACCATTTAAAAATTAAAAACATGCACCCATTTAGCAAAGATTCTGTTACTAACCATAGGAATATGCAGCACATTGGGGAGCACCACACCACAAAGAATCCTTTTTGTGGTTTTTCTTTTCAGTAATTCTCCAGTTGCAACACAGAATTCAGTATTTCAGAAAATGCAAATGCTGCTGAATTAGTGGTTCTGTGGCACTGAAACACCCCCTGAGCAGTATAACAGAGACAGCCCCCCATACAGACATTTTCAGTGACTTTGCTTTACTGTAAAGGAGTTATAAAAGATGCACTGCTTGGATTCTAGTCTTTGCTAATAATATCCAATATATATGAAGAGAATGAAACGTTTAAACTCAGGGATGGGGGATTAAAGGATATCCATGATGAATGAGCTGTAGAGCTGAAGAGAATTTGTTGTACATCCTGACCAATATAGCAGTGAAAGTAATCAATCCATTACCTCTCTACTGAGAGAAATGGAGGAGAGATAAGAGGATAATGAATGCCAGGCACAATACTGATAAGAAAGACACTTAAAATGACCAGCCAGAATATATTCCATAGTTAATAGTGCTGACAAAAACAGTGACAAAGTAATAATTTATTCATGGAATAAGAGCCATTCCTGTGAAAATCAAGGTAGCATTTTAAATTAAGGCAACAATTGAAATCAGAGTAGCCTTATTAACCAGTAGCCATAAATGTATTGTAGAAAAGAATACTTTTAAGGGCTTATTTTGCCATTAACACATGGGCTAAATTGGAAAATCCTGTTACTTACAAATGCAGATTTTTTTTTTTTTCCGCCAAACCCTTCTGGCTTTTTCCTTAACCCTTTTCTTTAATGTAATAAAAATTCATATGAAGCTCTGCATATTCACATGCAGCTTGAATGGCTAATGCTTTTGCCCATGCTGACATGCCCCCATCCCAGAATCTTCTGAGAGGCTGACCTAGATTTTGAATCCTAATAATAACACTGAGTATTTCCAGGGCTAAATTTAAACATATTTGATGATTTAAAACGCAACGCTTAATTAAGAAACCACACCTATCCAGAAACTATTAGTTTTTCTCTCTCTGTGCCTGAAGATTGTGCAGTAGGAACATACTGTGCAACATGAAGTGTGGGAGATATATAAGGAACAGCAGTGCCTGTGTTGAATGAAATAAAATCTGCGTCTGCTTCAAATGGCTGAGATTATGACTAAGAACCAGGCTGTTCCATCCTGAATTTCTTTTGAGATTTCATTATATCATTTCCTAAATGTCTATACTATTCCTAAGAATACTTGTGGTAATTATCTACTTGGAAACTGAACCTGTGGCCAAGTATCCTGGTTCTCCTGGTACACAAACCAGGTTTGCGTGTGGTACAAAACCCACATAACCTTCTGACCTAAAAGGCTGTTATTAAATCTTGAAAATCTGATTTTTAACAAAAATATCCTCAAATTATTTCAAGAACGTCTTTCTCATATTTCAGTTGTCATGCCAGACAGAGATGGGTTTAGAGGGTTTATCACTTCCCACAGACAGTAATTTTCTCCCTCTATGTCCATAACAGATACACAGCTGTACTGTCAGATTTTTGTCTCATCTTAGATAAAATTAAAACATAACTTCCAGGAACTTAACATCATTTTTAGAACTCTATTTTTACATAAAAGCTATTTTATGTATCCATTATAGATATGAAATAATCTATGCTAATAAATGTGCCCACCACAAATCCCGTCCAAGCAATTACATTTTCTTACTTCTTTCTAATAACGGTGGTGGAAAGATTTTTGTAAGCTTAAAGTATTACTTAATCAGGTCCTTGACTGGAAAATTTCAGGGAGAAAACAGTCACTAAATTAGGTAAAGGCTTCTTTGGTGGGCAGCACTGAAATGCTTAGAGGACAGGGAAAATAGTCTTTAATGTACATACACAGCATCTCCTGTTGCAGTAGAGCTCACAGAGCAGACGGCTGCAAGACGGAGCAAACGGGCTTTAGATCCCCCAGCTGACTGTATTAACCCCCAACCACTGAAAGCAAAAAGAGGGCTCGCTCACCACTCCGAGCACAAAACAGACTTTTATTCAATTCCATCTGAGCTCACGCAGAGATAGTGACAGTTTTCTCAAAAGGGAACACAACTCGCCTTCTCAGCTCCTCAGTGTCGGTAACGAGCTGCTCTAATCGCCTTAGAGTGGCTCAAAATAACTGGGCAAAGGAAATACTGCTAAAAAACCTGCTGAAATAACCCCTGTTCTATGCTGAAACTGTGCTACTTTGTTGTGCTCTGTTCGGGCTTTTCCACATAGAATTCTGCCATGTTCCCATGGGTAGATGGGGAATTTTGAGAGACATGATAATTCTCTAGGCTCCCAATAACCTGACTGATCACTGGCCCCTATGGCAACAGAACCTTCAAAAACCTGAATATTTCATCCATTTGTACCCATAGCTGGGGGTTCAGAAAGCAAGTCACAGACCCTTACCACCTTCCCTCCCACACCCCTATTCGTTCCCCCGTTTTCCACTTTTCCCTATTTTTTAAAAGAATCTCATATCACTTTGGCAGCTCTTATCTTTTCTTGTAATGGCAAAAGTTGGGAATAGGGGATTTTGTTGATTCCAAGGGAAATTCCATCAGTTTTCCCTGTGTTGCAGGAATACTCCCCACTGTTTCTAAAGAAGATGCAACCCTTCACCATGATGACGACTGTAAGGGAATTCTGTCAGGAGTACATGGCAACCATCCTCCCAATATAGAGACTTTGAGTAAATCATCTCTGTGAGGATCATTTCAATTTATGAGGAATGAAATCATGTCTCAATGTGAACATGGCCTTTTCTGGTTTCCCTTGAACATACGTTTTGATATGATTGAGAAGAATGATGTTTAAAACACTCAGTGCTCATCAACACCAATTCACTGACAATGGATTCCAGCTTACAAAGCAAGACACGGAATATGAGGAAGAAATTAAATGAATAAAATTAAAATGTCAGCAGAGAAAGTAACTAATCTCCATCAAGTCTCTTATGTAATCCAGACCGTTTTGCTGCTGTTATTATTCAAAACCCTTAGGGAACCAAGGATCTAGGTCATCTGCAGGATAAAGAATGTACTATCCAGGAATCAATATTCACAGTAGTAAATTAAATTATAGTCCTCTCCATGCAAAGGGTTTTATTATTACAAGGAGTGTTGACAATTTAAACTCGATAGGAAAAAATAAATCTAAGCCATCAGACAACTTTTTCACTATGGCATCTCCCTATATACCATGCTGTCACTTAAACTGTCAATAATTCTTTAACTTTCTGTGAAATAGGATACAGCACTTTCCCAGTGAGCATATGGCTACCATAATGATAGGCTTAGATAAGCCACTGCATCTGTTAATACTGACGAAGTTATATTGCCATTAGCACTAAAGCAACATCAGCACCACGGATGGGGCATCTGAGACATCCTACAACATGCTATTGCCATTTGCAATGGGAATTTTAACCACAGTGGTGTGATAACAGAATTTCCAATGCCTAAAATACGATAGAGAGGTTGATTTACAGGAATGCTGCTAAACCAGGCCTTGCAGCTTTAGGAGCTGTCAGTAGCTGCAATGTCTCGGTGTAGTCTCCTACTGTTTCTTCCACGTTTCGGTGGTCAGATTGTATTTACCTATGACCAACACACCAATTTAAGACACTGCCCAGTTGCAAAAGTCAAATCTTGTAATAGTTTTCAACCTAATTGAAGTTGATAGCATGTGATTTGGAACTGAAGGCAATTGTATAGCGTGTATCTAAGCAGTCACATTTCTGTTTTTAAACCTCCATAGAAAAGCTTCTCATTTCATGGTACATTATGAATCTCATTCATTGCATTAACTGATGAGGAAGGCAGACTGGTTTGATTGATTGCTTAAACTGGCAGAGCTCAACTCATCTTAACTGCACACTCCAGGGCACTCTTGTGCTGCTCTGCACTGCACCCGGGGCTGGCACAAGCCCTGCAGCCTCCTTTGGGCCAAACCAAAGCCCAAGATACAGAGCTTCCACCTTCACTCCCTAAAAACATGCTGTTTCCTTGTCTAGCAATGGCCACAACTTTTTTTTTACTCAATTTCTCTTTGTAATCTGGTGAGAAAAAATGAAACATGTAGATAAAGGAGAAATGTTGCTAAAGAAATGCAGCACTATTCATTTGTAAGAATCCGCTGATTCCCTTTCTCAAATGTATATAATCCCACACAAAAGCTTCTATTAAGCCACATAACAATGCTACTTTGGGGAAACTTCAGAAACCTGAAATTCAGAAAACTGTGAAAATACAGTGTTAAGATCAGACTTAAGGAGGGAGAGAAAGAATCACTTCATTTTTAGCTCAGCAGTCATGCAAGGTTCCAACACATCCAAGCGCCAAAGTCACAGTTTGCTGGTTTATTACTGAACACCCGAGGCTCAGCTTGCACTGAAAATTAGGAAGGTTTTCCCTAATTGTTTCCCGAGTGTACAGATGACAACACATAACTACAATTAATATATTCTTCTGCTTAACTTGGGAGGTAGAAGACATTACTATGAACCACTGCTTCTCTTGCCAAGCGAACCAGCAGATGCAGAAGGCCCAAGAGATGCTGAACCTTCTGATCCCAAAGACAGCCAAGTTGTCATGATGCTTGAGCAGCATCAGATGCCTTTGAGGAACACAAAAGCATCAGGCACTGCACATCAACACGTGAAATGGGCTTTCACATGCCACTCCAGCCAACAGCATTTGGGGAATAAACACATGCCTGTCCTTCCAAGTGTGCTTTAGCATCTCGCTCTTGTTTCTGCAGTGCTCCTCCACCATTCCCTGAAACCACAGGACCCACCACACCTGTCAGAACAAAGAGCTTCTATCAAGTGCCTCTGCTGATCATAATTAAAGAGGCACAAAAGAAATATTTAGAAAAATGGAGAAAGGAGGGAGCAGATGGGTGGAAGTAGGAGCGGGCAGTTCACCTCTGGCTGCTTCTCCTCAGCACTCAGATTGCAGCCGTAACAATGGCCTTTCTTTCCAGATCTGATCCTAGCCAGATGATTAAATACCCCTTTTGGCCACTGCAATCTCCTGGTGACTGAGATCTCCTCTGGTTATAGATGAACTATTCCTTAATCATAGTGGAAAAAAATCCCCTAAACTGCTGCATTCTGTAGCATTCTGCATTCACCTATTTGCTGAGAGCAATGCAAAAAAAATTGTAAAAATAAAAAGCTCTTACACATTAACCTACCTGGCCCATGAAACACATGTTTAAAAGACCATTATAAAGGACCATTATTATGTTTGAGCAAGCAGCACAATGTATTGCCAGAAGACAACTGATGGAAAAAGCTGAAGAGCAGCCAGAGCTGTCCAGAATCCAAATCCTACTCCTGTTTCATCCTCTCTTTATCAAACCCAAATCACACTCCCTCCAGCTCTCTCCCTCCCTGTCTCTACACACATTGAGTTAACAAAAAATTTCTTGTAGCTGTTAATGAAAGCTTATAGCCTGCAATATACTGTTGAGCTGCCCTGATTCTATCTAATACACATTTTATTATTTCAGGATTAATAACACGAACAACCGACAACACTACAATATACTTACACGGAACCTTAATTTGAGGATTGCAAAGGATATTACAAAAGACTGAATAAGTATTAATATGTCTTTGTCCCTGGCTAGCAGAGAACACTGATACACACACAAACAAAATTCATTTGAGATCTGAACAAAGAATCCTCAGCTCTGAGTGAGCAGGGTGTCCATAAGCCTACTCACATGCATAACTTTAATTATGTATTAAATACACCTCTGGCCCATGGCTGAGGTCAGCGTGCCAGGCAGGAGCTAAGCAGGCTTAAAGTCAGTCTGGGGTGGCTACAGCAGCACTTCTGTGCTCTACAGCACTGTGAGCTACTGCCAGGCTCACCTTTACTGCAGTAACCCTGGCTTACATGTTTCCTGTATATTTTATGGATTATACCGTTGAAACTAAGGTTAGGTTATGGCTTTACAGTCAAGAGTTAAATGTATGGCACTCATTTATTCTTCTGTGCTTTAGGTTTTATCAGAAAGGTCTGATTACTTATCAGTGCTGATGCCATGTGAATTACATCAAGATGAAGAATTTACATGAAAATAAGTCATCAGCACTTTGTGCTGAGTTCCATATGACTTCACAGAAAATTATAACCTTTCTATATAATTTAAAATTTCTCCTTTAAAATCTCTTTACAGTATTCTATAGGACGGATGAAAACCTTTCCCTTTTCCTCTTCTCACTCCCCTGCCACGAAAACACAGAAAAAAATGTTATTCTCCATTAAACTTGGTAACCAGGTAAGTTTACAAAAGCACATATACTTTTAAAAGAAACTAAAAATTCTTATAATCCAACTGGACTGCAATAATGTATAATTTTATAGGCCTTAACTATATGATCTTATACATTAGTTTAAATGTGCAAACACTTGCAAGTGAAAATGACCATTTTGAGCACACAAATTGTGATATATTAGTATAAATTTAGATCATAATATGGCTGAACTGCAGTTTCCTTTTTTATGTGTAAAAGAGAAATGTAACTTATGTTTAGAATTTGAGTGAAATGATCCAATACTGAATTGTACATGTGCATACAAATACACAGTTTCATTATTTTTACACTGAATTTCTTCATCTTTAACAGCATTTATATGAGATTTAAACCCAGGTAATTTCTGAATATTTGGAAACAGTCTCCCAGGATGATGAGACTCAAACATGTGTTTAATTGTGTGTTTTGCAGCCCACTGTAAGTGAGCATTTCAAGTTATTGTCATCAGCAGATCTCCCATTTCCAAAGGAAGGCAGTCCCAGAAAGCGCAGACTCCACGCCCACTGGCTGCTCTATGGACACATTATATATCTGCATAAATCATTGCAGGATTAAGGTCCAAGTCAGTTTGGAGTTCAATTACTGACTGAAAGCTTTCCTTTCTGCAATAAACTAATGCTCAGCTCATTGAAAATGAACCCCAGACCAGACAAACATCATTTAGAAAGAAAAATTCAGCTGGTTTAAACCTGTTGTAGCTCAGTACGATAACTCTAAAATGGCCATAGGGAACATGGAGCATTTGAAAATGCATCACCATAAAGCAAGCAAGCACCCACTGTACAGGCCAAAGCCCTGAAGGGAGGTAGTATTTTCCTGAAACAATTATAAATAACTTAAGAAAAAAAAGGATTTTGTATGAAAATGCCTCCTACACAGCCATCCCCACAGCACTGCTAATATGCTGCTGTAATGCTTTCTGTGATTGGTTATAATTTCATCTTTTGCATACCCGCCGAGTTCAGTCATTTACTTCAATTAATTTAAATGTGGTTACAAATAAACATTTGAAAAATATAGGTAAAATGTTACTTTATTTTATTTTTCAGTTTTATACTTTAATTTTGCCTTTATGCACATCTTCCTGTTCTTCCCCCAGAGAGACACATCTCCCTCTCCTCAATTTTCTATGAGACTTGTCACTCTATTACTCTTAGTCTGGACTTGGGAGATAATAGGGCAAATTTGACAAAACCTGTGCAGGAAATGAACACTCATTCATTTATTAGTGAGTCTCACTGGGCACTATTAAACTTGTAATAAAAAACTTATCAAAAAGAAGAGAACAAACCTACTGAATTAGAAACACAGATGCTGGTGATGTCTTCAGCTTTTTCACTAATTCCCCACAGGTTGTTAATGGACACCATTGCTCTGAGCCACAGGGAATTAAGGAGTTAACACTTAAGGCTGACAGGGAGAAATTATGATCCCACTGTAAAACATTACTTACTCGGTATTGCTGCCAAGGGGCAGCAAAGGTTGGGGACCAGCGCTCTAGTCTTACTGCATAATTATAATATTACTTTTCAACCCATTTCTGGGAAATCCTGAGGCTCCACAGAAGGTGTAGGTGACTGTAGCAATCCGGAGATAAGCACCCCTGACTTTGGGAGTCTCATTTCCCTAGCCTAGGAGTGATTACACAGTGTAATTGGAGATGGTTAGTGGAGGTGTGTGGATCTCTGGTAAATTCCTGCTGTAGTACTTTGCATCCTGCATTTTCAATTTACAAGATGAGTATGTGAAATACTGAGACTGGGTATCTTGGGAGACTTTATCAATATAAATAAACAAAATATAGTTTGGGAAGCAAGTTTGAAAATAATTTTCATATTCAATAATAAATTACTTTTTAAATATTCATGCATTTTATGATTAATGCTATTAGCTGTTAATTAGCTAAATAAATATGATTAACAGTGTGAATTTCTCAACCTTCCTATCGGTTGCTTAGATAAACAGTTACATAGTGAATGCTTTATTACATACATAAAACCGTCTCATGTTATAATGCATAAGTACATATTGATGTTACATTTCTTTCCTGTGATATATGCAGTAAGTCCCAGGCCACTTTGAAAAGAAACTACAGATCTTAATAATTTATGTTCCAAGTTTTAGCCAGGATTATCAATGGTAGATTTTGAGCTTTTTCTTTTAGTAACATAATATATCATAGTAAAAATGCACAGACAAGCGATGTGTCAGTTTGATTTTTTCCACCTGATTCAGCAACCCAAAATTCAGACACAGCAGTTTAAGCGGAGTTGCACACTGAAGAATTTAAGTCTAAGCATTTAATCTGTTCTTTCCATAAATTTCTGCTGCTTGTGCTATTATAATGATGTTACCAGAGGAAGTTTATTTATATCACAGATTTTCAGCATCAGCACATTCAGAATACAACAGCAATCATTCATTCAATAGCTAACAGCAATGTAATAATATAATCACTAACATTCTAAATATCAAAAGAGCATTTAGAGAAAAGACAACAGAATTTAAAGTCACTTTGAACAATCAGTAACACAGGATTCACTAAACCCAAAATGTATGTTTTAAATACATGTACAGAGAAGCCAACCCAGAAATAAATAGCAATTATGTGCAGCTATTTTGGAGCAACAGGTTGCATATAATTAAACAATAATAAATAAGGGGATCTTTATGGGCCCATTAATAGGAACACACACTCTAGAGAGCAGCATTTAAAGACCTTAAGCCTTGTGCATCCCAAAACACCTAAAGAGATTTTGTTCATGAGCAAACTATAGCCAGCACTGTAAAGCAGCAGGGGCAAACCTGACACCAATCCGTCTAGACTGTGCACAACAGGATCACCCTATGCAAACATGAAATGCCGAGCCCGATGGTGACAGATATGAACCAATCCCTCCTTTTTTTTTGAGACTATGCACCATAGCTTCTTTTTTTAACAGGCTCAGATCTACCATGAAAGCTCTTCTCCCTGCTGTTCCTAATGTATATTGTAAAGAGCTACTGAGAACAGCACTTTAAGAAGTCACTTGTCATTCTCTCTTCCCTCCCCTGCCTGCTTCCCCAAGTATTTAGATAATAATGGATCTGGTTAAAATCATAAAGTCCAAGAACATACTGCTGAGAGTTCAAAAGGCTAGACCTGTAAAAGCACAGATAAAGACTTCTATTGAAAATGATGTTAACAAAGCGATACTCTCAAGAGGTGAAGAAGTGGTCAATCCTGCATGTTGCCGTGTTTTAAAAGAAAAAGTAAATTATTTCTCCTTATTTTTTGCAGCGTGTGTGGGCGTGAATGTGTGGTAGAGGGAAATCTGCTTCGGAAAATGAATGGGTGAGCACTGAGAAGGGCAATGCAAGTCAGAATAAAGTTTGTTCAAGCAATGGGAAACATGAACACCAACCTTGTGATGGAGCCCTAAGGAGCTTCAGTTTAAATTGAAGTATAGATAAGGACTCCTCCATATGGCCAAAAGGCTGCCTGGCTTGCGGGGAGAAATCTGGGACTCTTCCAAGGAGACAGGCAGCCTAAAGGATGTGTGCATTGCACTTGGGCAAGGAGGTGTCCCTGTGGGACTGCAGCTTGTGCTGAAGTACAAACCTAGAGCTGCCTGTGAGCCTCTTCTAAATATGAAGGAGGGGAGTTTTCCAAATGAACTGGCAGGACAACTATGTGGTGCTCTTAGCAGTGTTTGGTTTCCTGGTAGAAGAAGCAGCATAGGAAAAGACAGTACTGGGTTGAAAGCAAGAGATGGTGTCTCATGTATGATGTTTGAGCACAATAGCTTCTTCAGTGACCAAAAACTGGTAGAAAAGAAAGACACAGACTTCTAAGGACCTTCATTGTGAATGCAGGTGACATATTTGATGAAGCAGAATAAAGTGAGGGCAATAAAAGATTCATCAAGTTGGGCAACCTGATGACAAGTCTACAGTCTTCCCAGTTAGCTTCATGAAAGCTCTCAAAGGAACAAGGCTAGCAATGTCCCAGTCAATATGAAACTTTAGTGGTCGAGATACGAGATGAACAGAGATAGGAGAAGAGCTCAGGCTGTGAGAATGGCCTGGAAAGCCTGTATCATGGAAGGATGGAAAAAGCAGCAAGACTGTGATTCAACCAGACTACAAAGAAGGCATGTATGTTGAACATGGAACTTGGGAAGGGCAGGTGAGATGGTACTGTTGCTCACAGCAACTAACTAAAGGAGGTAGTAAATCACTGTTTTTAAGTAAAAGCTCTTGAACTGATGGTAGGATATCTGTAAAGGCCAAGATTTGAGTAGGACATACAGACTGTGACCCATCTAACTTGGTGTGGATATCTCAAGCTGGGCTCTCAAAAGATGGAGGAGATGTAGTCAACACAGCCAGAGGAGCCATGCACAGTTCGCATTTAGCAGATCAGACTAATTGCCACAAACTCTCTTAATGCTCTTGTCTAGATGTCTACTGATGGGAAAAAGAGCCCTGTTAAAATGTCTCAAATGTTAACATCTACCCTCCAGACTGCCTGAAGTGAGGCGTGATGAATTTTACCCCAGGAAACATGTCTGGAGCCAGGGGTGATCCTAAAGTCATTAGGCTAAATACGCCTCTTAACAGTTTTTCAATCTTGCTGCAATGTCTTCTTGGGAATCTGGGGATCAGGTGGATAGGTACATGTGGATCCTTTACTGTAGATGGCAGGGATGATAATATATCATGATCGAACATGAGATTCAATATATTATGTGTTATGTCTACTTAAATAATAGGAATAAATCAACCTGGCCTAGCCTAGGTACTTAAAACTATAGAACAAAATAAATATAATTGTGTCCAGAGAAAGCAAACTGCCTGGAAGGTGCAGGCACAGACACATTGAAAAATGCCACCTCATAAAGGCCGTAATCTCTCTCAGACAGATCTTCATTATAGCTAATCACTATTTTGCCAAAGGCACTTATGGCAACATATTTCTAGGGGAAGGAACAGGAAGGCAGCAGGGAAAAGGAGGAAATTTCTCAAGCCCCTGCCCTCTCACCCCAAAATTGAAGCCCAATGAGAAAGTCAAATATTTCACTTCAGCTGGAAAATTCTAAGAAAGAGTTCAAATGGAATATTGTAGCAGGTGAAATTGAAAACGGGGCAGATAAGTGGTTGCAAGGCATATACTCCCCTCTGGCAATTTTTAATCAGGAATACAGGACTCTTAGGTGGAGGCAATATCATATACTTACACTGGGTTATATGGTCCAAGTAATAACCTTGCATTGGTAATAAATTAATTTTTTTCCTATAAAAGTTGGTTTCATTTTAACACAGATATCTCCGCTGAGGGGTATGGGTGGATGTTTCCACATCAGCACACATGCTTAATGCAAAATGAACAACTGTGCTCTCCCACTCCCTCCTGATGAAGCACAGATAGTCCAAGACAAAGCCTGGTTAATAAACCAGTTGTAAACAATCAGGGGAGACAGGCAGTGCACTGAGCTGTGAATTGCCTTCATACAAACTAGGGGATTGCAAGGTAGATACGGCGTGAGAGCCATCTTAGAACCAAGATAAAAGGGACAATAAAAGAGAAAAAGATAGAAGACAGCAGACAGACAGAAAGCAGCAGGAATATAATTTCCTTTAAAAATAATTGCATTCAATTTATGCTCTTACCTTACACTCCCAGTACTAAGTAATCTAATCAGATGCATATAGTTTTATTCTACAAGGTACACACGAAGCATGCAATAAAATCCCCATAAAACATGACCTGTGGTGACTCATGGCAGATTTCAGAGGATATATCTATTTTTTTCTCCTCTTAACAAAGATCTTTTGCAGCCTTGTGTTCTCCTTCCACACCCCATCTCCCATGTAAATCTCTTCCCTTGGTTTTAAATATAGTTTTGCTTACTTACTCTTTTAGTTTTGCCTTTTTTTTTAAATTTTTGTTTAGAGGCACTGGGATTGAATCTATTTTCTTTAGGCTAGAAGGTCTAGCTGGAGGACCTTTGCTCATGGCTGTGAAGTAGCCACACTTTCTGAATCTTAATTTTGCACAGTTTCCTAACACCAGCTTTTTACAACACTGACAATTCCCTTTGATTCTCCCCTAATTCTTAATGTGGGAGAACACATGGGCTTTCATAGGGGTCTAGCAGCACCTGTAAAACGTTCTTTCCCTTTGCTTTGCCAGTATGAGCAGGACAGTTTCTTCAGTAGCAACAATAACATCTGAAGTGAATGTTTTCCTGTAGGAAAGCTGCTCAGGCATTTCATGCATTTGATTTAGAAACAGAGCTTGGAAGTAGCCAGGGCAAGACTGACATGGTGAAACAAAGGCAGCAATATTGTGAACTTACTAATTTATTTATCTCACTTGTGTATTATATATTAACAGATTTTAAACCTTAACAAGTTTAAACTACAAAAACCTCTTTAACAGAAAAATATGCAGATCAGGCTGTATTTCCCAAATTGATTTATGGTTGTTCTCAGATTGCCTGCAGTTGTTCAACAAGCTTTGTACCAGACCTGTATTAGGAGGCAGGACCTGAAAGCAGCCCAAGTACAACCCCATCACGCAGAGATGTGACATTTTGATCTCATTTCCAGCCAATATGTTCCAGAAGGCAATGCTTGAGGCAACCTCCAGTGTGCCAGTTTTTTGCCTCCGAAATCTTCACCAGAGGTGCTTCCCTTAATTTCAGCTGAGGTGCCCACACATAAAAGAAGGGTCTCCTTTAGACCTGTAGACCACAAATCACATAGGGCATCACAGATCACTATGAATGTTTTAACTCACCCCTATGACCAAACATTTTTCAGGGAATTCACAAAATCTGATTCTTCCAACTGTGCTTGCTGAAAGCTGCAGCCCCCTCCCTGTGCTGCTTAGCAGTTCTCTTTATGAGTAACCCCATGTGTTTGTTTTATTTATTAATTTGGGTTATCTATTAACTTATACAAGACCCCAGACACCCTAACACTATTAAATATATACACATATCTCACATTACATTAATTACAAAATATATATAATTAAAGTAAGTCTTGGGAGCCTTGAAATTGTCAGTTTGACAGAATCTCAGACAGCCACCTAGGAGCCTCTTTCATCTTCCAGGAATGATAGCCTTAGCCTTTCCATCAAATCTTTCTTGCGAATAGCACCAAGAAGTTCAGATAAAAGAGCAGGAGAGTTATACCTGGACTCCTCACAGACAGTCCTGCCAGGCTGATTTATGACAGGGGGACTTAACTGGGCACACATCCAGCACACAGCACAGCATGCCCCGAGGGGTCAGACTGTCAGTGAGGGTAAAGAAGGGAAATGGCACCACAGTCACAACCATTAATGGAACCAGCAGGATGAGGATGCCTAAATCCACCTTTAAGCATGGCTCCTGGATGGCTGAAGGGCTTGCTGCTTCCCCATCACCGTGCACTGTCCCACATCCCCGTATTTCTTGCCTTCTTGTCTCACTGCTCCAGGAGACCCCTTGCAATCTGCACTTAAACTGAGCTCCATGCTTTTCTCCTTTGCTGTCAGCTGTGCAGCTTTCCTGTTTGCTTCTGCCATGAGCGAGGTCCCAAGGGTGCAGTTTCCTTGTAACAGCTGTTTTCTTCTACAAGTAAACTTGTAGAAACATCTGACTTCTGCAAGTCCAACAGCTCCAAAGAAGGCTTTCTCCCACCCTCACAGATGGTTTGGTGGGCCACAATGGATCTTCCTACTTGATCTTCTAGCTCTGTGACTGCCACACACAACAATCTAACATCCACAAAGAGTGTCCACCCTGAGACTCCTGAGGCTAGCTGCTCCCCTGAGTGGTAGGAGATGTGAGTCTCTAACCCAGAGGACGGGACTGAGTCTGGGTTTCCTATTTTTCAAGGGAAGTGTCTACCCAACAGCCTGTTCTTCCTTGCCACCTCCCCTCTAGTTGGTCATTCATGAATTAAAGGTCTCAACGCGGAGCTTGAGGGTGTGAATCCATGTTTCCAAAAGGAATCCAGTTCTTCAAAGGAGGTGAGATTTTAGACATAGGGATTCTTTTGTTCTTTCCCATTACCTGTCCTACGTGTGACGCCCTGCTGTGCCAGCTGTGCCTTGTGATCTCTGTCCTTAAAGCCCAGCTCAGAAACTACAGCCCAGAGCCTGACTCTGGTGCATTGGTGTGCTAATGCCTAAGCCTCTCTGGGCACAGGGGGACAGACAATGGTCAGCTTAAAGAAAATGAACACAAGCAGAGAGAATTGCTGTGCCAGGGCTGGAGGGCAGCAATGAGACACACTGAAGCTGGGAGGAAGCCACAGGAGCTCAAAGAGATTGCAGAAGTGTCACAGTGAAAAGAGGAGGCAAGGCTCTATAGGGATTCAGGCAACAAAGGAACTCTCTCTAGGGATTCAGGGAACAAAGGAATGGGCAGAAGGGTCTGCTTCAATATCTAGACCATGCAGAAGTACTATAATCTCTTTTTTTTTTTTTTTTTTTTTTTTTTTTTTGTTTATTCGGGGTTTTTTCCTTTTTT
>VZRX01010776.1:184773-226250 GCA_013398075.1 Notiomystis cincta
CCCCCCCCCCCCCCCCCCCCCTCAATATTCCCAGCATTTTTCTTCATCTCTAAAAACCTGATTTGCCAAGAGAGAGCAAATGGGTCCTGGAGGGCAAACTGTGCACAATTCAGAGAGCAGCCAAAGGGAAACTTTCAAAGAAGAGATTTAAACTAGCTCTGTGACTAGTTGAAAGTTATACTTTTCCCCATCTAATTTTATTTTTAAAGAGCTCTTCAAAAATTTAGACTCATAGAACTGCAGAATAATTTAGGTTTGAAGGGACCTCTGAACTGTTCAAATAACTTCTAATAGAAATACAGAAGCCAAAGTCTTGCATTTCGAAAGAACTTGAAATCTAAAATAACTATAAAGCATCTCTTCCCCTTAACTATGGATAAGGTGATGAAACTGAGATCTTCAAGGCAGTCTGCAAGAAGTACCAGGCTTGTAGCACAGCATCCAAATGACACACCTCTGTCCCAGGCCAGGTGCTAGAATTTGCTGTCCAATCAACAGAGAAGATGGCCAGCCCTGTAGCAATGCTTTTGTCCACTGATGATAGAGAGAGACCAGATGGTGAGCCACTCAAGAGCTAACCTGGAAAAGCCAGGACCAGCACTTAGAAATGGATTCAAGGACCTAATCATAATTTTCCCTGCTGTACCTGAAGTAGTTGAAGTCTTGTGTAACAGTGTGGGTCCTGGCTCTGCAAATGCTTCTGATCAGGTACAGTAATTTAGGAAGGATATAGTCCACCAACTTTAGTGAAAAGCACTATTTTTGGCTGCAGGACCAGAGGGGCACTCATAATTCACAGACTGCTTGGTGCAGCCACCTTTTACTTTCTCTTTTTGTGTTATAAATGCTAACAGTAAATTATTTGTATGTAAGCAAAAACAATGCAACAACAGTATGAAAGAGTAGCTGTACAAAATAAACAAGGTAACTCGCAGGAAAGGTGTAAAAGTAGGTAGAGGCTGCAATTCTGATGGCCCTGCTAGGGATTATTATATACAGGTTTGTCTGAGTGGCTTTATATAAAAGCTCCTAAAATACCATGGTTTACTGAAGTCTTCCTTCCTTTCCTTATACCTGGCTCAACATAGAAAGTTCACAGAATCACAGAATATGCTGAGTTGGAAGGGACTCACAAGGATCATCGAGTTCAACTCCCTGTTTTGCACAGGACCATCCCCAAGAGTTACACCATGTGCCATTAAAGTTGTAATAAAACTTTTTTTACATTGTTCATGGGTTGTCTGAGATTGTTATGCTGGAAACAATGACAAAAACCGTCAAACATCAGAGTTAGAAGCCAACTCTTTTACCATTTTGCTGGCCAACATCCAGGCTATCAGAAGACTAAAATATATGTATTTTCAAAAAGTCTTCTCTAAGGCAAATTTAGGAGAAAGATGGCAAAAGGCCATTCTGAGGAAGTATTTTACACACTCTGAAAATCAAGCTGATGAATCAAGCTTGCAAAAGCAAACAAACCTCAACTGGGTTTATTTCAGCTTCCAAGCAGACAGACACATGCAGGTGCATCCGTCTTTGGAGGAACAACAAACCAGAGATTACTACTATTTACATATGGCAGCGCCTTGAGGTTCAGTCAAGGATCAGATGCCCACTGTGGGAACTGCTGTCAGGACATGTGGCAGGAGGTGGTCCATTCCTCCCAACATTTGTGATTTATTGGCCCAAACTCGCAGCAGATGCTGAGGTTGTGAATGGTGAACATGATGCTTGCTCAGCATTGCTTGTTCCTGGGCCTGGGTTATGCTCCACAGCAAGGTCAAGTCAGGGAATGAGGTAAAGTGAGATGGTTGCTGTATATTAAGATGTGTAATCTTTATGTCCATCTAAGTGTTGTCCTTGAAATGAAAAGGAACACTTCTCTTGAGCTCTGAAGAGTTGAATGGCCAAAAGGCAGTTAGTGAAACCCTGTATGGAGACAAGGGACCTGTGCAGTCTTGTTGAGCTCCTGTCACCTCAGACCCTCTGTGTTAAAACGAACCCTAAGGCACCTTTAGGACCACACCCTCTACTCCCTCTCCTTTCATGGTGTTTCACACCTAGTCCATTTTTCCCTCTGTCTCAGCTTCCTCTTTTTGTCTCCTGTCTAATGAATTCCAAGCATGACCAGCTTTGGAATTAATTTAGCTGCATGATATCATCACCAGGACCAGCTCAGCCAGCTTGAGCTTTTGCAGCCCAGTGTGAAGGAGAAAGGGTGGGAGGAGAGGAGCGTGTGCTGGCCAGATTTCCTCCTGGAACAGAGAGGGACACGAGGGCCAGGGGCTGTGGATACTTGTGTGTCCTGAGCCTCTCTCTTGCATACGTGTGCAGCAGGCGAATAAAGCAAAGCAGGAGTGTCTCTCCCTGTTCTTCTTACCTTCTTTTGTTTTGTTCATCCGAAGAATAGGGATAATCTTCCAGTCTGCAGCTAAGCCTCCTCGACTTCACACTGCTGTCTTTCTCTGCGAGGATATCTGCACCACCTTGAAGGTTGGCTAAGCAAAGAGGTTTGCTTTTCTGCTTCTTTTTAACAGTCCTTCAGCTAAAGCAAAAGGAACACTCAGACTCTTGAATAAGGGGCCATGTAAATGCCTCGGTGAAATTAAAGTACTGCAGATTATCACAATGAAAAATATTATCTTTCAGGTTGTCCTTCCTTATGCTTTACTTGCTGATCTCAGTTGAAGATTAGAGAAGGTTGAATGTCCTTTTCAAACTCCATCTGTGCTAAATCTGTATAGCTTCATATTTAAGCTTTTCACAGCATTTTTGCTATTAAAAGTGCTACAAAGAATCAAGTCAAATTAAGGACAACATAGCAACTATATGTGACTCGCAGTGAGAGACAGGGCCCTCACATGCTCCTCCAAAACATTTCAGAAATGACACTCATTAATACAGTCAGCGCCAAACTATGTTGGGCATTATCTGAGGCTGATGCAGTGTGTAAGTGTAGGTGCAATCACACACAAGACAGAAAACAGAGGGTGTAAATGCCTCCAATTCCTGATCACTGCAGGGCCCTCCGCACCAATAGGAATTTTCAGTGCTGTTAAATTCCCGTCTCCCTCTTTTCCTTTCCAGTTGGATGTGGCATTCTTCATTTCCTATATTTAACCACTGCTGCCCAGCAGCTGCTGCCTTTTCCCCAGGAGCTGGTCAGCTGTGTGGATTCTAAGAAAAGTGTTTAGTGCCCAACAGGTGCTGGATCTGGACTTGCATCCTTCAGTGCCAAATGGCTGCAGGCTGCTACCCAGTTCTCTGGACAGGCACTTGCAGAGACACTTTAATTTACAATTCTCTGGTTTGGGTGAGCAACTCAACAAAACTGAACAAGTTCCCAGACAGAAAACTCTTGAGGATCTAAGCTGCTGGTGATGAGCTGGAGTTTTCTCCCTGTGTTCCTTTGACACAGTACAGCTGTGCACTTCCATCTTTCACTACAGGTGACAGATTTCAGAGAGGAGGGATACTGTGGCCTCTGGTATGCACCGGAGTGTAAGGCAAGTGATCCTTGGACTTTGCTAAGAGATGTTTCACACAAGGTTACCCATGACTGCAGAAGATGGGACACAACAACTCAGGAGGCCCCTTCTAGCCTTGCATTTCTAAAACTCACTGCAATCCAAACAAATAAATAAGAGTAATAACTCATCAGCTTTGTTGCTTCTTCCAAAAGAAAACAACACCTGGGTTTGTACCCTTCTCTCCTATTCTTCCTGGTTTGACTGGATCCCTATTTATTTACCCATATATTTTAACATATATACAATCTTTTAATGAAGATTCTGTCCTTCAGCCTATTTCTGGCATCTGCATGATGCTTCCCACAGTGCCACCAGCTGCTTCCCCAGCTGCTTAAAAGCATACATACTTGGGGCCACTACAGCTATGCTCCTCCCAGCCATTCCCAGGATCCACTACAGGAAGACAGTGGCTTTGAGTGCCTGCTGGTTTCTGAAATGCTATGTAAGGGGGAAGAGAAACTGTGTTTGTATATAAGGGTCACTTGTATGAAGGTATGTGCATCAGCACATGCAGCTCAGAAAAAACTGAGGCCAGACAGTGGCAGTTTCACAAGGGATTCCTGGAAGGCAAATCTATTTTCCCAAAAAAGGGAAAAGGAATTCCAAGTAAGATGAACTATTTTTTTTCTCATTATTAAGCAAGTTAACAATAAAGCATAGCCGTAGGAAGGCATATGTTTGAACAATTTGGAGCAGGCAAGATTCTCAGTGCAAATCAGTGAAGGTTCATTGCTTTCATTACATCGCCGATGGTTTACACCAACTGAAGAGCTGCCCACTGTGCATAATTTCTCTGGACCGGGGTGGAAAAACCATTAGGTTACATGCTCTTTTAATTGCTAATGAAACTGCAATCAAGACTACTTCCAACCGGATTTCAAAATTATCTGGTTCCTTTTTCAGCACAGCAAGGAGCTGGACTCTTCTACCACCACTAAGGAAAGTTTTAATGGCACCAGGAGCTAGGTTGCAACAGATATTACACTGCCAAACACAGCAAAGATTTAACGTAGGAGAAATGTTAATAGTCTATAATTCTTTGAAGTAGAAGTCTACCATCATTTAATAAGGAGGTTATGTTATTGTACATACTGACTGCAGCTCCTTCTGCATTGCTATAGATAGCTACTGTACTTAAAGTGGACATTAATGCAAATTTACAATGAAACGCTGGCTGAATTACATATCACATCCCCATGAGACTATAATGAACTCCCCATAATTAATATTATTAATCATGGGCCTAGCACAGAGGGCACATATCATGCATTTCATGTCAAAGGTTCTTATTAATAAACATTCCCATTTTCCCAGATGGTGAGAGCTAGCAGCCTGCCAGAACTCCTTCTATCATTCAAACCTCTCCCAGCTTTATAACCCATAATAGAGCTCAGCTCTGTGCAGGTATCTCTTCCCTCAGACTTGGGGTGGCCAGCACTTTGTGGGAGTCACCAGGCAACCTGCAGGATGCTTCAAAGCTCTGTTTGCACTGAAACAATTCCACAATAAATCTGCAAGGGGTCAATGGGGCCCCAGAAGTGACCTCTACAACCCCACGCGGCGAGACATGAAACGCTGCAGATCTGACTCAAATGCTGCAGAAAAAGGAAGTTCAAAACAGAGGTTCCACTTTGATTTTAACTCTCGCTGATATGCAGGGGTCTGTGCAGTAAGTCAGCAGCCCAAAGCTATCATGTCATCATAGCCATACTCATTTCTGAGGTGCAGTTTTGCTGCAACAGATAACTTTTAAACTGCTCCTATCAAAATCTTTCAACACCAAGAACTGAAAAAGCTCCAGATTCTCTTCTCCTAGCTGCCTCTAGCTTCCATCAGAGGTGAACAATATTTTTCATGTAAAGCTTTTTGTACTTTATCTTTCTTCTGGCTTCCTCTTTACTTTTCAACGGTGATATGATGTCAAATAATAAAAATGTCACTAAATTCCATGTTCTCTTATGAAAAATCATACTAACTTCTGCTAAAGATAGCTCTGTACTCTGTATCATTGACAAGATAATGGTTTCATTAATGTGTACTTTGGGACCCTATACTTATGTATCTATCTGCATGCATCCCTGAAGTTACTATGGCCTGTGTCAATGCCTCCTTGAGGAGCTTGGATTCTGTGGAATCCAGAACAGCTCTGTGCATCAAGATTTACTTATACACATATTTCTTTTACTAGATTTTTTTTTTTACCCCCAAGTTATTATTCCAGTGTGGTCATACTATCATTCTCAATTCTTCTTCTGTATTCCTATGGCAGTGTGCTTCCCCCCTTCCCCCAGCCTGACCTTTATTTCCCATAATTGTCTCCAAGTGAAAACCACCAGTAGGGTCATCATGGATGTGCCTGCTCATGGTGGCTGTATCCAGCTCAGAGTGGACACAGATAACAACACAACAGCCGAGGGCTAATCTGAACAGTACACCCACCACACCATAGTGTTGAACAAGGTCTGACTTAAGGAAAATTTGGGAGAAGCTAACATGTATGGTTGGTATGCAAATAAGACTATGGGTCAATTATCTTGCTCCATAAATAGTGGAAAGCCCAGGGCCTGCTGAGCTCCCTTGCCTGGCAGCAGGCTGCACACGAGGATCTCCCCTTGAGTAGGGACACCTCTCAAGGCTACTCCTCAAAATTGAAAGATTTCTTGCCACAGGAAATTCTTGGTAGGTGATTAAGTGATCAATAGCATGCTAAACTTTGAAATCTTAGCTACGTGATACAAAGGATTGGTTGCACACAGATAATTCTTTAAGACACAAACTGTTGGGACTAAGGTTGGATCCAGCAGGACTTAAACTCCTCTCTGCAAAGGAGTTTAGAATGCAAGTGGGTCCTTTCTGATCCTCATGACTGAAGGACAGGCTCTCCCTGACAATTCTGTCCTCTCTACAGTAAATAATCTAGTGTGCCTTGCCACTAGATTTTGTTAAACCACTGCTGTGCTTATTATCAAACTTTCTAAAATCACTGTTTTTTATCAACAAACATATTGGTGCTTCACTCTTATGAGTGAAGCTTGTCACTCATCTACAAGAAGTCACTCTAAGTATCTTTGTAACAGCACAATTGCATCAGTGCTGAGGAGCTGTGCTCTCCTCACTACACAGATGCAATTAATCCAAAACTTCTAGAAGACAGGTCCTAACAGCCCTTCTCAGTACTTGAATACCAGAGATGGAAGAAGTATCTTTTTTTCAGTGCTGTCAGGGGAAGATCAGCCTGGCTCTTACCTAAGCTGCAATAAACAAACCAATAATTTCACTTCTGAGCCTGTTTTGTGTCTGCTATCCATCTTTAAGATGCTATTTTTTCAGAAGCTGAGAAAGGAAGGCTGGCTTTGCTTCCCAATCCTGGTTTTAAATGAAGAGGAGCCTGCTGCCGAGAAACAGGAGAGTCTGATCTCACACCAGCTCCATCTGAGGAATCTGTGACGGTTGTTAACTGCTGGGACTCCTGCCTCAGTGCTGAAAATGATCTGGCAGGATAAAAAAGCAGTTGGGACCAAGGAAGTACGGTCAGCCAGGCTCAGACTTCATCTCAGGCATGCATTCGCTCACGGTGTTAAAAATGGCAGCAACCCAACACGTGGCGAGCTAAAGTGCCTCCATAAGGGCCACTGCTGACAGCTGCTGTCACCCTCCTCGAGCACAAAACTTCTGGCCAGCACCTGCCTGCCTGTTCCTGCTGACCAACACAGTTTGCTTGAGAGTTTTTGAGGCTATTAGCAGAGTTTCAAGAGTTCAAACTGACCATTTTCTCTACTCTCTGACATCCCTCCAAGAAGCCACCTGGGAGAATAACCTAAAATCTGCCAGAATATACAGAGAGTTTTCTAATCTGTCCTACATCTCCCAAAATGCCTCTCTGAAATGAAAAGCAGTTTATAGGAAGAAAAAAAAAAAAGAAATTCAATGTTGGCAAAGGAAAGTGTGAGAAAAGGAAGAGAGAGAGGGAAGTGGATGAAGACAAGCTGTCTTTTAGAAAGTACAACTGTTACTCCCTTTTGCTGCCTTCCTTTATCCTGTCCTGTGGGCATGTGGGCTAATTACCATGACTTGTACATGCCTGCTGCTGTACTACATGGGATTTATTACACACAAGTCTTTGTTGGGAATTCTGCCTGTGTGGGAAGTAGTTGGATTAAAAAAACAAAAACAAAAAAAAGTCAGAACTTTCAAAATGTAACTTTTCCTGCTTTACTAGTATCTAGCACCAGCTGCACAAGTCAATGAAAATTAACCTTCCCCCTACCCCTTGGATATCCAGTAAACTCAGATTTGATCCGGATGTTCTGATTTCCACGCAGCTAAAATGCAATCAAATGCTTGATTTTGGGGGATAGATTTGCTTAAATTGTATTAATTCACAAGGATAAACACAATTAGTAGAGCTCATTAGCTTGCAAAATGTAATTTATTTTCTTGAATATACCCATTTCCTTGGATGAAGAGCTCCATTAGGTTTATTATATTTGCAAAGCTTATATAAAAATCCAAACCATGGCAACAAAGAGAAAATTGTTACTACACAGTCACAGCAGTCACTTTTCCATGTTAAATAAGTTTGGCATTTATTTATATTTAAATGAGAATATCTACCACTATCAAGACCAGGATATGGGGCAAGTACTTATACAGAATATAATTAGAAGTAATTCAAGCAACAAATGTGGCCTGAAATTAAAATAGCCCCCAACTTCTTTAACGGAAAAATGATTCAATGTTCTCCCTCAAAACCCCTGTTTGCAATTGCTTAATTATCATAACCAGCAACAGTAAAGGGACGCTGGCCGTTTACAGGCTCATCAGATGGGTCTGCATTTAGGCACGTCTGGTCTGCTTAGTGCTGTGCTTTAATTTCACTGCAATCTAAAGGCTAGAGAGTGGAGAAAATGAATACATGGCAAAGTACCTGTCATTACTTGTATCATATTACTGAGGTATTCTACGTGCACAATACGAAGGCGGCTGGTCCAATTTTCACACTGTTATCATTTTTGATATTATACTGTCTAAAAGCAGTGACACACAAAAGAAATGCTTTTATCATTCTCAGTGCGGGGATGATACTAATTACATCATCTGTCATCATTATACAGCTAAACAAAACTTTTCTTTCATACAAAACTGCCATTTAGCAAATTAACGGGTAATGACCCATAATATACAGAAGATTGAAATTTGGGAATTACACTCACATTAGTTTGTTTTCTGCTTTCCCCTCAATTTTATTCCCTGATATATCATGAAAAGGAAGAGAGATGGAGAATTTCTTCAACTATTTAATTTGCCAATAGCCCTACCGTCCTTTTGGAAATTGATGCAGGATCATCTCCGTCCATATCAATGCATAGTTTCGTTCTACTTAATGATACAGACAGCCTGCCAAGCCAGTAAAAGCCAGATGTTAGTACAGTGATGCACAGAAACCTGCTGCTGGGGCCAGATTTTCAAAATCAGACATGAAACAATGAGCCCACATTTGCTGCCAGATAATGGATGGATGCTTGGAAACCAGGTAGTGGGATGTGAGTTGCCTCTTGAAGCCTGACCAGGTCACTTAAGACGATGGCACAGAGGAGGTACCTGAGGTGTCCCATCATGGAGCCCCACAATAAGGCCATACAGGGTGAACATCCCTCCAAGAGCCCTCCTGCTGCCTGGACTCTGCTTTGTGCCTGGTGTAACACTGCAGTGAGCTGTGCTTGGGAAATGTTCAAGTGCCACTACTGAAACAAAGATCTGTAGGGATTACAAGAGGCACAAACCATTGTGGATGAGTCCTTAGTGCAAACTCCCATGCTTTTGGGAAAGAAGAAGAATAAAGAGATTTTATTTTTGATTGTATCTGATCATGCCATATTCTATAACACAGAAGCAAAAATAAACGTAGGGTAGCAGGTGGAAAACAATACAGATTTTAGGTGTCATGTACTTACTACCAAGACAATGTAGCAAATCCATCTAAATCCAGAGAAGCACATTTTTAGACAGATCTTTGCTCAGTCTGAACTTCTGTGGCCCAGATCTGTTATTTTCTTTCATCATGCACCAGCTACAATGTGGGGAAAATAAAAAGGGAAATTCCATGGTGAATTAAGAATAAAAATAATGGCAAAGACTAGTGAATTTTATATGACCCAGCCATGTCAGTGGAAGCTTCAGTCATCAGTAGGTGCTTCAGATACAGTAAGAGCAATTAAGCATTTGGCCTTTCATTTCCATCGTCCACATCAGGGTGTTTAGGACTTTTCTCTTGCCCATAAAATGATTTCCTGACTTAAGTGAAATTCTGAGCTGAATGTATCTGTAAAGTAAGAGGAGTTCTCAGTTCCAATTTATCATTGTTAAAGTGGATTAAAGGATTTTTTATTAGTAACACTTAGAGCTCACTTGTTCATGCACTTGGAGACTTCTACCAGAGGAAACCTTCCCCAGCAGACAGCCAGGCCAAATCAAAAGCTGAAAATGAGCGTGTGATGAGCACATTACACAGGCTGATGAGGACCGTGATGAGCTGGGAATTAGTGAGGAAGCCTTTGAGGAAAGACCGTGCTGGTGGAAACGGCGAACGCGGCGCTCGCCCTTTTCTGAGTCACTGCTGAACGAAAAGCTTAAGCCCCCTGCGGGACACTGCAAGTGAAGTCTCCTCAATGAGCTATGTAAGCCTCTCTCAGCGTTAACCCTCTTAGCAGGCCTCAGTATTTCAAACAGTAGGAGACAGCACTGGAAACTGTGTGAGATAGCAGTGTAAGTACAAGTTTAACAAACCCTGAATCAAAACTGTTGACAATATATGCCCAAATTGGCTTTAGTGGTGCTAATAAAATGATGCCTGGTAAGTGACTGGATGTATCACATGCAGAAGTAGTTCTCCATGGGCAGAAAAGGAAAGTCATCTTCATCACAAAAAGGGACTTGATGTGTTTGCTTACTCCACCCAATAGGCAAATACTATATTAATTTTAGGTGATTTGAACCAACATTATCAAAATGCTCTCTTAATACAATGAGAGTAAAATAAATACAAATTGTACTTTGCTATATTGCCAGCTCCTCTGACAGAGAAGCTATGTTCATGCTGAGCTGTCCATCTGCTGAGACTCTTGACCCCATTCCTGAAATTCAAAATGGGATTGATGTTATAATACAATATTTAAATACAAGTGAATTCAAGTTGTTTAAGTGTGTAAGTGCTTGTATCACATCTAAGGAAACTTACTTAGTGCAGTAAAGAAGCAAGAGCGACTCAACTGGGCATTCAGAGGAGCCCAGTGCAGCTCTCACCACACTGGGCCCCAGTGACTTCTGACATGTTCTGGGACAGCCAAGTCCCCCCAGACAGACAGCACCTACGGGAGAGCTCTCTTCTCCCAGAACCAAGCAACCACGTAAGATGTAGTAAAACACATCTAGGATCTACAGGGCCCTTGCTGCCCATGCTTAAATGACTGAGTGACATGCTCACTTTCTAAATTTAAGTAAGGGAAGGAATCTTACTGAACAGACCTGATTGTTGGTTAGAGCTCTTATAACCAAGACTTCAGTTTTGAATAGAAATTATTTATCTTTTGCCTTTACTAACCATGTAATAACAATCCAAGATGCTATCATTGTCTTTTCCTTATTAGAGTGTCTTTTTTTACATATTCTGTTTTCCATTTAAGATTTTAAGTAAAAGTCTCTTTATCCATTTTTGGGACATAAATTCAAGATTCAAGAGAGGTTCCTTGAACTCTCCTGGTCCTCACTTTATGGCTGATAGACAACTACCAATCCAGCCAAACACTTTCTTCCCTCCAAACTTGAAATATTAATTTCAGTGTCTTTGCAGAGGTTTGGACTATGTAATTATAAGCTAGATCCAGTATGGATAATTATAAATTATATGCTTAAAATAATTTATTTCACTTGGAGGAAATATGGGTACCCCTTTTTTGGGGCACCTAGGTGGTCCCACTCCACTCCAGGGCTGGCTACTGCCTAACCCTGTGAGAAGTTATATTAAACCCCCAACATTCTCAGTGCACTTGAATGGGTAGAAATCAGACAATGTTACCAACTCAATACATGCAAATTTTTTTAAATACGTCCCTTCTCTTATTAAAACATATTTTGATATTTAAAATTTGTCTTCTAAATATGTGAACACATTATTTCTAGACAGTTATATAGATCTTCAGTACATAAACAGCCCTTCTCTACAACACAAAAGAAGACTCAAGTCTCAGGAAATACCAAATCTTACTGAAATACTGAATCTATCACCTCAACATGCACAAATTTGGACAAAAATACACGATAAAATAATTTCCTGGCTTTAGCAAAATTCTTGATTGAGTTTACCCTTAAAGCCAAGAGGTGTTCTCAGCACAGCTTTATCTCCCTGCAAGTGAATTAAGGCAGCCCTAACTGATAACCCTGAGACTCACTGCACAAAGTTTGCCTATACAGCAGTTTTGAAAGAAAGAAAAAAATAAAGGAAGTAAAGTAATGATGGCTTATCCAAAGGCATAAGGGCAGTTCCAGCAAAGGGCTGTGGAACTAATTTAAATTCTCAAAGAAGAAATTCTTATGGGTGTGGGGTTTCCACAGTCAGGGTCTTCTTGGAATATACTGAATTTCTGCTCATGACCAGACTGGACTGTCCTTGAACAGCTGATCCTTGGACAAAATGTCAAATTCACTTGTACAGTTCCAGTAAGTAAAATACAATGAAGAGCTTGTTAATCTGGAGCTGAAGGAATATGAGCCCCTGTTCTTGATACATTTCTACAAATGAAAGAGATTCATGTATTTCTTAGGAGTGTGATTGTTCTTTATATACTGAAGATTAAATATGTGCATCTGTCTAAACTGAAATCACTTGTGTGATTCCTGCTGCAGGTACCTTCAGTCCATCTAGTAAAAGTTCTTCTGAAATGCTCCTAAAAAGCGCTTCTCTATTTGCATGTTCAACATGGCTTCCAAATCACAGCTCTAACCATCCTGCAGAAGAACAAACAAAGCCCTCTAAGAAAAGAATTGTTCTTAAAATGGCACAGCATGGCCACGACAGGAGAATATCTAGCAGAAAAACATCTTAACACAGCAAATTCAGCTGTCAAGAAAACCCACATCTGCAACAAAGTTCACACAGCATGCTGGAAAAGGCAAAGTGCAGACTTTTGTATTTCCTAGGTTGCAGGAAAGAATGGGAATCTACTCCCACTGCTTCTCCATCTGTTTTCCACGGGATGGTAGTGTTTTGTGCAAAATGATCCTTCTTTTAAAGGATTCACGGCTTGGGGATGCAAGGAATGTTTTCCTCTTCCTTCACAGGGAAAAGGTCACACAGGAGTTTAGTTTTATATTGGATTTGGATACTCTGTAAATCAGTCAGACTGAACAGAACTGTTAGCCCACCTTGCTCTTAAGACTTCTTCTATTTTAGCCAAATTTGTCTTTTTTTGTACCATCTTCCTCATCCTTACCCAAATACTTCAATGTGCAGATTGATGAGCAAAACACATTTCGTTTCCCTCTGAAATATCAGAGGAATCATGAATAAAAACCCACAATGTTCTCTTTAATCCATATTCTTGTCTTTTTATTCATTTTGCATAATGCCAATGATCATAACTGTGCAAAATATAATGTACAAAGTCTTGAGGCAAACCTTCCATTCTGTTGTAAGTATTGCACAGTCATATGGTGCAAACTTAACTGAACATCCTAGCACCTTCTGTAGGCAAAAGTTTCTGACTTCAACAGTCCTGGTCAAGTATTTCTCTTGAACCTACTAACTGTTTTGCAGTCCAGAGATTTTACCAGTACAGCACTAAGTACATAAAACATTTAATGCTGTGATTTTCAGAATTTAATAGGACAAAACTTCAGGCCACTTTTATTTGCACATCTAGATGGTGGAAGTTTTGTCTCTGAGTAATCATTTCTGCAACCTTATCTACCCCCTTTCTCATGATGATTTCATCCCCTGATGATACTTTCCAGAATATCTAGCCTGAGAAACTAATGTAGTGATTTGTAAATATTAAGGTGGAAATATACACAAATACCTTTTAACCCTCACTTGGTACAACCAGGAACCTATATACACATGCAACACTAACCAGACTGAGTGAAAGAAGCTTAATCAATCCTCCTGTGCAGAATGAACTCAATGACATAAGTTTTATGTTCTCAGAAGCGCTGTGAAGATTTGAGGTGTTCTGTAATTTCATGTTATTATTTTTGTTGTTGTTAATATTGACCATGGCTCAAAGCCCGCTGTGCTGTGGGACAGTGGACCTTATCATTAGCAATCTCAAGGCACAGCAGGGTAAGAAAAGTCACTATTTGGAAATGTTTGCATTTCATAAATCTGTTTAATTTTTTAAATTTAACATGGGACAGAATAATTCTTATTCTGAATGCAAGGAGACAGAAATGATTCTTCGTCATTCAGAATTTAGACACTGCTCCATGGAGGACTGCTGATTAGGAAAAAAAAAGCATTTACACTTTCTTGTAAGGAAACCAAAACCCATTTGCAATTTAATAAGTCTGCTTCTCTAGAGAGCTCCAGAGGTCGCAGAATAGCCCATTTTGGGAACATTTAGGTATATACATAAATTCACAGTCTGGCTCTGGATGGACTTAGCTTGTTGAGTTTGGACTGAGAATGAAGTCCCCACTTTCTGTTGACACTGTAGCAGCTATAACTTGACTGTCCACATTTTAAGGCATGATATCAAAAGAAGTGGAATTACGCTGCTGTGAAGAAGAAGAAATCTTAGTGGGAAATTTTGGGAAAAGCCAAACTTGTGGAGCACATTGAATGCTCAGGAAAGGCAGCTTTAAAGTGGCTCAGGGCATAGGACAGAGTGAAAGGGAACTAGTGTGTTTCCTGTTGCACCCAAAGGGATGGATGCAGACAAGGGTTGCACCCAAATATGTGTCAAGAGTTGAACAAGACAGAAAACCAAGGGAAGACAAGGTTAGAGAAACCAGATATTAAAGATAAGTTCTCAAAGGAGAATGGCAACTCTGCAAGTGTTTTGGACAATTAATAACTTTCAGAACACCCAAATGCAGTTCCAGCTAACTGCAAGGGATTTTTGGAACAGTATTTGGAAGGATGTATGTATGTATGTATGTATGTATGTATGTATGTATGTATGTATGGATGGATGGATGGATGGATGGATGGATGTATAGATGTATGGATGTATGGATGTATGGATGTATGGATGTATGGATGTATGGATGTATGGATGTATGGATGTATGGATGTATGGATGTATGGATGGATGGATGGATGGATGGATGGATGGATGAATAGGCAGCCTGCCTGGAAATTTCATCTGTATTTATAAAAAGTTGACACTTATGTATTCTGTGCCAAAAGAGATCCTAGATTTTGGTTATCATCCAGCCCCTGAGAAATTTTGCACTTTGTGAATAAAGTGTTGTGTGGACAGGAGAGAAAATAGTAATTCAACAGAACTCTGCCGCCTCTCAGACTTATGTTGAATGCATTTGATGGCCACTGTCATGGACAAAAGTATATTTGGTAAGAAACCACATTCTAAGTAAACCATATCTTAAGGCTACAGAGTGGGAAGGAATTTAAGACAACTTCAAATGTATCACTGTCTAACTAACTAGGTGGATCTGCAAATGATGACATAATATCATGCAAGAGTAAAATCAAAGTTCTTCAGCTCTGTATTTTCAGCAGATAAACTACAGTTGCAAATTTGACATTTATTTAAAAAAACAGATGTACAAAAAATAGCATCACGGACTTTTAAAAGCAGTTTCAGGAAGCTTTGACTCACTTCAGCAATGCTCCATTTATTTTTTTTTATGATAACCCACATAAAATATTTGTGGTGCTGAGAAGATCCTCCTCCAGTTGAAACGTGGAAATCTCAAGTCACTGACATACTGAGAGATGTCAATCAAAAGAGAATTCAATCACCTTTTTTATGCTGTATGTTTAGCCAGGCAATGTTCTAGGATGATTACAAGTCCTCTTTGACTCTTCACTGCAGTAAATCTCTGTCTGTCATGACCTGACCGACAGTGACATTAAAAGGACAGGAATTACAGAAAATACCCTGCTTGGACCACAGAAAGGTGAAATGAATTTCATTCTCACTCAAGTGATGGCTTAGATACCCTCATCAACTTCTCAGTCCTATTAGGATTATTTTAATGAAAGAAGATGGTAACTAATCCTGATAAAAATTTGATTTTAGGGGACCTGTTTGCTTTAAGTTCATTACTTTGCACAAGCAAGCTAAAACACGAGCTAGCAGTGTGCTCTTGCAGCTAAGAAGGCCAGTGGTATTGGGAGCTGCATTGGCCCAAGTATTGCCACAAGATCACAGGAGGTGGCCCTGCCCCTCTACTCAGCACTGGTGATGTATCACCTCAAGTGGGATGTCCAGTTCTGGGCTCTTCAATACGAGAGAGACATACTGGAGAGTCCAGCAAAGGACCATGAAGATGGTGAAGGGACTGGAGAACCTCTCCTAGGAGTAGAGCTTGAGACAGCCAGGGCTGTTCAGTCTGGAAAAGAGAAGGAGGCTCAGAGGGATCTCATCAATGTATACAAATTGAAATTACACAAATGTATATAAATTGCACCTGAAGGGAGGGTGCAAAGAGGCTGGAGCCAGACTTTTCACTGTGGTGCTCACTGTCAGAACCAGAGGAACTGGGCACGAACTGAAACACAGAAAGTTCATCTGAACATGAGGAAATCTGTTTCTGTTGTGGGAGTCACTGACACTTGCTCAGGGATTTTGTGCAGCCTCCATCCTTGCACATACTCAGAAGTCATCTGGACATTGTCCTGGGCAAACAGCTCTAGGTGGCCCTGCTTGGTAAGGGGGCTGGACCAGACACCCTCCAGAGGTCCCTTCCAATCTCAACCATTCTGTGATTCTGTGAACTCTTATGCATTATTACCAAGCTTACAAATGACCACTACTTATCTGTACCTTGGTATCTTTAGGCTGTCCCAGGAAATCACCACCATCCTAAGGAAAACACAGCAAGAGGCATGCACAATGCTAACACTTCCATGCCAACCTAACTCTCCTACAAACAACTGGAGAGAATGCAGTTATTTCTATTGCAGATTTCCTTCCCTACAGCTATGTGCATACATATCCATATATATGTATATATGTGTATGCAGACACACTATACAATTTTATGTATAATTTTACATCTATAATTTTAATAATCTATTTATCTCTCTATATTTCTAGACAAAAGGGAGATTTTCCTAAGGTTACACAGGCCATGTATTCTGGTGGAAGGCAGAGAAGGGAAAAGCAGCTTTCTAGAGTCTTCATCACACAAGATCCTTTAATTAAGGTTACAGTTACAAATGTTAGGTTACACAAAGAATTTAAACACTCTCCACCTCCCAGCTTTCATGTCTAGAACTAGGTACACTCACAGAAATGCAGGTCAAGCCGAAATCTCTTGAAAATTCAGCCTTTTCTGAAGAAAAAGTTGATAGTTATTGACAAAATGTTGTACTCTGCCTTGTTACTATTCATGATTAAGGAAAGTAAATATTGTCTGAGGCCTAATGAGAATTCCAATGCAATAAAGTCAAGTGTGAAAGGTGCAATCAATAAGTGATGATGCAACAGTATTCGTTTGTAGTTCTGTTATTGTTTAGCTCATGCTATTTGCTGATGCTTGAAAATGAAGTGTTAAGAAATTAGTGCTACAAGGATTAACATTCAGATTTTATTTCTGATATTGTTATGTTTCTACAGTCATTACACTCTGAACACTAATTAGCATCTGCTTTCTTTTCCCACTAGTTAAGGACTGCAAACCAAAGAATTATAGAACAAAAATACTATGGAAATGAACATCAGTATTTTTCATGAACATCCACAAATTAAACCCCATGATGTCCATGGTTAATTTTATACTGCAGGAGTAAGTACTGCAATAAAGTACTGTATTTTCCTCATTTTTTGTGCTAGAAACTATGCTTCAAAGTATATCAAGTTTATGAAGGGAGCATATTTCCAAATGTGCAACAGATCTCAGAGTCCAAGCTGAAACATTTATGTTCTACATATGTCAGAGTTATCCACCAAGGGTTCAGTTTTGGATTTACAAGTCTTGAATATCAGGAAGCATACTGCCCTAGGAAACAGACAAGGACTAAATCTCAGTTACTCAGTTTCTGCAAGGAAACCAATCTCTTCCAGTCCTTCATCAGGCTGATTAATTCCTCTCGGTTTGGGCTCAGCTGGATTGGCAGGCACATAGACATTGGTCTCTGCCACTGGGCCATGGCAGGGGACACTGGCACCTTGTGTCAGAAACTGAAGGGATGATTTTCTCTCTTCCCTGCAGGCACATTGTAAAAGTGACAATTTGTGCCGGCCACATCATATAGCCTGAAGTTCCTGAAAATATGTTTGAATATTCTCTGCAACTCTGTATTTTCTGAAAAGCCATGTAGAAGTTTGGTTATGAGAACTTCAGTGGATTTTCACTGAATACATTTATAATGAACATCTTTATGTTTCTGAATATTCTGCTTTATTAATTGCTCTGTCACTTCAGCTTATAGAGCAAGATTTAGGACATGGATAGAAAACAAAGGCTGGTTCTGTCCTAAAATATTTGTTTACAAGTCTCTGTTAAGATGTCAAGGCTTTTGAACTCATTTAGGAGTATTTGGCATATCCCATCCAAAGGGAAACTACAGGCCAAAGCAGATGCCTCCCAAAATTCCTGTTCATTGTGTCTGGTAAAAGACCTAATGCATTTCACAAGGCAGCTCTATAGTTTTTCATACATTGCTAAAAGCAATAATTACTTTGAAACTTTATTTACACTATTCTCATAATGTAACATCTTTACAAATTCACTAAGTAAATGGATTGTGTAGCTAAAGTTAACTTGTAATTAAAGAATATAACCTACTCTGATCAAGAAGATTCTCTAATTCATGCACAATTTTTCTTACAAATAGTTTCAATGAAATTAGGTAGAAATTAGGTATAACACTGGAGAATGACTTATCTGTTTTATATCATGGTTCTTTTTATCAAAATGCATTTTTTGCAGAGCCATGGAAATGACTCTTTCAGTCATGTGAGATCTCTTGACCTATTGCAAATGAGACAGCACACTTGCAGTGCCTTTAACTTTTGGCAACTTATTTGTTTATGTGTATTTAGAAGCAAAGAAACCTAGTTCTGCATGAACACAGTATAAAATGGCCCAAACATGTACACAGCCAAAGGAAAGATAATTATGGGAAATAAAACACGATGTTTCAAATCAGCTCCCTAAGAAAATCTAAAAACATAAGAAATTCCATCATATTAACCAGCAAGAACTCTTCTTTCACTTAAGGGATAGTTGGGTAATTATTCAAACCTGGACAAGACTGGATTGTCAAGTGAAATAATAATTTAGAGTTCTGCAGGATAATGAGATAGATCTCAAGGCCATTAGCAGTGGCCCTTATTATAATACTGGCCAAGGTTCCCCAAGAAAGAGAGAGATTTTTTAAATGAAACTTGTAGGGAACTAGTTTGAACTTGTATATTTGAACAGCTTAGTACTGTCTCCTAGTTTCCATTCATTATTGGAGAGAAAGGTATATATCATGTAAGGCTGTGAAATCAGTCAGGCTTTTGAGACTGAAATCCCTGAAGGCAGAAATTAAAACACAAAATAATTATAAAATCAAGCCACATTGAAACTCATGGAGTTTATATTAAGAATCTTATTCTGGTGAGATTTTAAGGTCTGGTTCAGCACCCAGTTGTCTCTCCTTTCCTGATTGTTTCTCTCTCATTCAAAACAAGCAAATCCAACATTTATCTTCTCTGACTTCAGGTGTGTCATGAAGAATCACAGCTTTAGATGCAAGGGCTTTTTAGACTGGAAACAGAGGAAGGGATTTTTTTTCTCTATAAAATAGGTCCTGCTTATGAGACATTTGTATATGCATGCTTCATTCTGTTCTGTTTGTTTGCTTTTAACCACTATGGGAATAACTCAGTAGCTGGTGGTCACAGAGAAGCTCCCTAATCCCTGGAAAAACAGTTGTCTAGCCTGCAGTTTATGAGGTACAGTATGGCTATCGTGTCAGCAGTTGCCATGGATTAGAAATACTGCTTGTTTTAATATTTTCCTTATGATCCTTCTCCTAGGTACAGGAGTTTCCAAATACAGGAGCAGAGCTAGGTGTGGCATGCCTGGATCCTCCAGTGAGGAACTCTGCTCTGCACCTTAATGAACATCTCGTGGGCTGACTGGTCTCTGGGGTGCTCACACTATTAGGTAGACTGGGGTTTACAGCAGGTTAAGCAAGAAGGCTGACTAAGAATTTGTAAATCAAATATTAAAGACTGATTAAATATTTTACGATCTTTGTACTTAGGCTTTGATTTGAAGTTTACCTAATCTGCTAGCCAGAGATCTGCTGAAGGTTAATTGATGGAGGAAGAGTAAATAACAGCTGATGCTGCTGGCCCTAAGTATGCAAGGCATTTAGGAGTATTCCTAACCTCAAGTGTGCAGTCACTGACGTGCTCATTTGTCTCACTAGGTTAGTGTCACCAGGGCTCAGATATGTGATCAAATTACTGCCGTGAAAGTGGTTTAAGCTTATGTGTTTTCCCTTGTATTGTATATTTGCACATGTCTCCAGTGACACCAAGTAATCCTTTAAATTGTGTTAATTTGATCATGCATCTGAGTACTCAGTGCAGCAAATTGGGATAGGTGGCTATGGGAAGTGGAGATGATGCCTCTTAGAAGACAAACAGCTCCTATGGAGGAGAGAGACATCCAGCAGAACTCAGTCTACCAGCATTAGAGTACAAATCTCTCCCCTTTCTCCTTCTACAAAATGGATGGTTTGTAACTTATAAATGTGACCTGACAAATTGCTTTTGTGGACTTTGGGCTTTTTTCTTCTTTTTTAAAGGGAAAGAAGTAACAATACTTTTATAATTGTTGGTTAATTTTTGGCTACCCAACTGGGCCAGTGTCATTTAAAGCCCATTTAGAGAGAAATCAAACAAAAATTCAGAAGCTCATCATCCAGCAAGAGCCCTCATAACATTTGGGGTTTGGAGTTGAAAACTTAAAAGCAATCTGAATATCTAGTTCTAATAAAATACTGCTGAGATTGTATCTGAGCTCCTTTTCAAGGGAACTTTGGTAAGGGATTACACATACCAAAGTACAATTTATGTAAAGAGCAGGAAAAGTTATTGGACTAATCATTTTTAATAGAGATTCCTTGTCTTTAATACAGAGCTACACAACAGAACTTAATAGCTTGTGGCAAATAAATAATTTACACATGGATTTTGTCTGAATACAAATGCATACATAAAATATCACAGTCTTAATGAAGGTGCTGTTTTTTTACAAAATCAATTTAATTGATTTTGCTGATAGGTCTGCATTAATATTTTTGCAAGCTCCATTTTGCTTTACCTGTACATGTGGCTCAGTCGTGATTTGTAAGGGAGAAAGGGAAAACTCTGCAAATGCAATTAGAAACTCAGCACACAGAGTGTTGGTAGTCTTGAAATGTCTGGGCTAAGACACTCGGAAATAACACTCCACTGTGACCTGGTGGAGGGGCTCATTTACAAAGTGCTCCTCAGAAAAGGTCAAACTCTCAGAACACTCATGACTATTCAGGGTGTTTTGCAGCATTTGAGCCCAATGAAGCTGGTAATGAAGAGTTTTCCCCTTAATGCTGAACTTGTTGGATTGTTCAGCTACTGTCAGCTTGACTTGTGTTTGGCTTGGGCTCCTACCAGAGGCAGGGGAGAAGACAAGGGCTGAAGAAGGTGGTCATTGTTGTGGCAGATGCACAACTGCAGCATTGGTTGAATGGAAACATGGGGTCTGTTTCACAGGGAGAGGCATGGGATGATGGCTGCTTTACCCTTGGGAACACCAGCTTATCTGATGGGCCCGAAAGCTGCTTTTCACTACTTTTCGCCCACGGCTCGTTGCACCTCCTGTTAACACGCTGCTTTTTGTCGTCAGGAGCTCACAAAAGCTCTGCATTTTAGAAAAGCGCGTGGGCAGCCGCTGGGGCCGGGCTGGCGGGCCCACAGAGAGCGGCAGCGATGGCGAGGGTCGGCCGCTGCCCGCCCCCGCTGCGCGCCCGAGGGGCCGAGGCGGCCTTACCTTTGGGGTGCCAGGGGTCCGTGAACTCGTACTTCCCCACGCCGATCGTCCGCAGCATCTGCACCCCGTTGGTGTTGTCCGGGCCGCNTGGGCTGAAGGTGGGCGGCTGTGTCATCCCGTAGGAGTGCGTGATGAGGGCGGGCTGGCTGCCCGCTGCCACCGTGGTGACCCAGGGTGCTGCACCTGTGGCACGAAGGAAGGCCGGCAATGGCGGTGGGCTCGGCATGGGGGAGAGCAGACATCAATACCCTCCCTCTCCCACACCCGTGAACGACACCGACACACCTCGCCGCACAATACCTAAAGCAGTTTGGGATCTGGAGCCCTTCCCAAGCACTAAGTGCTCAAAATTGCTGCAGCAATGTGAGCGCAATTGTTAAAATACGCGTCAGGTGACATGCGGCATGTTTGCGGTTTTATGTATTTTGCACTTTATGCAGCTTAAGCGCACGCTTCCAAGAAAATTAACCTCTTTCCCTGCTGCGCTTTCACGGCTCTCTGACAAACACTCTGTGTGTATAATAATGGTGCTCCAGCCACTACAAAGACATTGTAATTAGGCGTCTGGCATAGTAGCACAATGTATGATATGTGTCTGGAAGCTGGAAATCATTTCAGGTAGTTCTGGACATAAAAGAAGTCTTGAAGTATTACAGAGTGCCTTTCCTTCTAGTGAAGGCAGAGAAGGATAAAAAAGCCCTTGCTCTAATGAACTTGCAGCATCTTAATACATTCATATCAGCCCTGGCATAGAAGAAACTTGAGGGGTCTTTACAATGAGGGAAAACCCCTGCTAAAGAATAAAGAAAGGGCTCACAATGAAGTCTAATTTACAGAGGTAAATGGAGATAGTGCATTGAATTTGCTTCGAACGATTTTCCCTGGTAGAATTACAAATAAGATTAGAGACATACCTGGGTTTTCATTCTCCCTCATCTGTTTAGATGGAGGCTCATCAGTGTCCCAGGGCGTGGACTGATTGATGGGTGTCTGTCCCCACCTGACGCTTGTTGCAAGTCCTTGAGGCTGATTTTCAGTCTTGGAAATGCAAGGTGTCTACCAGAGAGAAAGAAAAACACAGAATAAAAATGTTTTGACTACTGGGATTAATTACATTTCCTCATAACTTGTAGCCTGCTTGTTTGTTACAGTCCAAGAGGATATCCTAAGATCTTTAAATATCATTCATTTGGGAGTTGGATTACATGATCTCCAGAGGTCCCTTGCAACCCTAACAGTTCTGTGATTCTGTGATTGTCCTCCAGCCTTGCATGACATATCTGTATGGAAATACAATGTATTTGAAAAAAAAAATGCTTCTGGAAATTTAGTAGATCCACCTTAAAAAAATCCACAACAAACTAATATTTTCAGAAATATATTGCTTCATTTGCCATGAAAATAAAAAATAAAAAACCCAACAAACAACAACCCAGATATGATAATATCCACTCAGTGGCAGCTACATAAAATGGGACAATCTTCTGTTTGCTCAATCTCTTCCAAAAATAGTGAGTTTTGTTTAGCAGGAGGCAGAACAAGAGAGACTTATTTACAACTGTAGGACAAATTACTGTAGAACAGTAAAGAGAAGTCTTCGTATTTACT
This sequence comes from Notiomystis cincta, assembly GCA_013398075.1. NCBI lineage: Eukaryota > Metazoa > Chordata > Aves > Passeriformes > Notiomystidae > Notiomystis > Notiomystis cincta. Next base: position 208,131 of record VZRX01010776.1, read on the forward strand.
GTCTGTCAACCCTTGAAATTGAATGCCAATAAAAAAAAGCAGCATAACATCACTGGCTGCTAAAGTGGGTATGTTGGCAGGTCTTCAGAGAGGTTAAAAAAACTGTAAAGTAGGGGAAGGATTTGGGTTGAATAATCATCAAAGCAGACATGATCTGAAAGAGATCTCTTGATGAAGAAACTATCACATGGATTTAAATGCTACACCAGACCCCTCCTGCAATTTTAGGGGACTTCCCAAACAATCATGCCTTTGCTGAGGAATGGCTTGTAGAAAAACAAGGGTGCTCCAACAGGTCTCATTTATTTAAGTCTGCTGTGTATTTCATTGCTGGAAGATTAAAAGTTTTTTGTTTAGTTTTGTTTTTACTGGTGTCAGAACCTCTAAACCAAGCAAACGGAACCAGCTGCCTATTGCTGAATGAGTATTGAAGAATGAAGCCATAAAGAACAGGAGACCAGTCTGAGCGATTGCTTGTTTGTCTCACATCTGGGAAGTAATTTAGCTCAGAGATGGGGGTACAGCAGCTCCATAAATGCCTTGGGTCACACTGTACCAATGAAATCTCTGTCAACACCAGCAGCCTGTTCACCCATCACGAGTACCTCAATCACCTCATGAAAGGAAGTCATTAGCAGACCCATTTATGCCCTCTGCAAATACATGCACACCTTCCCCAAGCCAATCAGTCATTCCTCCTGTCTTTAAATCCACTCGAGGCATCTGCTTCCTCCTGCCCTCCCTTCTTCCCCACCAGCACCCCCACGAGCACCTGCCCTGCTCCAATGTTCTCTCCTTCACCCAAGAGCCTCTGGCATCTGATACCCACTCCCTTTTCTACCTGAGCTTTACCCTTGGTGGGCTCCTGGAGCCAGGAATTGTGTGTGCAGACCCTGAGAGAGGACAGGTTTTGCTATGCTGCTCTCTGCTCTCAGAAGCCACAATGGTAATACTTCCCCCACTAGAAATGCTATGCTTTGTTAAATGCAGATGTTCACAGGGAAATGTGATTCTTAATATCTTTTTTCCTATGACTGCTATTTTTCAAAACTCATCAATTTATTCTTTTCCATAGTTTGGGGGTATGGGTTTTTTTGTTTTTTAATGTAATTTCTCTGGATTTTTTTTTCTATTCTATTCGCACCAAGGACAATGATATTCTGGTTTCAGATTCACATTTACTTCTGTCCCCACCATTTCAACTACCTCTATAACTTTTGCAATTGAAATAAAAATGAGTCAGAAAAGACATAAAGAGAGGACATGCAGACGGTCAAGAGCTTTAAGAGCTTTACTCTATTCATGGTAAAGAAAGGGCAGGAGGGGAAGAAATAAGTCTCAGTTTTGAAATGCTTTCTATTTATAAATTGTCCTGAGAAAATGATTAATCTGAATACCTTAGCTTTTACATTGTACACGGTCTTTGACACAGGAGGATATAACACTGCTGGTGGTTTACCAGTTCATGTTAGCAGTATTCCTTTGGATCTAGCTAAACTGTTTAACAGCAGCCAAAGCACTCTGCAGTAGAAAAACAAATAAATAAATGAACCATCAGCATTCTCTGTCTATGTATCAGCTAAAATACTTCCCCCAGAAACACCCATACTTATTCTAAAGTAAAGCTTTAAAAAAATGTAAATGCAATACAGAGAAATGGGCATTTTTAGGAACCAAAAGGAGGATTCATGACTCAAATCATGCCCTGTGTGTTCCTGTGTGGCATCTGAGTATTGTACTTCTTTGTTTTATGAACTGGGTCTTACCAGTTGGTTTGAAATACACACTTCTCATTATTGTGTGGCATCCTCAAGACAGGCAGCAGCTTGTTTAACTTTGTTGCATTCCCAAGCTGCTTTTAAAACAGTGTTGATCTAAAATAAGAAAAAAAAAATCCTCTACCTTAAATAATACAGAACTACACACGCTACAATTTTAAAAGAATCCGTATGTTTTGTCCAGAACGGGTAAAGAACGGAGTATGTGATACAGCTCTCTTAAAGCCTACAAAAATCCAGTTGCCTATTTTGGAATTTCTTTTTCAAAAAACCTAGAGCACCAGACCAGACACATGTGAAAGTGGTAGAGTCTGTAGACAAATCCAGATCTAAATTCCATACCTTGGGCATTAAAAAAGAGGAAGGAGGTTATCAGGTTTGCTATCAATAAACACTTCTCCTTCACTTTCACTAAATGCCAGATTTTGTTTCACTAAGTATGCTCACAGTCCCTGCTTCTTAGAGGCTCAGTGGAATTAGATGCACAAATCCAGTAGGTTGCCTTCAAATGGTACTCCTGAACTTGTGTTTGTTGGATCAGAAAGTGCTAAACATCAGTTGGTATGGAATCACAACACACGTCCATGAAACACAGACAGTAATGGTGGTGGAAACAGAGAAACAGCTTACTGAACTTCCTTTTAAAATATATACATGCTTCTGGTCTCTGATCTAATTTCTGCTTTATTTTTCTTAATACATGAAGGGTTACATTACAAGTGTTATATGTCTCTGATCTGATTGCAGCAATTACCCATTTGCGTCTCTGGAAAGCGAAATTATTTCCAGCGTTATCAAACAAAGGAACTTTCTGTCCATTCACTCAGGCCCACGACAGTGCTCTATTTGATGCTTTTAATGTACAACACAAATGACCAAAAAATGGCCTGTATTATGCTAGTTGTGCAGGGAGAAGAGCTGTGTTCCATTAGTGATCCACAGACTTCACAGAAACTAATTGTACTATGTTACACTTTTATCTTTAGCTTTCATGTCAGATGCTTGTTTGAATTAAACATGGAACACATGAAAAAAGGAAATGCATTACAAAATCTGCTGGGTATACATCTCTGCCAAAAGTCTATTTACATGAAAAGACCAAAAGGTTTCTAAAAGGTCTGTTAAAGCCTGGCTAGTCAACAGCAGCACTGGCTAGTTAATTGCCTGAAATTCCTGGCAGACTACAAAGACTACTTAAGGAATCATCAGCATCTTTCTAGCACCCGTAAAATATTCAATTTGTGCTCTTTGCCATATAGATAGAGTACCCCAAAACCAAATCTGAGGATTTTTTCTCTCTTTAGTTTGAAGCCATCATTAAGAACCAATAAAATGTTCAGCTGAAGTCTGCATTTCACCACCTGCCGCTTTGAACTCCAGCAGGGAGCAGTCTCCCAGTTTTAAGGAAATTAACCACAATACAGATGTGCAGGCAGAGGAGAGCAAGACGGAACAATTCTGGAATTACATGAGACTAACACAGACAAGTTGCCAGACTGTCAGTTTTTTGTAGCTCAAGCAGTCATAAACCATGGCCCATAGGCAACAGTAATTGTTGTACAGCTGGTCCACTGAACCTTATTATAGTAAAACATTAAAACCTTCAGATTCATGGGGCTTTTCAGGATATCCACAAGAAAGTTCATGAGTTCACAGCCATCAGCTAGTGCTAAAGATTGGGAATTAGTGATTTGGTCTATACAGCATCATTGCTATATATGACTACTCTTAGGTGTTGAGGAGGCATAGCTACAACTAAGTCTGACTTTAAGCCCTAAGGTTTACAAATCTGTAATGAAATAAGATCTAAACTTTTAGTAAGACCCTTTTTACATCAATGGAAACATAAAACCTACTGTACTACTAACAGCATTAAGGAGTATGTTAGTGAATTTAAAAAACCCAACACAGCAACCACAAAAATTCAACAGCAAAAATTCCAATACAATGTTCCCCAGGTTCAACACCACCAAGCACTTTCTGGGAGGTCCTTAGAAACACATTTGAGCAACATCCCCAGAGCTTGTGGAACCATTGACATACATCCTGCAATGGCTCAGAGTGCTAAGACTTATTCTAACAGTTTTATGAGCAAAAAAGAACTAATGTGGAAAGAGAGATACTATTTGTGATTCCCAGCAATCAAAATTGTTTTACTAAGGCCTTCATTTAAAGTGATGGATGAGAAGTAGTGAATCTCTGTTCCAATTTTCCAAAAGAGATTGGGAATGGCAGCTTAATACCAAGATAATGCATCCAATATGCAACCAGTCTATTTTCTCTCCCCATTGAAAATAAAAAAGTTAAGATGCATGCACACACAGAAGCAAACATTCCCTCCCACAGATTCAGGTTTTATGGCCTGTCATGGGTAAAAGCAACTTCAATTTAATGAGGGAATTCCTTTTAAAGCTGTTCTTTATGCCTCTAACTGGTAATGTCTGGTGGCCCTGGTTGGGTTTAAAGTCTGAATGTGTCTGATGCTCTAAAAAGTTTAGTGGTCTCTGCACCAAGGAGTTTATGGTCTAATTTGTAGTTCACACTGTTAAATATTACATGAAACTGGTATTATTTGTGTGCATGAGGCACACATGTAGAATATGAACCATACAGGGATAAATCTTCATCTGGAGTAAATTCCTATACAGCGCTGGACAGGACCCAAGTATATTTCTGAGTTTAGTCTATGGCCAAAGTAGCTCTTAAGGATGGAAGCAGAGCTTTTAAAGATGCGGTGATGACAGCAATATCTCCCTTGCACTGGCTGTGTGGCCGAGCTACAGAAATTAAACTGTTGTTTTAAGAGACTGATGTACTGTAACATATTAAAAACCTAAGAGATATTGACAGGCCAGCGTGCAAGAGGAACAGAAAGAACAGCCCTGCAGTAAAACCTCATTCAAGGATTTGCTCATGGGTGGAGAGAAGAACTCATCTACCTTACAGTTCCCATCACCAGGCAATTCTGCGGTGACACAGCGTTGTTTCTCTCTTCCCAAAACTGATGTGGGAGCCACAAGAAAGAGAGTAATACAGTTAACTCATAGAAAAAATGTTACTACCCTGCATAAAAGACAAAAGAAGTCTTAGTTCTCTCTTGAGCAGAGAGAATAATTCAATACTTAAACTCCTTCAACACCATCCAGCGAGGAGCCACCAGCCAGTGTGAGCTCCAGAGCACTATGGCACAGCCTTCAGAGGCACATGGCTTAGCAGTGGGGTAAAGTCTGCACCTGGTCTTGCTTTGCAGAGGATTTAAAAACACTCCCCACCTTGAGGTTAATGACACAGGCTTGGAGAAACCCATGAGTGCAGTGGGCTCACATGCCTGTGATGGATGCACTCCACCCCTTAACTGAACTGTGGTAGTTGGGTACAGGCTGCAAAGGAAGTAAAGGTCTGATCCGTGTCCAGGCCAAGAACTTCTCTAGTTTTACCTTGTTCTCTGAAAAACCATGAAGGAAACATGGACATTGTGAGCATCCATGCACATGAGCTTGGAACACTGATCATGTGATTAACACATGAATAGCTGGTGACTTTTGCAAGACTCATTAATTAAGGAGCCAAGAAAGTTGAGGGTACAAGGAGACTCATGCATACCTTCTCCATCACATGCAATTGGACTATAAGCCAAGCCAACCACTTTATTCCATAAATGACAGCCTAAGTGAGCCTTCTTGAGCTCTTCTGGCCAGGCAGCCTGGTTGCATGGTGATCTTTCCTTGAGCTGGGACACTTCTCAAGAAGGCTCCTTGAGACAGAGAGACCTTTAACCAACGGCAGATCTGTCAGGAACCTAAATTAATACTAATGAAACATTACTAATTCATGTAGCTACTCAATATTAATTATTATCAACTTATTATAGATAATTCCATTAGATATAACCCCTTGTCCAAGTCTGAAACTAAGATTGGACCCAAATGCACCAAGGCTCCATAAGGAGTTTAGAAAGCAAGTGGGTCCACTCTGAACCCTGTAACTCAAAAGAAGGCTCTTCCTCACTCTTCCTATTTCTTTCATTAGATACAGAACTTTATCTAAACCTGAGACTTAGATTGGACCTGGCTGCACCTAAGCTTTACCATCCTGTACCTCATGATTCATCTTCCTTACCATTTCGCATCTCCAGTCTCTGTGCAAAACATTCAAACTTGATCTAACTATGTTTGCATTTGTGTGCTTCTTCCATGCAGTAATTAATAAGGTGAACATCACCATCAAACTTACTTAACCTTTGTAAACCACTGTTAAACTTCATTAAATTCTCTGGAATTTATTGAACTAATGAAACGTATTGCTGCTTCTCTCTTGAGTGAGGTGCATTCCACCCATTTGCACGAGTCCCAGACCAGCACAGCATCGGTACCTTTACCCAGCCCTGTTCCTGGCTCCATGCAGAGCAGAGCTTCTCACTACCCAGTCTGTGAGCTGGTAAGAAGGCACATGTGTAATCATGTCCAGCTTCTTCCCATCACCAAAATCAACCCCAACTTTCCTGGATTGAGCCTTGGCTACTCTTGTAAATAAACCAGCCCAAATTCCCAAGCTTTGACAGTGCAATGGAACATAACTTCATACTGCAAAAGGGTCAACTGCTTCTGTCTCATTAACTCTTTCTAAGGCTCACTATCCACATTAGCTGCAGGTGAAGGAAAGAGAAAAAATGGGATTATGGAAGAGAGAAAGATGAGATAAGAAAGGGTTGTGAATTGACCACAGGTGGTATCTATTTCTTTCTGGTGGCTGACTGCCCAGTGCAACCACAGCTCTCACACCAGTGCTCCAGTCATTAGCTAGGAATGAATGCAGGACTATGGAATGACAAGAAGTGCTTCATAAATGCTACTTTGTATTCTGTCTTGGCGAATTGCACCAGCAGAGGCTCAGGTACTCACCCAGGTGCCTTCGTTTCTCAGCGAGAACATCAGGGAACGGAGCTGAGGTATCGAACCGAGGTCCCGGCTGCGACACTTGCTGCTCCAGGACACCAGGGACATCAGCGCACGACACTGGGTTCGAGCACAGAAGCCCCACTTTAGCCTGAGCAGAACCTCCTCTGCTAACACGGTCTGCATGCAGATCAACCCCAAATCAGAGCAAAGCTACGAATGCAAAATCATTTCACGACGGAGGAGAAAACGCGCGGCATCGGGAACAACGCGGCAGCTACAGAGAACATGCACTGCGCAACGCGAGAGGGCTCTCAGAGATCCTGCAGGCATCCCATGGCACGGGCAGATAAATCCAGTTCATCATAAGTGCTTTTTGTCAGAGGGCTTAAGGAAATATGGGCAATAATGGAATAAGTGCTTGTCAGACCAGAATCCCAAGGGTGTGCAAAGGATGTTGCCCTTATGTACTGGCAAAGCTATTGAAGAACAACCTAAAGGCAGACTTCTAGAAAACAAAACATTTATCTTGAATGCAAATGCTGGCCATTGCTAGGTTCAGAAGTCACTCCATATGGCATCTTCATGCCAAATTTCCCATGGAATTCTTTTAATTATCCAAACAGGTCCCCAAATTTTATTCTGGATGAGGGTCTGAAGCATTAGAAAGAAAGAGAGGAATACTTAGGAAGTAAAAAGCTCCAATCCCAGTATTAAGTTACTGCTAAGAAGTCCTTTTTTGTTGTATTGGATGCCGACATTTTACATTCAAGCCCTCTGAACTCAGTATTTCAATTGTAGTACACACTCCGTGGCAGGAAAGTGCATGTTCTCTGCCTACACAGCAGGCACATAAAAAGAAAGGGGAAAAAAAAGAAAACCAATATAAGCCTGTGAGTGTTGAACAGTGCTGCGTGATATTACTGATTTATTAACTTGGCTTGATCAATAAGGCTATCATCAAGGGCACATTTAGTTTGCACATATATTTCACTTTCTAACAAGCACTTTTGTGTGCTCACTTTAGTTTCCATAATCTGATCCAGGTCTCAGGAAGCTTTCTTTAAGGGAGAACAGAGAATTCTTTTTCTAAAAAAAGGATCAAAGTATACTCAGTCAACTCTCAAACAAAAGGACAGTCAGTACTGTAGAAACAGCATGCTTACCTTTCACAGCAAAAAGAAAAATAAGCCTATAGGTCTGGATTTATCACTGCCTTAAGTTCACCAACATCAACTGAGCTATTAAATTGTGGCTGAATTTGGCTCACAGCAATTAAAAAATTTCAACTTTCTTTGAGCGTCTTCCATCAGTAACATGCTAATTTAATGCATAATTTAAACTCTGCTGTCCTTTAATTCAGCATTTGTAAATAATTAAAAAAGAACTAAAAATCCTTTTGCATTTATAAAGTTGACCCCCTCCCCCTTTTTCTACTGCAAAACAAAAAAGACTTTTCAATCAAGAATTTATTTATTCTTTATATCAGAAAGTAAAAGATGAGAAACTGATTTACAAGATAAAACAATTAGCTCTGGGATATGTACATTAAGACTAATAAATTTCACATAATATTTTAAGGACTGGAGGAGGAATCCTTAGATATATTAGACTTTATTCAAATTCTATTGAAATGTTCAATTAAGAGCATCTTATGAAGGTAGGTTATGCAGTCACTGAAATTAAGATGTGAAAAACAGCATTAGAGCGCTATTTTTCTCACAGACTATACACTTTAATAATCCATCCCTTTCTCTACACCCAAGATAATATCTAAAATCTGGGTATTCCTGTAATTGCTCTGATCTTGTTAAAATTTTTAGTTGTGTAGGAGAAACATAAATGTATCACACAGTAAAAAATACTACAATAATATACTGCATTTCCTTTTAATCCAAAATCACTGATCTCAATGATTCTTATTAAAACCTTTTTCCCTCTGCTATTAAAACCTTTTTCTCTGTGCAGACAGATGAAAATGCCTTTTAAGATTCAAACAAGTTTGTGCAAAACCAGCTCGAACCCATCAATCTCCCAGTTGGTTCCTAAAAGAAGGTAAACATTCCCCAAGCTGTTCTGACCAGACGTGACTGGCAGACCCTTTTTGGGAATGAGATCTCAAGATACAACCCTGTTTCCATTCAGATTCAGAGCTTTAATAACACAAGAAGTTCAGTGCAGGATCAGGCAGTGAGGCAGTCATTTAATTTGATTTACAATAGTGTTAATATATGGTTTTGTTGGAAACACAGTCACTGTTTCCTCCAACTTTTCTGCTCTGTAGGTTTTACATCAAAGCATTCTTGCTCATTTTGTTTCCATATCTCCATGCTACCAGTAGGAAGCTGCCCAGTTCTCCTGTTTTCTTTCAGCAGAATGGATTCGTGGACTAGCATGACTGCCTCAGGTGCCTCAACCACCATCCTTCTGAAAGATTTATGGCAAACACATTGCATCCCAAGATATAAATCTACCAAATGGCTATTAGACATACTTTGCTGTCCACAGCCACATGATTTAAAGCAAAACTGATAATGGTACAGCACGGTCTAGTGTTACTGGTACGCCTGTCAGAATTGTGCTACATGGCCACACATTTTTTCCAGACACCTCATTCTCATTTTGGGGGTGAATTGGATGATCCTTCAGTATTACTCTGTTCCTGGCAAGTTATGATGCTAAACAGTGCTTTGTCATCCAAGGATAAATGGGTATCATCAAGATTAAGCTCTACTTAACATTTCCTTAATTTATTAATTCCTTTACTTTTTATTCTCTTAAGATTAAATTCCTCTAGGCATCCAGTTTGAGCCATTGGACTAATTAAGAAGAGGAAATCCAGCAAGGATGGGGAGTTTGGCCAAAGACTTATCTGTTTTTGAAAATCCTCTGTTACACATCTTTTCAAGAAAACTCATGTTACAAAAACCATAAAACCTCACACTCTCTTTGCTCCTGGGAAGTTAACACAAAGTAACCCACCTCTAAAAATAATCACCCACTCAAGAAACCTCACTGTGACCGGGGGAGAGAGAGGGGTTATTGTGAGCACTAAATAACACAGGCTGGTTCTGTAAGCCATGAAGGGAAGGACAAGCTAAAATTAAATGACCTTTGGTAGGGATACCTCACCTACAACAGCAAGTGGTTACCTGATCTTCCTAATTCTCCTCCTCTGCTGTTGCATGTCATGGTCCATCAGAAGCTGCTATTCCTGCTGGGATGGGTGCAGAGCAGACAGTGCCCTTGTATCCCCCCAGGATGAACTGCCAGGGAGGCCAGCCTGGGGTCGGTCGTTGCAGGTAATATCCCTTGAGAGGCAGCGTGTCCCCTGCTGAACTTGCTGTGGCTTTCAGAAGAGGCAAGGGGAGTTCTAGCTGGTTTTGTGCAACCATTGCCTCCAGAAGACAAACTGAGCCTTGGTTTGTTGTAATACAGCTTCAGTTAGAACATAAATCTATAAATATCTAACAGTGCAGATGAAAATGGCCAACTCTGGTCAAGTATTGATCAGAGAGAGAGAAGAAGCAAAATGGAATCGCACACCTACTCTGGAAAAAAACCCAAGAGAGATGCTTTCCACACAACAGGTGGAGATCAAAATAATCTTTGCTGTGAATCCAAAACCTCCTTTCCACCCATAGCACAGTTTTTGGAGTGACTGTTAGCTTCAGCCAAGCACTGACTGTACCAGACTATCCAGATGTTATTAGAACAAAGCACAGAGCCTATCTTGTTTTTTATGTTTAGTGATGATTCTGGGCCAAATTCAAACACAGATCACATGCTGAGTTTCTTAAAATTAGTGAGTTAGCAACAAAATTGACCCATTAAACAAGATCTTCCACCAAACACATCTGGCTCAGAAAGAGTCACAGAATTTGTGACATTAAAATGCTTTGAGAAGAGATATAAAGTTGGAATGAATGATAACTGTAGGTCCCTTCCCACTGAACTACTTCCATTCTATTCCATTCCATTCCATTCCATTCCATTCCATTCCATTCCATTCCATTCCATTCCATTCCATTCCAGTCTAGTCTATTCCAACAAGTAAATAAGTACATGTATATCAAAGTATCTGTATCTTTTTCCTCTTCTACTACTGAGCTGTGGATGCTATAAAGAGGTTTATCTTCTTTTTCTAAAAGTAGTCCAAGCTTCAAGTACTGGGGAAGAAAAACAAGAGGTAAAAGCTAACAGACTCACTGAGGGACTGCTTTTCTAATGCTGCATTTGATTAATTATAAGGTTTATTTTCAATGACTGGTTCAATCAATCCTGATCAAATTAACAAAGACAATGATCAGAAATACCAGACTAAAACACAATACAAATTATTTGGTTCCAGGGGATCCAATCAAAGGAAACAGGATTAAATTAACCAGTGATCGGATTAAGGAGAAGTTGCTCTATGAAGTCAGAAATGTATTAGTACTTCGGGCCATTTGCTGTGTCTGTAGGTTGCCATTTCCCTCTCTTCCAAGAGTTCTCAATACACTTTAAACAAAATTGAGTTTTCTAGGCATTACAAAGGTAATGTGGAAGAAATGATAACAGCAATAATAATAAGAATAATAACAATAGTAATAATAATAATAGTAATAGTAATAGTAATAATAATAAAAATAATAATAATAATAATAAAAAGCAGGTATTACTAATATTTCACAGAACCACAGTATGTGGGGCTCTGCCACAGTATGCACCCTCTAAAGAGAAGATACACCCCCATACCACCCTCCTTCTCCAGGAGTCTGTACCTCAAGGAGTTTCCAGTCTGTGTGCAGTACACAGAGATCAAAAGGTGACAGAATATCAAGATACAATCAAAAAGACAGAAAAATCCATTTAATTCTACAATGTTAGTAAAGCACAAAGATGAAAAAGCTACTGTTCAACAAGGAGCCTTAATGAAAGTTGCCAGAGATACAGCTGAAAATGTAGTTCTTACCTAAAAATGAAAGTAAATACAAGTATCACAGGAGAAGTACTTCTGTTTGCTGTGTACTAAGCTAAACCTCGAGCAGCTGACAAGGTCCTACAGCTCTGAACAGAGATTTTCCTTCAAATGCCTTGGGCTGGTTCAACTGGACCCGTCCGTGACCCGCTGCAAAGGGACTTTGTGTCCGATGTGAGGCACAAGAAAGGCTGGGGACATCAGGAGCCAGCTCATTTGGAAGTAATTCGGAAAACAAAAATGCTGAGTTAGACTGAAACCAAACTCAATTCCTGCCCTCTTTTTCTGCTAAGAGATTCATTTAAAAGATAAATGAGGGATGTGAAGAGGTATTCCCTAAGGACTGTTAATAAAGCCACTTTAGAATGCTGGCACACTGTGCTGCTTGCGAATCCTGGCCCCACATTCTGCATGGGATGAGGAAGGACACTGGACTGGATGTGCCACTCACATGGCAGCAGTACTCAGCAGCACAGAGACACAAGAAACCTACACTGCCACTGATCCCACTGTGCACATTGGGGCCAAAGCAGAGGGTCTACCCAGCTTTCAAAAACAGTAAGAAAAGAAGCTGCTGTAGTCTGAACAAAAGGCAAAGCATGTGTAAGCAGGTCAGATCCAAATCAACAGATCCAAATCTTTGTCTCTTGCAAAAGTATTCAGGAGCTGTACGGGAAGCCTCCTTCACTATCACTTGGTACAGTGCCACCACCATCTCTAGGTATGTTCTGTTGGTAACTGCCAGCAGACATCACACCCATCCGTTCACCTGACAGCACTGAGGCACTTGTGATGGCCCCAGGACTTTCCCTGCATGCAGGGAACAGACCAAGCTAAGTGCTGTGGTAGCTGACTTCTGGAGTGTGAGACGGTTTTCGTCTCAAATGAAACCACTGGAGACATGAGACAACAGCTGCTGGTCAGCAGGGTCCATGTTCACCCACGGGATCTGGTTTGTATGGCCACGGCCATGGGTCCTTTCCTTGCAGCTCACTGTTTGCATCCGGTATTGATGCTGAAGGACTGTCCTTGCAAGATTGAACATTTGATGAGCTGCTTTACTTACTAAGGCTGAGAAAGTATTTAGAGAAACATCCATCTCTCCTTTCCCACAACTTAAAGACTTAGTATTTTATCTTTGTTTTCAGCTATGACAGTGAGTAAATTTTAAAGCATCAGCTCTTCTGAGCCGAAAGACATTTGGCACTATGATTAAGAATGTATTATTTTGTCTCTTCTGTCCCCTTAAAGAGTAACTTATTTGTATATGCAGGCTTTTTCTCATGCTGTGCATTGCTACATTCGTTTTTCAATCTCATTGCAATTTTTTTCAAGAGTATTCTCAGTTTCATTTTCTTACTTTATTTTCCTCATGTCTCTATCTCTCTCTTCACCCTTTCTATCACGCTCTCTCCTAAGTGAAATGAGAACCCAATTATACTCCTGTTAGAACTGAACTTTCAAATCCATCATGTGCTAGTGGGCTCAAAATTAGGCAAATAAATTCCCTCAACCCTACAAATTAAATTGAGTCTTTGCATATGTTCTTTTAAGAGCACAAAGATGTCAAGTATTCACCCAGCTGTCACAAAATATGATGAGCAGGCTCTTTGAATTCATATAGATTTTCTAAATCGTTTGTCAGATTTAACAGAAATGCTAATGGATCCAAAAGTAAATTCTAATCTATCCTAAATATCTGGTTATTATTTGTATTATAGTAGGACTTGGAATTGTCAGTTGAGGATCAGGGCACAATCTCTATGCATTTCACACACAAAGACAAAGATCATTTGGATGATGTGCAGGTATTATTTTACACTTTCTCAGGTTTTATCTCATTATTTTAACTAACAGCCTCCTCATAGGTATACTCAATTTCATTTAAGAACAGAGGTACCAGCAGCTTGTAAGTATCACTACCTATTGTGTTGGCTGTTGAAAGCCAGGTCTTACATTTGGTAAAGCCAGCAACTGCCTCCCAAATGCAGAGTTTGAAGGAGAAAGCCATCACACAGGTCAGGCTTTGCTCACGTTCCGTTCTGGTCAAAGCTCAGCTGAAAGGGAGCAGAGCCAGATCAGCCTCAGTCAAAGGATGGGCACCTGCACAGAGCTGCTGATGCCAGTGGGTTGGACACTCCACAGCCACCTGCACCCGGTCTGCGCGGGGCCAGCACCTCCCAGACGGGAGGGACTCGCTGCCTGGCACTGAACACCTGGGCAGGCCTTCTCCAGGGGCCAGCCCAACACTCTCAGGGAACCTGAGATGAGGTGAGCCTATCCTGGGAGTCGTTCTCTACCTACTGCCCTGGCTGCTTGTCTAAAAACCTATTAGGGCAGCGCTTTAAGCAGGAGGGCAGCAGATCCTGGCTGTCAGTGATGATCCACTGCCAAAATCAATATGGTTGGCAAGCTTGCTTCACAGATATTTACGATCAAAGAGCGCATTTCCCAAGAATGCATTGTCAGTCCCATTGTCTTGGCCCAGTTTCAACTCCAGTAATTACATTTCTGCCTGCCTAATATTCCCCTCTCGCTTTGAGGAGGTTGGGAGCCCTCTCATCCAGTTCCATGCTGTTTCACTGCATCACGGCCACATTCAGCACCAAGCTGGACACGTGGGAACAGCCTTCCCTGTTGGCATTTTATACAGCAGCTGCTGCCTAAAAAGCTTTGTGGTTCTTAAAAGAGGTGAAAAGTGTAAGATACTCTTGTTGCTGTTATTTAAAAATTATTTATTTGCCTCTGGAAATAGTCATCTAGAGACATATTTTAATTTCCTTCTCTTTCATGAGTAAATTTGTACGTTGAAATTATTTACCAAAGGTTGAACTAGGTAGGTCTTGGATTTATTTTCTTTTTTTTTTATTTCACTAATAAAAGTAAAATAGCTATAAAATGTGACTGTCTACAGCTTTTCAATACCAAGCTTGAGGGAGTTCAAGCCCTTTCAGAACTAGCCAGGAGAGCTAACTCCACCGGCAAACTAAAATCCTGCCTTTCTCAGTGGAATAAAATTCCTGTTTACAGCTGTATAGGGCATGAAACGGGAGGTTTTAAACTTGTGACATTTCCATGTCTGGAAAAGCTGTCACACACCCAGCACAGCATCTTACCTCGAGCTGTAAGCCCAGGGACATCAGTAGCATTATCTGAACTGGAAGAGTACCAGAGGGAGAGAATGGTGTATCTAAAAACCTCCCGAAATATTTCCTATATTCAGAAAACAGACATTTCCCCAATGGGAAGAAAGCTCTATTTCCAGCTGTCTGTGCTTGCAATCTTGCTTCTCAAAAACATCCTGGTAGTGCTCAACTGACCAACTCCTGCCCACTGGAATTTTTCTTGGAGAAGATCTCTGAATGCACAAAAGGAGAGAAAGAACTGGGCTTAAACCTTTTAAAAAATATTTTAAAGACTAAGCAAATGTTGGACACAGCTCTGAGCCAGAAACTGGTCAGATCAATGCTGTAAACACGGTTTTGTGGGCAAAGGAAGATCTGCTACATACAAGTCGTCATCAGTTGCCTTTGCATTCCCTGCACTCCTCTGCCTTCCCAAAGGGACATTTGGAGTGTTTAAACAACTGCAGTTTTAAATAGACACCCTTAAGCATATTTTGCATTAAAATGTAAAAAGAATGCCAAACAAAACAAGCCCAGCAAAAAATAAAAACCTGAAAAGTATGCATCTGAGAAAGACTAATAAAGTACGACTGCATGAATATATTCTGGAGCATTTACATGTGTCAGAAGGAGTGGAAAGGAAGTGAGCAGATGATGAGAAAACAAGAGATGAAACACAAAGTGACAGAAAAAAAGCACCAGCTTGGGAAAAAAAGAAACCAGGGAGGGAAAAGATTGTCTTGCAGATAGGCAAAGCCTCTGTGTACAACATGGGGGGAATTTTTAACACTGAGCTTTTATCCACTAACATCAATAAGGTTATTATAACTAACTTTGTAAGATCTAGGGGCAGCAGCTAAGCAGTGTAACACAGATACCCAATTTTGGTGTCATGCCTACTTCTCTCCATCGGCTCTGTTAGAAGCTGGAGTCTGGCAGCCCTGGATAACAAGTGGTCTAAATTACTCATCCTACTCTCTGGATGGTAGGAGCCATTGTAAACTCTCTGACTATGCCCCCATGTGCACTGCAGCAGAACCAGAGGGAAAAAGGGAAAAAAAATGACAAAGAACATCATCCAGCTGTATTACAAGCAGAAGAAAGAAATTCAGGAACTCTATGAAGAGAATGATGACCTAAACCAAAGAAGATGGGATATTGGAAGTTAAATTATCTGTGCAGAAAAACTGAATGTAGAAAGATTCAAAGGAAAATACAGTCTGTGTAGCTGCAGCCTCGTGCATCTACAGGGAATAAAGCCCTCGTGCATCTACAGGGAAAAATGTCCTCCCTCTGCAAAAAAACCTAAACTAAACTAAAGGGAGTACATAGGAAGGAGGAATATTTTTTGTTTTGAAGTATCAAGTTCCTAATTTAATCTTAATCCACTCTGACATTTATCCTCATGGATAATTCAGTACACAAATTTAAGGCAGAAAAAGAATCTATAAAAATAATAAAATAAGAGCTGCTTGCAAGGGCAGTATCAGCAAAAATTGCCCTTGGGTAAAAATAGTTCCTACTGCTTTGTGTCCCTTTCAGCTTCAGGCAATGTACCAAGATCCCAGGAACTACTTTTTTCCCCCTTGTGCAATCATTTGTGGCTCTCATCCAGCCTCTGATTATGCTAATTGTATTTGATGGAATTTGTATGTACTCTCCTTCGCTCTCGTCTCAGCTGAACATACACAAGATGCATTTTTAATTTTTAACTCTTCAAAAATAAATATATAACACAACTTTCTCCCCAAGGTTGTGTAAAAGTCAACCTTATTACTACTTCTAAACAGCAAATATGCAGCCTTTATTACTAGCAAAACAAATAACCCTTTCTATATTAATATGTTGCAACAAAGCTTTTAGTTAGTGTGAGAGGAATGTCATAATGTAGGAGTTTGCATAACACAGTCTGATCATGTCACCTAGACACAATTCTGTTTGCATTAAATTAAATCCACCATCATAAGAAGTGCAACTTTAATATAAAGATACAGGCAAGTTGGCTAGATCAAGGGCCTACATCATCTTGAGAGACACTCAAAACTAGAGAGACTGTGAGCTGTTGTAAAACCATTCCCAAGGGTTAGCAATAAAGCCTAGTACTTAAAATCCTGAATAAATGACTTTTTTCCCCTTTTTCCCTTTAAAAAACATTCTTTACCAAGTTGCTAAACATCAAAACCCACTGAATTTTGCTGAGACAAAACGAGATGACCTTAATGGCCTCAATCCTAGTTCCCTGACTGTCTTCAAGATCCCCAAATACAGCAGTGACTGGGTTATTTCATACTTCACGGAGATCCTCTGAACCTCTAAATTATTCTTTCATTTTACTAACTGGAAGCTAAAGAAAAATGCAATTGCCAGAGTGAAGGACTTCCTTCCTCTTCTAAATCAAAACAGGACTGGCTTTTTATCCTTTATTTATGTGAATTTTAGTGTAAAATGCCCAGTGGGCCACCACAGCTCCACTCTTCCACGCTAAAGCCTCCCACTGCCTGAGTCCCTCCTCAAGGACAGGACTCTCACCTCCCAGAGCACCTCAGTGTGGACCATCCAGGCTGACCCTCACAGCTGGCCATGCTCCTGGGGCCACATTTCAGGGGCAGCCAGGTGTCTTAGTAACACAGGGAGGCACCACAGGGATTTCCATAACTGCTGAGGCACAGAGGGCTCCTCATTTCTGCCCAAGTCCAGAGAGATGGAGTTAGGGTGGCCAGATCTGAAGCTTGAAAATCCAGAGGCATCTAAATGCCTTTGAAAGCCAGACTTTGAGAGCTTGTTACCTCCAGAAATGGGACATGGGTGCATTGGAATGTCAGCAGAAATGAGGCAGGGGATGCAAGCTGGACAGGGCGTTTGGGCACATTCCCTTTTGCCTCCCAGCCCAATATCTGTGTATGCCCACAAGATTTTGTGTTGATGTCTGAAGGAAGCAGTGGTCAGCCATCACCCTATTCATACTAGGGCTTTGATCAAATCTTTTTGTTATTGTCCTGGTGTGCCTGTGCACGTTACTGCTGTAAATATTAATTCTGGAGGCTGGGTCCACAGCCACCCACAGTTCTGGACCCCTCACAGGAATGGTCAGTCCTTCTGAGATGGGCTCCTCGAGCTGTTTGATAGAGTGAGAGCTCTCTGTGTGTCAGAACCTGCCATGTGAATCTATCCGTGGTGGAATTGGCTCTTTTCCTCAGTCTCTGTTTCTTCATTCTCCACCCTTGTACAATCAACTGACTGCCAACCACTTCTCTTGCAAGGGTGGCTGCACTTCACTGGTAAAATGTATATCATTTATTTGGAGATCAGTCTAAAAGTAACTCTATTAAACAAAAAAAAAAAACCAAAAAAAAAAAAAAAAA
>VZRX01010776.1:226281-326291 GCA_013398075.1 Notiomystis cincta
GAAAAAAGAAAAAAAAGAAAAAAGAGATTCTTCATAACTCTTGCCATCCCCAACATACTCTTAGAACACAATAGCACAGCAGCTAAAAGACATAAATCACCCAAAATAACAGAAACACTTCTCTGCACCTCATGTCTGCTACTACCTGAAGTCTTTGTGATTCTTCAGGCACAGTTGTTATATACATGCAAATTTTAATTAAGGGAAAACTTGGCTGAATACTAGATAAAATTATTTGTTGTATCGTATATTTGAAAAGCAATGCATCATTCTAATAGATTATTCAACGGATATTTGCAAACTTCTGTAGAAGTGTTTAGCTAATGCAAAAAAAGAAAGATTAATTGAATAATTTATTTGATGGACAACAGCATTATTCATTAAGTACATTATTCAACCAGTAGTATTCAACCAGTACTAATTAATTAAAATGAGAGAGACAATTGCTTTCAAGTACAACTCATTCAGATCCCAGTTTTGGCTCCATTAAAAAAAGGGCTTTGCAGAGCAATGTCTCAATGAGAGTGTAGATGGTGCAGATATTCTTTGTGCTAAAGGAGCCATGTCCTGAATCTCAGTGTCCTTGACCAAATATATCTGCATGACTGTGGTAGGATTTGCACCTCTTAGTGAATTGCCTGCCTATACTGGGGCTGGATTTGAGCATCCTCAGCTTGGAGGTATTTTAGCACATGGAACAGATTAAATGAGACTATTTAATTTGCAACCTGCAGGGCAGGTCCAGCTTGCTAACTGCTCCAGCTATGCTCTTCCTGGGAGCTTTCAGATTTGAGAAAGAAGTAATCTGGCATCCCCTCTGCTGCTTGGTTTCCCAAGTGTTTTGCAAACACTCTTCCATCCCGTGACCAAGACCTGCAATTACCTGGTAAAGGCCCAGCAGTGTCCTTACCCAGCCTGCTGACATGCCATGCCTAAGTCCCATCGTGCTACAGGACCACAGAGCATTCCAAGCATCACCCACCCAAGCTGCTGTGCCACCAGGCATGTCCCCAGCAGAGCCCAGGCTGCTTCACCCTGCCCTGCCAGTGGGACACACTGGGACAAGCCAGCAAAACCACTTGTGCTTCAGACACATCAGCTTCTTCTGCTATCAGCACAAGCATTTTAGCAATTTTCATTCAGAAAGGAACAATGAAGACCATCAGGCCTTAAGAGCAAAAGGCTGACAACAGACGAGTCCACCACATCGAGGGGGAAGGCAAACACCATATCTTAAGTTCCGAGTAATTACCTCCTAGCAGCACACAAAAGTGGAGAAATTCCCATTCCCCACAGAGGGGAAAACCACCATCTGAATAAACTCAGCCTCATGATTGTGACAGAAGGCACATTTAACATAGCCTGCACATGACAAGGAATAAATGACGTGCTAGGACTTTATAGACATAATAAACCCTTGTTAAGTGCCCACCAAATATACCGTGGAGAAGGCAGCCATAAAAATTGGCAAATAAAGACCCTCTTAAAGTTTAGCAAGCATCTAAAAATATGTTACTATTTAAACAAGTATTTCCTCTATTACAAGGGGGTTCTAGGATAATTTTCAGGGAACAAGGCTCAAAACAGTACAAGAAGAGTTTGGATCACACTGGCTAAATATTAACTGAAACAAGTTTGCTAGCTTAATTTACCCTACTATTTTAAGTAGAGTTTCTTTTAATGATTCAAGACACATTTCCACTCTAATCCCCTACTCCCATTTGGAAGGAAACAGATGAATGTGATGAAATGCAATGAAGATGATAAATTCATGCCACTTGAAAAGTGGCAAATGACATTTACTGGTCTCTCAGTTCCCATTTCATGATTGATATGGAACTATAAACAAGAAAATAAGTACTGTTAAAAATCTTTCTATACAGTGGCAAGTAGGGTTTTAATGGTGGCTTGCCTGTGCTTATTAACAAGCCATGGCAGTTGCTGCACACTGATCAGTAACCACGTGAGAGCTCAGCCTACTGTGGAAGTCCTGAGTCTATGTACTTTCAATTTTAGAGCATAACCATCATACGCTCCACAAACCAATGAAATTTCTAATAATACAAACCAATGATGTGTTAAATTGAGACACTTCTAGCTTGAATGCCAAAAACTTCACTATGATTTAAAGGATCTGTGCTTACCTTTCTCTATCAATTTACTGTTAATTTGCTACCATTGGAGCAATTTACAAAAAGGAAAAAAAAATGGTAATATTTTATTTAATTTCTAATATGAATCCTGGTCATTTCCAATACATGCTCAAATGCCATTTATTGTACAAAATGCAATATAGTCATTCAAGAGGAATAAGAGATGCAATGAGAAGTGCTGGGAGAGCAAAAAGAAATCACTCTGCAAAATACCTGCATTTAGAAATAGGTGGCAATCCTCACCGTTCTCCTTAGAAGAGGCAGAGGCATTAACAAAAGTTTAGGTCATAAATGTTTGCCTGTTTCAATTATACCAAGCATTCTGTATTTTTTATTATTTATTACACACTTTTACTTCTGTGCTGGTTATCATCAGATTGTAGCTTTACAGGTAACATCCTATGAAAATGTGGGGTTTTCTATATGCGCCTTCCATCTTATTTCACCCCAACTTCTCAAGACAGAATCTAACCATTTATTTATGAGTCTGTTTGTACTTTATACCAAAATCAGACATACCACAGGTTTTCTCACCCCCAAGATCTTGTTCCCACTTTCTACTCAGATACTAAGATATATTGTAATGACCTTGCATGAATCACATTGACGTCATGCAGACTAGTCCGTGGAATAATTATGAAAATACTGTTCAATTTCTGTCTCCAGGGGCTCTCTAACAATCCCTTAAAATCTTTGCCACATCTTTACAAAGGCAGACAGTGGTGGGACGAGGAGGAATGGCTTTAAACTTAAAGCAGAAAGATTTAGATTAGATGTTAGGAAGAAATTCTTCACTGTGAGGATGGTGAGACATTAGAACAGGCTGCCCAGAGAAGCTGTGGATGCCCCATCCCTGGAAGTGTTGAAGGCCAGGCTGGATGGGGCTCTGAGAAACCTGATCTAGTAGAAGGTGTCCCTGCCCACAGCAGGGGGGTTAAAACTAGGTGTTCTTTAAGGTCCCTTCCACCCCAACCCATTCTATGAATCTATGATTTTTCTCCTCTGCAATTGCCTTCTGGAGTAAATAGAAGGTCACAGCTTCAAAAAGAATGGAAACTGGTCTGGGTGAGTTCAGGCACCTTTAACACAGAACATTTAAAATTGACTTTGCCACTAAACTATTGTTTGGCCAGGTGAGCTGTGGCCTCTGGCAAAGCAGGATACAGTGAAAGCACTGTAATCCTCTGTGCAGCAGTTGCGCTGCACAGCAATTCCAGAAATTTCATGCTTTGCTACTAGAAAACAGCAGAGCATAGCTCAGGTCAAACCAATCCCTAGCAGAAACCTAGAGAAGGCAGCAGTGCTACCCAGTACAGATCTGACCCTCGGGGTTCAGGTACAAGGTTAGAAATTGATAAGGTAATTGTCCAGCACCAGAGCCTGCAGTAAAAGCAGTTGCAACAATTAAATGTTAACTTTTTATATGGAAGGACAGCAGAAAAGAGACCTCACCTATTAGCATCCCCTCCTGCCCTCCAGCTGGCTCGGTATCATCACGCTCAGACTACCTTGTTATGTGCCAAATCCAGTGCACAGTGGAGAGAAAGGGCAACCAAAGATCTCAGACCTCATTTGTGAGTAGAAGGCTCTAAGCACTCGGGGTGCCTTATGGACGTGGTATTTAATAAGCTGCCCTGGAACGCTGCTCCATCTGTCCTTGGTTCAACACCCATCCCCTGCACTGCTGGGAAGTCCATTAGAGCAGCACAGTTTACTGCAAGAAGGTATCTGCAGGCACTGTGGCCCTGGACACAAAAGAGCAGAAGAGACTTTAAAATAGATCCTGCTCTGCCCCAAAGTCAGTGTTAAGCGTTTTACATTAAAATGAGGAGCTGGGCTGCTGGAGGTGTTCTTAAATATAATTTTTGTCCTGTGGTTTATAAGATCAGCACAATTTAGGATGGAAGGGTCACTTTAAGGCCATTTGGTCCAACCTCCTGCTCAAAGCAGGGCCAAAACTCAAAGACAGATCAGGTTGCTCAGGGCTTTGCCCTGTAGAGTCTGGAATATCTCCAAGGATGGAGATGCTACACCTTCTTTAGGCAGCCTGCTCCAGTATTTGACCACCTAATTTTGTTTTAAGTATCTAACTGAAATTTCCCTTGCTGTAGCTTGTGACTGTTGCCTGTTCTCCTACTGCTGTGCTCCTCTGAAAAGAGTCTGCCTCTGCCAGACCCCTGAGGAACTCCCAAGAACCAATCACCAACTTCATGCCAGGATCACAACCATTCAAGGCTTGTATTCCAGTCAATTTTTCACCCACCTTACAACATACCGACCCAAAATCTGGAAATAACAGCCCTAATTTGCATTCAAGTGTACTATGGGAGACCTGCCAAAAGCCTTACTGAGGTCACAGTGACTGTCACTGCTCTTTCCTTGTCTGGTCCCGTGGGCTTGTGTATGCCCAGGTGAGTGACTCCTAAGCCAATGTTCTTCGACCGTGGATACAAATTTACTTCTCCAGACTCTGGCATTAGGAATGGAGCCAGGGAGAGCTGAGAGCAGACCTTCCTCGGATGTAGTGCCAGGTACTCTACTCATGCACTGAGTTTGTCTTTGTGTGAGAGTTTTCTTGGGCAAAAGCTGAGATTAGTCTGGGCTTGATGATTTCTAAGAACACAACAGCCATCTACAGAGACAAAAATACTGCTGTTTATATCTAAGGAAAGGCACCATTTACCTGCTGCCTGCTGAAGAGAAATAAGCACTAGGGGACACAGGTATTTCAGCAAATCACTTGAGTATGAGATAATTTCGTGAAAGCCCTGTATCACTTGGTCATATCTATGTAATGGGAAATGTGAGCACTAAGGCATAAACATCCCTTATGTTTTTATCCCTACTATGCCTAAAGTGTCCTTTGGCACTGCTGAGGTGCAGCCCCTGTGGGACTCCTGGGAGAAGCAGGGCCAGGACTGGGTGGGGGAAATCAGAACAGGAAAAAAACGCGTAACAGGCTCTTTAAAACAAGGTAATTTATGGCTGTGAACGACAGGGATGAGTTTAGGTGACCTTACCTGATCTTTCATGAGTTTTAGATGCTCCACAGTCTAAGTGAAGGCTCCTCTACTCCTTTCAAGAGGAGGCACCTTTTGGTTTCCAATGCTGTTTGCCACTGTGCTTCTGCACACACATCTGTGTTTATACATGCAAATGAACCCTGATAAGGTACCCTTTTCCACAGCAGATATTCCTTCTTTGTCACTTACAAACTTGCAGCTACCTACACATTAATTCCTGACCAATTTCTCAGTATTAAGGCCAACTTTTGTGTTGCCTGTATTGCTTTTGCCAACTGCCAAACTTTTCTCTGGAAACAAAAGGATTTAGAGAAGCAAATAACAGTCACTGGCTGCAAAGTCTTCACTGTACCTAATATTTTCTTACTTGTCTTTTTTTTTTTTTATCGAACACCAACAAATGACTTCTTACAGGCAGGGAGGTGATGCTGATTGCCTAGTGTAAACTTTGATTCAACAAGTTTAACTGCATGCTCTGCCTCCAGCTAAATGGTGAGATTTTTCACAAGTTTCAGCATTCCAGATGTCAATATTTGTGTTTTGACACACATTCTGACAGATGAAAGTTTAGTCACAGAAGAATAAACTTCTAAATGGCTTTAGTTATGTCATAAGCCACAAGATTTGCTGCTAAAAAAAGTTTTTCTACTATAAAAATAATGCCAATAAAAATGGTGAGAAAGAAACTGTTGGTTGCAATACATTCAACATTTCTTTCAGGTTTTTTTTTAAGTTCTTTTCATTTGCAATGAAATTTTCATCCATCATATACCCCCCTAAAGTCATGCAATCATTAAGGTTGTAAAGGACCTGCAAGATTGAGTCCAACAGTTGACCCAGCTGTGTTTACCACTAAACCACATCCCCAAGTGCCACATCCAAGCACTTTTTAAACATTCCCAGGGATGGTGATTTCACCACTTCTGTGGGCAGCCTATCCCAATCCCTGACCATGCTCTGACCATGCTAATACCTGATCTTAACCTCCTCTGGTGCAACTTGAGGCTATTTCCTCTCATCCTCTCACTTCTTACCTGGGAGAAGAGACTGACCCACACCTGGCTATGACCTCCTTTTAGGAAGTTGTAGGTAAGGTCCCCCCTGAGACTTCTTTTGTCCAAAATTTCAAAGTGACTTTGAAATAAGATCAGCCACACATATTAATGGAAAAAAAACCCTTAACATTTTTTTAAAAGAGGAAAGAAAAGTCCTTGTTTCAAATGTCTTTTTGTGTGTTATCTTTTTTTTT
This sequence comes from Notiomystis cincta, assembly GCA_013398075.1. Lineage (NCBI taxonomy): Eukaryota > Metazoa > Chordata > Aves > Passeriformes > Notiomystidae > Notiomystis > Notiomystis cincta. The sequence continues at coordinate 232,707 of VZRX01010776.1, forward strand.
TACACCCTCTAAAGAAAGCCATGGAGGAACATGGGTGTCTTGCTCAGCAGTGATCACTGTGATGCAGAAAGAGAGAAAATATCCAGCACTTCATCAGAAATACCCTGGGATGTTTCTTTGAATGCCTTTCACACCTCTTCCATCAAATACTTTTCACCCCATTTAAAACAGTAAGCTGCCTTACAGCAGGTCTTGCTCCCTGCAGACAACCAACCAGTTGCCCTGCCATCCCTCCACTCTTCCAGAAAATGACCTGGAGCTAAAAATTCTCTTGTTTTCTCATGGAGGTGAGAAAACTTCAGATAACATGACAAGTTCATAAATACCTTTAAGCTACCTTTGAAGTAACCAGTCCCTACTAAACTTGTCTGTTCTAAAAGGTAAAAGCAGAAGCTAACACCAGCTCTGCACTATGGAATGATGTGAATTCTTTTAATCTTAATGACTGTAAATACAAACTATTCACTGCCATCCCATCCTCCCCTCCATCACCACTTACACCTCTCCAGATGCTCTTCTTATCTTGATATACATCTCCTGAGCTCTTTTCTCCTTCCCTGTCTTCAACATCAGTGTCCATTGACCGCCCCATCTTGCCAAGATATTTATGGAAAATTTCAGAACGTTAGATGCAATGCTGTTGTTTGGACACTTTGCTTGAGTACTTTCTTGCCACTCATCATCTCTTGCTTTTTTCGTGCATAGATCACATTTTCAGTTGGGTCAAGGCAAAACTGCACCAAGAACCTCAGAGGCAACTGAGCATTAGTGGGTGCCATGGACCCAGATTGTGTCTGTTCACTGACATGACTAATTAATGGCAAACATGCCACCTGCACATACTAAAGAAATACATTTACTAGCTTTAGTCTCTACCCACAATTTATGCCATGAGACTGTTTTTTTCTACCACAGATATTCAATTGCAGCATCACTGTCATTTCCAAAATGTAAGCTCTCAAAATGTTAGCTGCTGTTGAATTCTAAAAATGGTCTAAATAATAGCTGTGTTTGTAGAAGTTCGTCTTCATTTATGGTTCTGAAAAAGGATGTGTAGGCTTGCAGCTGTCTGAAGTGACAAAAAACAAAACCTTGAATCAAACAGATCTGTGGATTCTTGTTAGAGTCCTAAGAAGTGAAAAGACTGAGGTGTTGCACATTTGAGGTCAGGGAAGGTACAAAGAGAACACCCCATGAACCCAGGACTGCTCAGACTCTGCAAATGAACCCCAGTGCTGAGGAAGCTGAAAGAGTTTTAAAATGAGCAGCTAAAGCCTTCCTGCCCTGAGCCTGGCAATGTCTCCCTAAGCAGGAAAGACAGAAGAGCAGGCAGTTCATGCAGTGTTCACCCAAAGACTAATTCAATGTCCCAAATTCTTCCTCACAGCCATTTCAATGACTCCAAGGGAGCTATTTTGCCAAAAGTATTATGAGAATATTTTTATTTCCATAAAATGGCTACCTTGCCAGAATTAATTCCAACAGATGTTTCAGCAATTACAAAATCACTTAACTAATTATCTCAAATACCTTTTTGGCCATCTCCACTATGATAAACACCTCAAACTAAATTACACTGAATAAACTGCAGTGGTATTGTACAAAACCTTGGCTTTGGGAGAGACAGGATGGAAGTTAGTACTTGGCACTTAATGTCATCAGCATTATAACAATTCAGCTAAAGTATATATAATTTTGTTGCTGACCTTACATTATTATATAATTAAGGTAATTTAAGTAATTACTTGCTAAAAAGACTAATTTTGTTCATCAACGTAAAGACTCTCAAAGCACAGCAATATGAGGGAATTAGATTCCAATACAGCAATTTGGGAAGAATTAGAACCTCCAGTGAATAAAATGAAATGGGAGTAAGCAGTAAAAGGGAAGAAAGGACAGTAAAAGTTCAGGAAACTTGGTTACTACTCTGTGTTTTGACACAGACATCCCCTGAAACTCCCAAGTACTCTAAACATAGTAAAAATTTTCTTGTCACATATAAAATATCCACTGTGAGACTTGAAATTGTAAACTTAAATTTAATAAGGTGCTAAAACTCTCCCAAGCCAGACAAGCAAAAATCTTTCCTTTGGGATGTCTATAATCAGAGTGACTCTGTGACTCTACTGAAGACAATTTAAAAATAAGATTATCCTAGAAGATCCCAACAAATTAACTCTTTAATTGAGTGCACAGAGCATGCAGCAACCTCAGTTATTTCAAGCCATAAGCTCATCCATAAAAATATCCCACCTAATTCCTGCACAACAATGTAATTGTAAACCACAGAGTTTTTCCTCTGAAGAAATGTCTTATTATAAATGATGATATAAATGACACACTGGTGTCTTTTGCAAAGTTAATTAAGAGGATGTGAAAAGAATGCTACATTTGAGAAACGTTAAGTGAAGTTTTTTGGATTACTGTCAATTCATTATCTCTTTTAGAGGTGATGACCTCCTTGTTTACCTGTGTTCAGACTATTCTCAAATTTTTTTCTGTCTCTAAACTTTGTAAAAAAAATCCTGTAACAGAAAATAATTTATCCAGCTTTAAACTTTGCTTGTGGTTTAACCTTGGTGCTATTTTGAACTGGATGATGACAGGTACCTGCTTTTATGACCAGAGGAAGATTCTGTTACAAGTAATCAATATTTTGTTTGTTTAATAACTAAGGGATTGCTTGACTATATAACTGAGGAGTTAAATATTTGGCAGGGCTATGAAACATGTTAATTAAAATTTTAAGCTACCCGAATCCTACAGAAGGATTTAATAGAAGAAGCTACACTTGAAGAGACTATTTTAGTACTTCAAGTAAGTGTGCCATGCTAATAATATAAAGTTTCAAAGTACTTTATCTATAAAGCCAGGAGACTTTGATATATACAATCTATATTTTTTTATGCAAGTGAGAGAACTTTCAAGCACTCTTAAGAACGTCAAGCTTAAGAATTTGTGGGACTGCAATGATATTGCAAAGGATACAGCTTTTCAAAACAAAATTTCAAAGGCATTACAGAACCTGGTGAGTTAGGAATGGAAAGTTCTGCCCAATTCAAACACATCACTGCAAGCAGAGAAACTCACCACTGATCATATATTTAATACACAAGAGGCAAAAGAAGGATCTCAAATAGCCCCCAAAGTATCCAACCCAGACTTAGACATGAAGAAATGACAGCACTTGTAGAGTTTTACCTGTAATTGATACTGGCTTTAGTTGAGCATTAAAATGTTGTTGTAACTTGAGTTTTTTTAAAGGCTTCTTGCATTAAACCCCAAACAGCCAACAAGGGTAAGACAGAATCTATTCGGGATCTAACCTGAATTTAAAATACTTAATTTTCATTAAACTTTCTGTCTCAAGTAATTCTTTAAACAAATTGGAGGTTAAATGATATTGAGGCTTTAAGTGAAAACTTTCAGAGCTGCTTCATCAAGTCATAGAATTAAAGCTTTCCTCTCATTACAAAGTTTTCTGGGATTTACTTTATTTTCTTTCAAACATTTTTAATTTTGCTAGGTCAGAAAAAAAGACTTTTGTAAACAGGCTTGCCATTAGAACTAGCTGGATTACCTATGATAATTATCTGAGCTCCATTTTAGGATTTAATACCACTTCCCTCCACAATAAACGTAGGTATGATTTCCGTGGGTGATGCAGTTTGTATCTTTCCCAGGGAATAATGGAACAAATGAGGAGTTTTATTGCTTATTTTTTGACACCTTTTTAATATCAAGAAAGAAAATAAAAAGCCCCAGATATGTGATTAATAACTTTGCTTATATCTGTGAGGTTTTCCTCCAGGGCACAGTATGGATCTTTACAGTATGACACTGAAAGGACTCTCATGTCCCTGGAATGCGTCGCATAAACAATTACACGTCATTCCGCTCATGGCTTCCTCAGAGGCTTCCTCAAAGGCTCCTCTGTTTGGTTTCTGACTCTAAAATATCTTCTCTGTCATATCTACCAACACTGAAAATGATAAGAGGAGACTTTATCAAAGCATAGTGCTACCTTACAAGGGGAAAAGCCTTTAACTTCTTTAACATAGGGGACAAAGACTAAAGGGATCCAGTTGTTGGCAGCTGCAGAAGGGTATATTCAGAGGGGAAATAAGAGGAAGGTTTTGACATCAGTTAACCACTGGAACATACTGTCAAAGAACAAGGAGGATTGTCCATCCATTAGATTAAGAATGATGGATATTTTCCATCCTTAAGTATGGGATCTGTTCCAGGATCACTGGATCAAACTCTATTGCCTTTCAGAAAGTAACCATAGGCATCATCTGTGGCCCCAAACTCTACAAATATATGGAGGAACTAAATCTCTTATGTCTTGGCTGAACTGGCTATGAGGAAATAAAATGTGTCACAGGCTACAGAGACAGTCAATGGTAAAAAGAAAATGACAGACTACAAACAAAAAACATTGTCTGGCTTGGAAAGGGATCATCTCCAAATGATTTTTATTGGAAAAAATGGTGGATAGGTTTGGGCTAATAAAATACAGTGGAAAGCTATGACAGATCTGAGGAGTAAAAAGTCTGGAGAGCTGTATTAAAGCAAAGGACTACTGAGCGATGAGCTTCTGATGTGGAAATAGTACCTTTTCCTTTGACCCCCAAATAATTGTTAGCAATTTTAACATCTATGTGAAATAGAACTTAGGTTATTTCCCATAAGCTAGAGAAGAAAATGTATTTGGTTTTGTTGTCATCTTGTGAAGTAGCGTTGCTCAAATATTTCTTTGTGTATCAGTGCCATCACCTAAAGAACATGCAAAGATCCTGCCTGAAAGATTCAGTCCTTTCATGCACGACTGGAGAACTGAAGTGGTTTGGGAAGTACAGCCAGGTCTTATGGCTCTGAGTTCCATGTCAGCCATCTACAAATACTTGTGTCCGAGTAAAGGATAGGCAGCTTTAAAGAAAAAATGAAAAAAATTGTGTACAACTCATGCAGTCCCGGTTTTCAATGTGAGCATTAATGTATTCATCATTCTTCAGAATTGAGCCACTTCTCAAGGAAGTTCAAAACTAAAATATAGTAAGGAGGATGAAATATTTTCAGTCATGAAATATTTTCATTGCATCTTACAACCTGGGAATCCATTGGGTGAAAAATGCATTTCCAGAAGTAAAATAAAATAATATGACAATGTGAGAAAATGATTGTTGTAAAGTGTTTACTCCCATCCCTGAGCATGTAGGCTCCTGCTGTCCTTGGTGGGGATAAATTTGACAACCACTCTAACAAGTAATGTGAACAAAAGGTGTATCATATCCACCAGTGTGAAGAAACTGTCTTCACGACACGCAGCCAGAATGTCTGATGATGCTGATTTTTTTAGCCAATTCTGTGTTCTCCACCTGACCCACAACTTCTTTATTTCTGGAACTGTTAGCATCCTCTCTACAGCTTCAAGGCTATTTCCTAAAATTGTCCTTTTTATAATATTAGTCTAGGAAGACTGGCATGAAATAAAACCCTGACAAGAAATCAAAGAGTAAGTTATTTTCTAAAGGAGTTTCCCTGGAGAATCAGGTCAAAAGCCTACTTCCAGCCTTGAACACTTGGAAGACATGAAAGCAAGCTTTGTTTTAGAAGCTCAGATGTCTACACACAAAGATGATAATTGTTTTCTCTTTTTTTCTGTTTATTGCTTTTGAAGAAATTCAGTTTGAGACCTGGGATGCATCAAAGGAAAATGTGTATTTGGATGAGCTTTGTTTGATGGCAGAAGCTTTTCCTTGTTAAGTCATCAAAACAGCCTGGAGTGAGAAGGTAGCAGAAGCCTTTCTGGAAAAAGAGTACCCAGCATCACTGAGGACAAGCATGGGCACAGAAACTCCACAGCTTTTATGTTCTCTCCTTTTATGTGCACACAATTAGGGAGCTGGATGTCACATGTGTGAGGAGCCAAGGTGTCCTATCCAAAACTCATCAAGTCAATATAAACATGTCCTTTGACTTCAGATGGTCTTGGGATAAGCCCTCAAGGATTTTATGAGTCAGAGCTTTTCCAACATCATTTGGATAATCTTCCAGGTGGGGGTGGTGGAGGATGGTTCCAAAAGAAGACCTGAGCTCTGTGTATTGGTTGTGACTTTGATCAGTCAGGGCTGGCTTTTCTCACATTCTTCATTGCAGTGCAAAGTCCTTTATGGGAATACCAGCACGCACTCACCTACCAAACTTCTTGTTGCAACAGTCTAGAACACTGATAATGTGTTTCTGTGTTACACTCCTGGCTTTTGTTCCATTACAGCCTATGGATATTGCCTATGGAGTAAACAGGGACTTCACTACCAATATACAGAAGTATTGGGCTATTCTGCTGATTTTCTTTAGTCTCATGTGCCTTGTTAAAAAAAAATAAAGTAACTAAAAAACCCAAACCACTAACTCACAGTTGCACCAGAACATTTCTTTCTGTTGCATTCAAACCTAAGCCAGCTCAGCTTGTACCAGTCAATTTGAGGGACATGAAATGAAAATGCAATGGTGTCCTGTGAGATTGTGCAGGCAGAAGGTCCAGGCTGGAGGTGTGCCTTCCCCGTGAAGCCTTCACAGGCATGGTGTCACAGAGCTTTGTTTTTCACTCAAAGGTCTTATTTTTATTTTCTGATTTTGTTTTTGCTTTGAGAGATAATCTCCATTATCACATTAATTCCTGTTCAATGCTTTTTAATGCATGTATTATTTATCTTCGGAAGATCCTTTATGCTCTTGTGTGAATTCAAATTGTTACGGCTCATTTTAATTTCCTTTAAGGCACTTGGCCACTTTTTCTGCTGGAGTATGGCTGGTTCCACTTAACAGAAGCTTTGTTATGCAGATACATGAAGCTTCTGTGCCCCACCTTTGAACTTCTGATTAAACAGCACCATTCCATCTGATATATTTTATACAGTCAAATACAAAAGAGATGACAGAGCCTAAAGCGCAGGCAAAGTCATGCTTAACTCTAGCATGTACAACAAACAAAAGAATTTAATTTGGGATAGGTGTCAAGCAATTTAATTTTCAATTTATTTTCCTTTTGTCCAGTTTGGATGCTTATCTGTATTGGTGGCGACGTATATACATCTATCACACGGCTGTGTATTTGCCCCAGATAAACCTTGTTATACCCAAAAACCTTCATCAGAGGCACATTATAAATAACAAAATCCTATAGCAAAGGAAGATGCTTCTCAAACTCAAGTCATCCTCAGAGGATTTGATCTCAAGACTGCTTCTGACGAATACTGATGTCTGAACATTAGATATTCAAGCACATGGTACTGTTTGACAATACTGGTAGTAGTTTCAAGTGTTTTCTCCTGTGTAATTTCTTTTTCCACAGTTTATCATATCAAAACAGTTTGAAGAGAGAAAATAGCCATGACTTTTCCATTTAACCAAACTGTTGTTTTCTCTCATTTATTTGTTGCCTCTAATCACGACACAATAAAGTCAAGTATTGGGGTAAAGGCCCTTCCTTTCATTGCGTGTAACATCATTAGGACTGTGTGATTTGGATTTCCATGTCTGAATAGAAATAATTAGAAAATATGATTTACATTTTTTTTTTTTGGTCTGGGAAAGCTGTTGGGATAAATTCTCCCTTGCTCTGTGTGTGATGAGAGAAATTAAATTGGGTAAAGGGTTCAAAGGCAGTCTAGAAAGCTGTATATAAACTTCCATTTAGCTCCAGTCCCCCTGCCATGGGCAGGGACACTTTCCCCTAGATCAGGCTGCTCAAAGTTCCATCCAACCTGGCCTTGAATGCTCCCAGGGATGGGGCATCCACAGCTTCTCTGGGCACTGCCTTAAGGATAGTGGTGCACCAGAATAAACAGGGTTGTATTCACTCAGTTTTTAAGTTACATGACTTGAAACACAACGTTTTTACAGCCATGTGCCTTCCTATGCATGAAGAACCAGTCAGAGGGCAGATGTAATGCTGTGAAGCATCTATCCTTATCTGAACGTGTGCAAGTTTGGAGCCTACATTAATGTTCTACAAATGGACATCTAAAATGTTTTCATAGGTGCCCCAAACCAGAAAACTGAATATACACACTTTGTTCCCCAGCAGAGGACAAATTTAATTCAGTGTGTTCTTTGTGATCTTTGACCACCACAGTCACCTTGCACCGGAGCAGAACAAGAAAAAAAAACATCATGCCTCAAAGCCCTGAGATTTCATCAGAAGGAAAAAGATCACAGCACTACTGAGAGCAACTTAAGTGTCAAAGTCAGGTAGAAAAGAGTGCTCTTTGGGAGCCTTCAAAGCAACTGTTTCTCCCCAGTGGCTTTATACGGAATTTATGCACTTGCTTTACAGGGACTTCTTCACCAGGACATAAAATTTAGGTGCAAATTAGGCATCTACATTCCTTCATATGATGTGTCGTTACTGGCTTGGCATAGAGATTTGCAAGAGATTGAATAAAACAGCCTGAAGGATGTACAAAATACATGCATATAAAAATATACAGATAATGAATGTTACAGCTATATGCACAGACTCCTAAGACAAAACTGACTGCAGCACAAATGCTCACAGCAGCCAGAAACAGGAACACTTGGATTTGGAGTCAGGCTGGACATATCTCTCTGCATCCTGCATGAGGGGGTGGGGGACACCAAAGCCCTTCACAACACTATCTGATATTTGTTAAGTCCAGATAAGAGAAAGGGTTTGAAGTTTGGGATTCTGCCCTGCTCCCTAATGCTCAACCCCAAAGCTGCTGATTTTATAAGATATCCAAAGACAGATACTGAAGAATGAAGGGAGGAACTTGCCTCAAGGCTACTGAAATGTTCTTAGTAATAGGTTAAAAATGTGAAGCATTTAAAGTGTCTGATGTTCCTTTTGATATTCTCCCGGCAATTTCCTAAATCAGCTTCAAATTTTAGTCATTTTCGGCTTTAAAACAAGCAGCGACACAAATGATTAAAAGAAACAACAACAAAAAATTAACACACACCCAGATGGTAACTATTATCTGAGCCAGAAAATAGAGACAAATACATCCACTTAGGGCAAACTAACATATTGTATTATATCACTATGATGTACTGTAATGGGATATGATTTACATTAAAACTTGTGAATTAGAGATTTAACTTATGGCCTTTCTCCACAAATTACAACAACAAACAAGAGCAGGAAAATCAGCTCTAATAACAGCATGCATCCCATCACAATTTGCTGGATTATTTCTAGACCAAAGCCATGGATAAAATATTCAAAAGTGCAATTTTGTAACAGTATTCCAGAAATGTGATTTAAGTGAAAATCCTGATTCCATGCAGTCAGTAAAGGTTTTATGGCAATCTTCCCAAGAATTGGGGTGTTTTAGGTGAGAATTCGACTACAAAACACTCCAGAAGAGCTAGGCAGATGGTGTGACCATGGCTTATTATGTTAAATGTAAAGGTCTCAGTTGTGCTCCCTCCATCTGTTTGCTCATCCACCTCTTGTCTTGTATCATAACCTCATAAGATACTGATTTTAGGGACAGTCTTTCAGCTTTGTGTGCTGAAACCCCCAGCACAAAAGGAAACAGTGCTTTTGGCTTCTCTTTGTTAATGCAGCTGAGCTAAACAGATAAACAACTTGACAGGGATGAGTTTGCCAGATTTATTCTCTGTAGCAAATTGTACTTCTAATTGCATAAGGTTCTCTTCCCTGCGTGCTGTCATCTGGTTTGTGATGTGGTGCACCTCTTAAGCACTGCAAAATCCCTCTCTGAGACAGCTGCATTTTGTGATGGATACTACACAAACATAACACATAAACACAACACGTTTCAGTTCCCTAATTTATATAACTGCTTCCTACAAAGATCCCAGGACTGAAAGTCACTCTGAGAGGGAGAATGACATGGTAAGTGGATTCCAATGATTTGAGGTTTTTTCTCCCTAAGTGACTTGCCAGAGCCAAGCTCATCTGTATGCACCAATATTCTCTAAATAATAAAAAAAGGGGATAATGTTTCCTCTCCTGACGGATGTGCACTCAACTTTATCCACAGTGTGCTTTAGCAGCTCTGCAAGAATGTAAAACAGCAATCTAATATCCTGCTTAAATTTTCTAGAAACAGTCACTGAGATCACAGAAGGCAACTTCTTCCTGCTGAGTATGTGCCTGCCTGAGAGCTTGAGACTGGGAGGGGAATCTCAGTTAAAACAGTTCTATTCCTTCCTGATCTGTTGCAAAGAGAGGGAAAAAAAAAGAAGGAAGATATTTGGGCAATAACTGGTAAGCAATTACAACTGCAGCACCTCCAGCAGTACTTGAACCAATGTTACTCTTGCTCCTTGGGTACCAGGGTGATGCTGGGTCCTCAGCCACACAGTGAGCCACAGATGACATTTATCCTGCTGCACCTCCCCTGTTTTTGTGCAAGCTACTGTGATTAAGGCTTGGATGGTGTCCTGACTTGTACCACAATCACAGCTCTGTTTACAGCACAGACTGACCTTTGCTTACTGACTGCAGAAACATGAATGATGTATCTCTAAATGTTAGCCCTTCAAAATAAGAAAAAAAAAGAAAAAGAAATGAAAAAAGGAGTGATATGGCTGCTTGTGTATCCTTGGCTTTGGGAGAGATTCTCCCATCAGTCATTCCTGAAATGATGATGGTAAGAAGAAAGAGATGTACAGAGAAGGGTGAACAAAATCCCATTTGAGATGGGTGTATCAGATAGCCAGGCTGGTGGGACTGCTCTGTGTGGGGAAACGGCTGAGATAGCCTGCATTTCTTTGAAATTTGTGGAATTTGTGCACACTGCCAAATGAAAATAAGGGAAACAACAATGAGACAGAGATAAGAGTATTATGAGAACTATGCCAGCAATAAAATGACAGAGGAAACAGTGATGGGAAGCAGAATACGTCAAGGAGAGGTGGCAGATCATGTCACTGTGGTTTATGCTGCGGCAAAAGAGAGATCAAGTTCTGCAATGCTCAGGGTCAGGCAGTAATGAGGTGGGAAGCAAAGCCACAGAAGTGACTCACAAGCAGGAGGTTACACTCTCCTGTGAAAACTGGAACTTCTCACAAATTTCGTAGTGCCAAATCCATTTTTAGCAATTACCCTGCAGACTAATTTCTCCCTCATCTGCAACTCTCTAATATGCTTTTAGTAACTGCAGCTATCCACGAGTTAAAATAGAGAAGGCAGAGATTTTTCTTGCTGCCATTTTTAGCGTTTTGTCCTTTTTGGATGAAATGAATCATAATGTTTACTACGGGCTTTCGTTCTAGTCCCGTCTTAGACTCCAGCTGGAAGTGGGTAGGACAACCAGCACTCTTGCCCAGTTAACTCACAGTTGGTGTTAAGAGAGGACATAACACCTGAAACAAGATGGAAAACATATGTAGGAAGGCAGAGAGACATGCCATGGGGATTGCTCCTTTGCTGTTATGCTCAGAGGGACAAACTACTGCTCAGCAGGGTGATGGAGACCCACCAGCTCTGCTACTGTGGCTCCTGCCAATCCCAGTCTGAGTGTGGACACTGCCAATCTCCCCATGGCATCAACCTTACTCCTTCTACAAGAAATTAAAAGGACAAAACTCATGTAACATTTGGATCTCACCCAGTTTCAATGGCAAGCTTGTGCCTTCCCCACACAAACTAAGCAAGATGTGTCAGGAGAGCAAGGAGTGTCGTGACAAAGCTTTGTCACAGAGCTCAACTGCCAGCTATGCATGTGGAGGAAGCACTAGTGCCAAAGAACTAAAGAAAAGCAAACAGAAAGCAAAAATATATGAAAAACAAAGCCGAATGGTAACATGATTTAAAAATATCTCATGTAACTGAGAAGAGCAAGCAGGATTTAATGCATGCTACTCTTGTTGGTGCTATATAAATGTCTTGCTCTGTTCCATTTTGGTGCTATTCCAGGGTCAAGTATATTCAGTGTCCTTTATAATCAAGCTGTCAATATACAGTCTTGACGCTATACATTGATTTTGTGCCACAAGAAAGAGGAAGTTATCCCTTTGTGTTCAGCACTGTCGCAGTGACTTAATATTTCTTAGCCCACAGTATTCCCTATCACCACCAAGACCAGGCTATCTGCCTGGCCCCACACATTTTACCTGCAGTTTCTATGCATGTAAGTTCCTTACAAACATGTTGACGATGTAATGTAGCAATTTATTTAGAAGCAATGGGAAATCTGTGAGGTTCCAGTTTGTACCAATACACTAGTTATACAAACTTTTGTGAACTACAGGGAAAGGGGCGAGAAAATGCCCCTGTAATCCTCTTAAGGAAGATACAAAAATGTAGCACTTAAAAAAAGAAACTGTGCACAGAATAAATGAGTAACAATAATATTCAGCACTTACACGGTTCTGTCTCTCTAAATTACTCCAAAACTTCCCAAGAGAGATCAGACTGAGCCTCAGAGGCTATGCAAAGTGAAGAGTTGTATGACTTGCCAGACCTAGCTTATAACACAGCCAGGAAATTTCGCACTTTCAGTCCCATTTCTTAATATTAAGCAGGTTGTTTTCTGGCCAATTTCCCCATGTCTTTTTAGCAATGAGCAGGGATGATACAAAGGTTCTTCCACCTTAACTCCCAGCTACCTAAACTGCAAATGAAAGCCCATAATGCTTTTTCAATTTAAATGTTAGAAAAAGCAGATGTTGCCAAAGTGCTTCTACAAGGACAAAAATTCCATCATAATTGTCAGGTGGATTTCTTTATTCTATGTCCAGACAGTGTTTGTCAAGAAATAGGTTACAAATTAAGAAGATGAATTCCTCAGCAGGAATGGAGGTGCAGGGCTGAGCTTGCACAGTGCCAACGCTCTCCCATTACAGGTTGATACTGATATGAGTCCAGCCTGCAAAGTGTTACCTGAAAATGGAACAAGTAGAAAGCTGGAAGGAGCTCAATCAAACACCTCAAAGGTGGCACTCAAAACCAGCCTGACTCTGGTGTACACATTCCATTATCACAGAATCACAGAATGGTTGGGTTGGAAGGAACCTTATAGATCATCTAGTCCAACACTCCTGCCATGGGCAGGGACACTTTCCACTAGACCAGGTTGCTCAAAGCCCCATCCAGCCTAGCCTGAAACATCTACAGGGGTGGGAAGTCCACAACCTCCCTGGGAAACCTGTGCCATTACCTCACCACCCTTAAAGAGCTTTTTCCTTGTATCTAATCTAAACCTGCCTTCCTACAGTTGAAAGCCATTTGCCAATGTCCTATCCCCACAAGTTTTTAAAGGTCTCCTGAGAAGACAATTCAAAACCTTGCCAAGGAGCCCACTTCAGTGCTTAGCTGTATTTGTCACCAGACTTTCCTACCAGCTGACTTCAAGCTCCCATTTCAATATCACTTCTCAGCCAGTGAACTCCCCTTCTATATTTGTGCATTTTGGTGTTTTTTTTTTTTTCCTTCCTACTTCCACATCTAGTTGCCTTGCACTGGTAAACCAAACAATCAACAGAAGGTCACCTCTGTATTCTCCAAGCCTTCCTCTCCTCCCCATGAGGTGATCATCCACACGTGAGTGCCCGTGAGACAAGCAGGGGTCAGCCTTGGCACAGGCCAGCCCACATCTTGGGGTTTTCTTGGGCTGCCCTCTCAGCTCCACCACTCTTCCTTGGTTTACTTGAGAAGATGTTACATGAGATCATATCACAGACCTTATTCAAATCCCAACACACCACCTTCACCATTTCCTTCTCACCTGTCACAGGGTGTCCAATACCCTGCTACATGCAAACAGAATTAGTTGGTCTTTTACTTTGTCAATAAACCCCAATGAATTATCTTTGTTACTCTCAGTCAAAGGTTTCTTACTACACTACACATTTGCTTCAAAATTTTTTTTTGCTAACCTGAAAGCTTTTAAGTTGCCAACATCAACTCCTTAGGGAGCTGGCTGACTCACAGTCTTCTTCCAACAGGATCCTGTAGATCTCTGGATATTTGTCATAGGTGGTTCCCATTACCAAAATAGACAGGGAAACTCTTTGAACAAGATCCACAGAGGAGTAAGATCCATCTGCCTGAATAAGATCCAGCTGAACTGTTTCCAGTGATGACAAGGTATTTCAGAGACATTTAGTGGCCAGTCTCACTTGGCTTGCAGATGAACTCTGAGGTCTATTTTTTAAACAGGCAGAGTTCAAATGACAGATTTTTAGCACTTTCAGGAATTATGAGAACTACCATAAAAAAAAAAAGTTGGGAATACATGTGTATGTATTTCATAAAATAGGACCACACACTGGTAGGCTGGGATATGTGACTTCTTGAACTACCAACTATTGACATGCAAGACAAGCTGTTTCTCCCTGGGGCTGTTCTGTTCAGAGCAGGAAGATGTTGGTCCCCAGATGCCAAGTTACCCATCCCATCCTCCCTCAGCACATTTCTCCTGCACCTTTTTGGCCCAAGCTGCAGTTTCCATCACCTTTACATTAGCCATCACCGACTGCAAGTGATCACCATGCATGCTGAGTGGCACATTAAAACTACTTTTTAATGTCTTGCTATTAAACTTGCTTTCAATATCAAACAAAACATTAAAGATCCATTATTTCTCCATACCAGTTAAAGACTTTTTAATGAGATTAATTACAAGAGAAGAAGAACGTATTTTTCAGAAGATCAGTTTAATAACACATCTAACGTTTAGTAACTTTAAATATCGTCTATTAGATCTGATGTTATTTGAAAAATGCCTGTGAATATTTATAGTATTTCAAGTTGTGAAACTAAACACACCCTAAACCTGCCCAAAATAAACCTGCACAGTTTTTTTACATGCCTGCTACAGCTCTACAGCTTTCACAAGTCTTTAAGACTGGGAAATTATTTGATTTTGCAGAAACACATATATAAAATGTCCACCATGATCTATACATAAAATCTGAGCAAAAGGAGAAATTACCAGCATTAACTCCTCTTGTTCTGCTCACAGAAAAAGACTATTTTAAAATGGGTTTGTAGGACAATGGCTCTGTCACAATGATGACAGGCTTCCAGCATAAATGACCAAACAGCAGTTGAGGGGCTGTGAAAAAAGAAATCTATGGAAGAGTGAAACTGAGAAACACTGTATGCAGGCAGCAAAGAACGAGTATTTACAAGTTTATTTTTTAATTTCATTTTAGGCAGGGAGAAAAGATACCAAGGAGAGCAAGCACAGGGGAAATGATGCTTCACTTGCTCAGTGGATCTCCTTGAGGATACCACATACTTGTCAGAAAAAGAACAGCACAGATTACCTATTTGGATTTCTAACCTCCCCTCCCTTTCCTTTCTTGCTAAAGATTAATGGCTAAGTGAAAAGGAAAACTGACATACTTCTATAAAAGCCTAAGGTTAAACATAAAGGGCAGTCTCAAGAGAACCACAGAATCACAGAAAGGTTTGGGCTGGAAGGAAGGGACCTTCAAGATCATCTCGTTCCAATCTCTCTGCCATGAGCAGGGACACCTTCCAGCATCTCAGGTTGCTCAAAGCCACATCCAATCTGGCCTTGGACACTTCCAGGGATGGGGCACACACAGCTTCACTTTTCAAGTGTCTCACCATCCCCATAATGAAGAATTTCTTTCTGATATCCAATCTAAACCTCAACTCATTCAGCTTAAGGCCATTCCCCCTTGTCCTATCATGACATCCCTGTAAAAAGTCCCTCTCCAGCTTTCCTTTAGGTACCTTCAGGTACTGGAAGATGCTCTAAGGTTCCCTGGAGCCTCTTCCTCTCCAGGCTGAACAAACCCAGCTCCCTCAGCCTGTCTCCATAGCAGAGGTGCTCAAGCCCTTGGACCATCTTTGTGATCTCCTCTGGACTTGCTCCAACATGTTTCACATCCATTCTCCACTCAGTCTAAATCTGTGCTTAGCACTGCCCTGATGTATGTGCAGGATATGCTTCCAGCCAGAAAAAGCTGTTGCAGAACAGCAAAGACTTATTTTTACTGCTATTTTTATTATTAGAACAATCTGTATCTGCATGAAGAGTTCTAACTTTGCCAGAGATGATAAATGAGAGAAAAGGAAATTATTAATGCTTAAGGACTAGGATAAATCAAACATCTGAGCACAGGGAACGTCATGCAAAGCAGCAGAAGACTCTGCTACAGTTCCTGGGAAAAAAGATCTAAGAAAAGTAGCCTACTTCCTACATGCCCAACTAACTGAAAATGTGGCTACCCTGTTCTCATAATGATACAGAGCTGAAAAGTTGTATGAGAAAGATGAATGGCAATGGTTAAATGCAGTAAGAGGATGGAAAGCCCCAGTTTGGATGCATCTATACAATCAACTGGGTACCTGTCCTTGAACATGAAAGAGCAGCACAGCTCTTTGTGGGGGGCTTGGCTTCAGACTTTGTGACATAGCCAGATGTGATGGGTCCACTGGGCTCCCTGGCACCAAACCTGAGCCATGGAAATGTATTTCTTACATGCAACTGCTTTTCCTATGTATTTCAGAAAAAAATCCAAACAACCAAATAACACATTCAGGACACTTTTAACAGATCTTTGGTATTAGCCAGTGGGGAAAAGAACCATCAACCAAACAGGTCTCCTCACAGCTTCACAGTTTCACAGCTGAGATTTTCAAGCCAAATGAAAAAGAGCCACAACAACCATCATTCTTTCTTCCCCTTTTCAAATCACAGTATTGGAAACTTGGAATCAAATTGCAAGAACTGGCAAACTAGAAGATATTTACAACATTATGAATTACACTGTGTCTCAGAGACTTGAATATCTGGGAGAGGACTTATTCCACAGCCTAAGGACATGGTGGTGACCTTACTTTAAGAGAAAGGACAGTGCCACAGTTGATCGGTCCCTAAATTAAAATCTAGTCCAGAAAATATATTTTTCTAATATCCATCTGATTCTGAAAAAATCTATCAGTCTGCCAAAGCAAGGGCTTCAAGATTATTAAAGTGCCAACTACAATTTATGCCCAAGATACGCTGCTGGCCTTCTCTCATGTCACATGCTGCCAAGGCTCTCTATCACCCATCCTTTGGGGCCTCCCAGTTTATTCTGATTGAGGTCAGGTCTTCTCACTCCACAGACTCTGATGGCAGGGCCCTTTCCCTGACTAGGCTTCCCAGCTTCTTGCTGCTTTCTTCTCCCAAAATTCAGCATAACATCAAGCCAGGTGGGCCATTCCTGCCTATTTTAATTTTCTTTCTTCCTTAATGCCCAACTGCTCTTTTCTGGGGAGTTTCAAGTACAACTGCTACAAGAGCAGGCTTGTATTAATTTCTATTTACCGCTGTATGATGCCACGTATATGTACAGCATGTTTTATGTGTTTGGTGCACAGCAGAGCTGATGTGAAATGGGAGAGATTAAAGGAAAACAACTTCAACACAGTCCTCTTGGGAGGTGGGAAACAGGCTCAAGCCTTGCTGTAGCCCAGCTCCAAGGCGGATGCAAATCAAGTCCTCCACTTTCCAGGAAAGAGTCCGAACTCCCACGTGCCTGCAATTCACTTTGTGGAGTCTGTTGGATGGAAACATCTGCATTATTCATCAGGAGAGAGAACATGAAGGTGTGAGGAATGTCATGGTGGGGACATCCCCCTCGCTGTCTGAGCGCCCAGACCCGTGGCAGGGACAGGAGGAGGAGCAGAGCGGGTGTGCAAGGCTGGCTGCTCACAGGGGGATGGATCCAGGCAGGAAAGGGATGGCAGCCCTGGTCAGGGCCCCCCTGGATGAAGAAGTGAACCACTGAGTTACCAGGTGAAAGGCCAGCCATGTACTTCTCCCCCTCTGTTAATTCTGTCTTTCTCTCCCTCACTTTTCTTCAGAGGACTAAGGCTTTTCTTGTGTTGGACTCCTCTGTTTGACAGTAAAACCTCATTCTCCTGGTACTTTCTTTTTTATTCATTTTGCAGCTCTTGTGCTGATCAGAAGAAATAAACCCAGTGCTGTTTAGTCATCTAGGAGCATTTAGCTGGTGTTGGTGATGATATTTTTCAACTTGGCAGTCTACCAGATGGATCAATTATTTGCCAAGCCCTAATTTTGAAGCCATCCACTGTACAAACTGCAGGTCAGGACAATAAGGGTTTGTTTTGCAATCAGCTTCTGGGCAAGAGCAGGATTCCTCAATATAACAATACTCTGGTGGCTCTTGAGCAGAGAAGCAGCTGTGATGTGCAGACACACTCATGAGCACAAACAAACCCAGAACTCTCAGGTGGTAGTGTTGGTTGGTCACCTCACAGATTAGTTGCTGTTTTAAGTAGGCAATGTCCCTTGGAGACAACAATTTTTCATGTATTTAAATATCCTGCTTGTTCAAAAACAGCAGGGACAACAGGCAGAAAAAACAGGATGGTGAAATAGGCCTTTGGGCACCTCTAGTAACACAGTGCTGCTACTGTAAATTTACAACATCCCTACTTTCAAGCCCCCTCAGAGCCCTGTTTGGTTCCACACACACCTGCCCTGCAAATGCCAACGCTGTTGTATCAAAACCAGCAGACCCACAGCAGGGCTGTCTGGTTCCACTGCAGCTCATGCTCTTGATAATTTCCACAATACCACTCATTTAATTGCAACAGTTACCTAAAATACCCCATTTTGCCTTATTTTACTCCTATCGGGCAAAAAGCCCCAGGATACTTCATGCGACTCAGCCAGTGGAAAAGAACAGCAGGGATCCAGGTGGAGGGGAGGAGGAAGCAAACAGCACAGGACCAATGTGCTCCTCTCTGCTCAGTGCCCTGCTACTGCCCAGGGTTTGGACACATCAGAGGTGAGCATGGCGAGAAGGCTGGGGGGAAACAGCCACGTGGTGCTTGCTCAGCCTAGCCCTGCTTGGCCCAGCTCTGTGTCAGAGAACAAGTCCTCTCCTTCCTTGTGGGGATGGTGTAAGATCCCCCACACCCACGGTGAGTTCAACTCACATGAAGTGAATCAGCAGCCTTCTTTCTGCTCCTCACCTCACCCTCTATCTCACCCAGTCTCCAGGCTCAGAAAAAGAAAGTGGCATTAGAGACCACTGTCTTCTTCATCAGAAGAAATTTCAGCCTTTCCAGGAAGATTCTCCGCAGGGAATCTGTAGTTGATTTTTAGCCTGATTTTGTGCAATGTGAGCTCTAACACACCGAAGAATGCAATTGCTAAAGCTTAATGGAAGCACAGCAAAAACATAATTTAAAATGCAGGAAAGAAAGCAAGGAGAGACAGTCCTCAACTGTGAAAAGTTTGGGGTTATTTTGCAATTTTACTATAGGATGCAGCAGACAAATCTAGTGCTATTATTTATTGAGAAGTGTCCCATGTGCACAGTAGGGCTTTGCAAACAAATGAGACAGTGTCTGCTCCAAGCCGAGACACAAACAGTTTGACATCTGAATACACCAGAGACAAGCTCTCTGTGAAGTGGTGTGGATATTTTCAGAGATCATTGCTCGAAGTCTTAAGGGAAACTGGGTGTTTGCAGGCAGAAGGCGTTTTGTAGAGAGAGGCATTTCTTACTGAATACATAATGCAAAGGAGTTTCAACAGTAAACAGGACACAAAATGGGCAGGTAGCAGACAGATTTGGGGAAAAATGAAAAATATCAGCATGAAATTGTTAACAGAGGGAAGTTAGGAGAGAAACTACTCTAAGGACATATGAACAGAGGACATAATTGAGAGAGACATTGGAGAAGTCAGCGTGACATGACTGAAGTGGTGGCTGACACTGACCACGGAGTTCAATTCAGGTCTGATGTCACCCATGAGCCAAGAATGCCATGGGTGACACTGCCCCAAGACCTTCATGGAGATGGGCTAGCAGGCTTTTTTATTTGTGAGGCTGAGAATGCTATGGACGGGGTACCACACAGGAACATGGGGCCCCTGTCCAGTTTAGAAACCCTCTGGAGAGCAGGATTCCATTAACATCATCTGTATTTAGAAAAGGTGCAAGTGGAGGATCACTTGTGAGCCCTCCATCACCACCTGGCCCACAGTGGATATGTCCATCGTGAAGCAGTCTGCCAGTGATCAGTTAGGAGTTAAAAACTCTACAGTGCAACAGCTTCTCTCTTGAGTCTGAGTTTGGCTTTTTCAAATTCCAGTTGAGGAAGGTGAGAGCAAAAGCATCCCATGGCAATGTTACATGGAGATTGAGACTAGTGTCCTGACCCAGGCAAGGATCTGTTTATTTATGGAAACCCTTTCCATTTTGGAGCTACCAGGTACATGCAGTAGAAGGAAATGCTGTGTGAGGTCAGGCTGTCTGCTCAAGGATGCAGAGGCCAGTGCTGTGATGAGCTGACAACTGCCACAAATTGCTTATCAACTCCTTGGTGCCCAAGTCAGACCACCCACTTTGCTCTGAAAGTTATTTGTACAATTACTTCTTTCCAGCAAACTCTTTGCCAACCCACTGAAAAGTAGCTCCCAGACCCAGCTGGATTTTCCAGTCCCTGATGTGTGGGCAAGTGGGGACAGCCCCCTGCCATCCACCATCATCTGTGGAGCACCCACAATTCACAGGATGCACTATCAACAACCTGATCTCTTTGACCTCATAAAACTGAAACTGAAAGCACAGGAAAAGAGCAGGGGAAATTCTTCTCTCCACAACGAACTCCCTTGGAAATGCACATTTTAGCTCCCATCTGAATTTGTCCAGTGTATTTATTAGCCATAATGCATACAAATGCATTTTGCTGGAGAAATGCAGCACAATTGGCTCATCAGGCTGTAGTGGAATGGGTGATACAATTGAGTTGTCTCAATCTGCTCTGCCTGAGAGGTGTGCTCTGGCTCTCCCAGCTTTCCTCATCATCTCCAGGGCTCCAAAGGTTGCAGCCATGGGTATGGAGCATCAACTTGAAGAGCTGCTTCCTTGCTATTTTTAAGCAATCCATGAAACTAAGGGTGGAAAACCTCACAAAATGACCTCCAGCCAGCAACCCAGCTCAGTGAGTTGTGTACTACAGGCTTTGCAAAAAAACCCTGTTCTTTAGGTTAAAAAATCCTTTTCAATATTTCATCAGCAGAGTGCACATCTCAGAAGGACTTTTCGTTTATTTGGCTGGGCTCTTCCTTTCTTTGGGAGAAAGATCTTTGATTGATACAGGCAATTTTTAAATGCCAATATACACTTTCAAATGCATGGTCCACTTCTGTGTCACTTCAGGGAATTGACAGGACATCTGATATTAATGAGTATTGATGTGTGAACATGTGCACACTCACAGAGTGATGGTGCAAACCTGATGGCATGAAGCTTTGAATAAACGTGCCATGAAAAATAATAAATCAATATAAATATTGGTTTAAATTGGCAATAAATTATTATATGTCTTCTATGTTGCTACATCAGGAAGACCTGAAAGGCATTACAGCTCAAGAGTCACTTTTCTCCTCCACTCCTAAATGAACCTCAGGGGCTAAGCCTCCCCAAACCTAGAGTTAAAATACAGCTTAAATAAACATAAATGAAATGCAAAGTAGACCAGTTTTGTGCAAAAGTGCTGAAGCTGCCCATAGGAATCATGAACCCAAAGTCAGGTGCGTGCTCAGCTCCAAACATCCTGACTGAAGTCAATGCCAAAGCTCCCTGATTTCAGCTGGGCAAATCCTGCCCTTCATTTTTATTGAAGCAGCAAGACTTCTGTACTTGCTGGGGTCAGAAAGAAACAAGACAGAGAAGGGGAGATCTCCTGATATCTGCACAGCACTGCTCGTCCCTCTTTTAATGGCTGCACAACTGGAAGTGGAGCAAGTTCTTCTGAGACACAGCAGAAGTCTTTCATTCCCTCTCATTTTGGAGCTTATTGTGGGCTGTGGAAAACATGGCCAAGGATGCTGGCTGAACTAAAACCTTCAAGCACTTTCTGAGGCTGCCCTGGCGCTGCCTTTGCAGACCTGGGAATCCCTCTGTGTATCATTTATAAATAACCCCGTCCATTACGAAAGGCGGGCGCATCACCCCGGCTGCACTGGGAGCACGCTGACCAGCTCCTCGCCCTCCCTGTTGACCTGACAGTTAACTTGGAGCTGCTGCCTGCCTGGAGCATCCCCTCCATGCTCTGCTTCATGCTGAGAGCAGAGAGAGCCGAGAGCTTTCACTTTTCCATTTCTACTGCATGGGTGGGAAAAAGGATGATTTGGAAAGGCATTCACAAGCCAGGCTGTAAGCAAGGTATTCCCACAACGCTGCAGGAGCATATGCAAGTGGAAATGAGATGGTGAGGGATGTGACAAGGCATTTTTACCCAGAGCAGCTCCTTCTGAGTACACAGAAATCATCATATAAAGGCGTGGTTTGGAAGGGACATTAAAGATCACCTCATTCCAACCCTCCTGCTGTAGGCAGGGACACCTCACACTACAGCAGGTTGCTCCAAGCCCCATCCAACCTGGCCTTGAATACTTCCAGGCATGAGGCATCCACAACTTCCCTCATGTGCCTGCTGCATGGTTTTGCTTCTGCTTCCCTGAGTGAGCCATCCCACAGCTGTGCTCACTGGCGTGCCCCTGTATTTACAGGGCAAACTCAGCAGGATGTTAAAAGCCAGTGCTGGAATAGACAAAGGAGGGCAGGATATGCTGCCTGGTTCTCAGCCTGCTCTTGGGTAATTTTAGTCCTTTCCTTGAGCACCTAGGTGTCATGACAACCTCAAACTGTGGCCACCACTGTTAGCACAAAGAATTAAGTACATAAACTACATTAGCTATAATTGTGTTATAATGTACGTAACCTCTTACTAGGGAATTGGAAATTTAAGCTGATGTTTTCTTTTGCAGCAGAGGTAGAAAGCCAAGACAGCACGTTAGGTGGTGAAAGTTAGAAGGGAAAAAGAACAGTTTTTTTCAGACGCTTACTGCAGAGTGCCTACAATATTGTACAATAATAAGCTGAAAATACAGACTTTATTTCCCTTTGGAATTCAAACGCTTGTACATCAACAGGGCATCTCTAATATCTAAGTAATAAGCATAGCTGCTCCGTAAGGACACTATTGAAACCCAAATTCCCTCAATACAATTTCAGATTGAGAGTGTGAGCTCAGGGAAAGAGAACTTTATTACATTTCATAAGGTTCTCTTAAGCATTTTCTGAATTTAAAGCTAAAACCACAACCTCCAGTGGGAGAAAGTACTGCATTGTCCTCCTTTAAATCTGCATTTCTTTATCTGATATGCTGGACAAACTAAAAATGCTTTTATTATATCTGCAGACCTTGAACATTACATTGAAGAGTTCTGAGGACAATGACTGGGCAATATATATGTATAATGCTACTATTAAGATGTTCAGATTTGTTTGCTTTGCTTTGGTACATACAATGCATCAGCAAAGCTGATGAAAATTTGTATATTTTACCTTTCTTCGTGATAGCTGATTACACCAGGCATGTCTGGGCAGAAGGTATTTGCTACAGTGCTTGAAAAACCCAGGTACAAACAATTTGTGGGCCATTAGGTTATGAAATTTGTTAGTGAGCTGAACCAGAGAAATGAATGTCCACACAGCAGTAATTGAGGAGTTAATGTTTTTCAGTTGTCCCCAGATGAATGCAGTATTTCTGTATCTTCTCAAAGTTTAAGATTAAACAAGTTAGGAGTTCAAAGTAAACAAACTGCCTAATCAAACAGCAGATGCCACTTATTCTCTAAATAAATACTATAGCATTTCATACCACTACCTCCAATAGCACTAAAACTCTTTTATTTGTTTATGGTATCCCTGGTTCAAATGGCAGAACCTCCAGATCCCATTTAAAATGCTGAAGAGGTCACTTAGAATTGTTGACTGAACACGGATCAAACCATAAAAGAGACTTTGTAATGAAATAAATATTTACTAATCAGATTATCTACCCAGAGCAACAATCTTTGTTGGTAGGCTGCCATTTATTATGCTTTCAATCAACCCTGTGGCTTCTAATAAGCTGTGTTTTCATGTTTCCCTTAATATAGAACTGCTTGTCATTCAGTGCTGGACAAGGCTCTGTTGTGCTCCGGCAGAGCCGCGGTGCCCGGGGCCAGGCTCGGCTCCTTCTCCTCCCGGACTCTCTCTTCAGCAGCTCCACAACGGGCTTTGGCAGGACCTCCAGCTTGTCTCAGCAGAGCTCAGGATTCGTGCAAAAACCAGTCCCCAAAATAACGTTAGGCTGTTTTAGAGATGCAAAGGGAGAAAAAAAAGAAAGAAAACGGCTGCTGTGGAGAACATCCTTTCACCTGTGCAAGGATGAAAGTGTTATTATCCACGGATGAAAGTGTTATTATCCACACGAGGCAGGGACGGGCTGTTAATTAGGAAAATGAGTTAGAAAAAGGCTTCACGAGGTGCATGGGTAACGATCCAGGTGCTCCTAAGTATAAAATATGCTGAGAAAAATGAGCCCTCGCAGAGTTTGAGGAGATGGAGTATCAAAAACACCCAGTTGCGCTGACAAAACATGCACATCTGCTTTGCCAGTTCGATTAAGATTTCTGCACTCATGAAACAGGGAGTGGAATAAATAATTACACATCTTTATGATTATTGCTGTAAAAAAATACCTAATACTTAATATTGGTTCCACTTCCAGAATAAATGCATCCATCCATGACATGGCTGCTGGTTTGAGTTGGAAGATGCAGATGAGGCCACCTGAAAATTTCTAGAGTCACAGAGCTGCTAGAAAAATACTCCC
Source organism: Notiomystis cincta (assembly GCA_013398075.1). Lineage (NCBI taxonomy): Eukaryota > Metazoa > Chordata > Aves > Passeriformes > Notiomystidae > Notiomystis > Notiomystis cincta. Next base: position 257,386 of record VZRX01010776.1, read on the forward strand.
TACCAAAATAAAGTGCTCTCTACCAAAGAACTTAACTATTTTACACATCCACGATGAGTAGCTTCACGGAAATTTCCTGCATTTCAAAATCCTCAGTCTGTGGATTTGAATCCTGCCTCGTAAGCCAGGCACAGACTGATCCAACAAGACAGGCAGAAGGCCACGGCCATGTCCTTAACTCACCGCCCCGTGTGTCGAAATCCTACAAGCTCATCAGCGGTTAATCCGTCCTATCGAAAGTGCCACGGTGCGCTGACAAAATTAGAAATACAAGTTTGTTATTTTAATGAGTCACTGACATCTGCTGCTTATTCTTAGTTTGCAGTCGCACTCCCCTGCTCTGACATCACGGCACATGTGATTTTATTCGGATGCCGCTCTCAGCACTGGCTCGGCCCTTTAGATTACTTTGACAGCGTTTCTCCTCATTCATTATTTAACAATAACTTTTGCTTACCAAGCACATTTCAACACAACTAACTAAACTAAAAGCATGTCCTAATCCTTAATGAAGCCCAAATGCTTCTCCTGGGAGGCAGGTAAGTATCATCATCATTTTCTGGATGGGAAAGCAGATATTAAGTAATTTGCCAAGGTCATGCAGCCTGTCTGTGCCACAGGTTGGGAATTAAGTGTTCTCAGGAGCTCTGACTATCTGTCCCCAGGTGTAAGTAACAAACTTAAACAGCTCAGGCTACTCCAGACCCAGAGCAAATGCACCAACAAGGAGGTTCTGCAGCAGGGTCACCTCATCACCGGAAGGCTGTGAGCCTCCACAGTTGGCCAGTGACAACTTTCATTATCAGATCATTCTGAAACAAAGCAGTCAGTGCCCTACTCAGGAGCCCAAAGGTCTTGAGATATTAACAGTGTTTTTGTTTTGTTCTTTTTTTAATTCCTACATTTCTCAGTCTCTTTTCAACTCCATGTTTTTAACAATGATGTTATTTAACACATGCCAGTATGAATAAGTTTATTCTTTATTCCGAGCTGCTCCTATAAAAGGAGCTTGTGTTACACAGACTGCCTATAATTCATTAAGCCAAATTCCCTTCCATCTGGAGGCTTATACAGTTGTTGAAAAGCTGTCACTATAACCTATTGTCACTGCAACTTTTTATGAACCAACCTACATTTTTATGTCAAAATTTATCTCAAGAACTTTGCTGTACTTACTTTCAATTATTTCTGTATCATCAGCCTTTAGGTAATGCTGCATTCAAGATGCTGGGATTAACTTCTCTCTCTGGCTAGGTTCATACTGAAAATAAATACTTGAAAATAAATTTTTGTACTTTGTAACTCTCAATACAAGTTACACAGAAGCAGACAGAGCTTCACGGGCATATCCCAGTGGACGCACAGACCAATGGCACTTACTGATTTCACCCAGTCCCAGTAGAAACAATCACAAATAAATACAAGTGTCTATGTCAGAAAGAAAGAATTTCTATAAAAATGGGATTTTTCTTAATGGGAAGAAAGTGAAATTAGGCTGTCTTCATTTCATTTCACAAGAAAAAATCACATAAGCATGAAAATTCCACATGTTGATTTCTTGTAGAGCTGTCTCTGTATGTTTGTTCTTTAGTACATTCTTAAGATAATTGGTGAAGATAAATTCAGACAGATGAGGGGTTACTATAAGAGCCTATGTAATGTGACTCTAGGTTGTGGCTGCCCCATCCCTCATGACCAGGTTGGATGGGGCTTAGAGCAACCTGGTCCAGTGGAAGGTGTCTCTGCCCATGGCTGTGTGATCCCTTAATGACCTTCCAACCCAAACCATTCCATGATTCTACAGTTATGTGATATTCCAGAGGGCAGATATACAGAACAATGCACAGAGGTAACAAGGCCAAAGACCAACAGCAGCTGCTTCATTTATCTTGAGCTACAGTTTCTAGAAAGACCTGCTTTCCTCCTGTCATCACATGCTCTGCCAGACCCACCTGAGACCTAAGAGGAGATTAAAAATTCAGCATACAAGGAACCAAAACATCAGCAAGTTCTGGCCAACTTGGGAAAGAGCCCTACTGACTAAAATTCCAGCAGCTAGGTCATGGCCCTAAACCTAAAACTCTATAATAAAGTCCTCCACACCACTTTTTCCTGACCTTTCATAATGGCTTTCAAACAGACTACGGCACTGCCTGTACTAGAGGCTTGTATTGGCATAAGCTGTACTGGTATGACCAAGACTAATTCTGTAGCAAAAAGAAAGCCAGAATGTTCACATAAAAATTAGAAACAACACAGAAACAGAGCTGATGGGTAGCAAAACAGGTTTTGGCACGCCTCTCCATCACTAGATCAGCCAAGGGCGTATCTGTGTTTGTAATATGGCTTCATCCCAATATCACTGTGTTTACTAATAAAATAGAAATCACAACCTGAACTGGCATGTAAGTCTTGACTAAGTCCTCGAATTAAAATACAGTATCAAAAAGGGTAAAGCATCAGCCTTTTTCAAAAGCTCAGTGTTGTCCAACTGAAATAGTTTAACAGGCAGGACTGGAAAAGGAAGTGTCAGTTTTGGAAACGACAAAGATCAACACGTCTCCAATATGGTATATCTGGCAAACTGCTGTGCAGTAAAATTAAGCATGAGACATAACTGCTGAAGCAGTCTCGGGCCAAAACTCACGATTCTTACTCATCTCGCACTAAAACAAAACTCTGTAATTGAAATGACGGCAAGAAGCTGAGCTGCCTGGGAACAGTAGGGCTTGGCTCAGGCAATATATATATATATGAATGTTCTGTTGGTAGCTCAGCTGCAGACCATACAAGTAATTTAAGGGTTTATTTCTTTGGTAGAAGTATGCATGTTTGGGTGGAGAACAGAAACAGATGGAAGCAAAGCGATCGCTGTCAGGTCGTATGTTCCTAGGAGTATCTGCCTGGATATAGACACAGACACCCTCCCCATGTACTGCACTTTCTTCTCCTAGCACCTACCACCCTACCAGCTCAGAATCAAGGCAGTATCACGTGAAATCCTACACTGACCCAGAGCAGCAGGATGGCCTTGCCTCCCTGTATCTGAAAGGGAAGAATGGGACTGTTCAAATTCTCTTGACCAGACTTGGAGCGCTCTACAAGGAACAAGCAAAATCCCAGTGGTTCAAATCCTATTCAGCTGGGTTACACTAAAACTGCAGGGCCTCATTTGATCAGAAATGGCAAGAGAAATTCCTTAAATCTATGAATCAGGGATATCAGCCTCCCATGCTTGCCATGGTATTGGTTATGTGTTCAAAGGCCTTTTACCTTGTGCTGGCTTGGGCTTAATTGCTGTGGTTTTGGATCCACTTTAAATGCTGAAGCTACAGTGCTCATTTCAAGGACTGACTGAGCTACAGAACAAACAAGTGGGACTGTAATTGTACCCATGGGGGTACCAGGAGTGTGCACACACACTTGCTTTGGCCTCGCACTTCCCCCGCGGGGCAGGCTCTCCTGGCTCTGTTCTGGATCTTGGCACCAGACACACCATGAGTCTGCTTGGTTGTTGCACTGAAAGGAGTAGGGACAGGGAAGAGAAAAGTATCTCAATGATCTCCAAAGGGCTTCTCCTTGTTTCTGTTTCTGGGACAGCGCTGCTCTCGGTTACAATTCTAAGGGAGTTACGCTTTGCCTTTTGGCTGTATAGTGATCCATAGTAGAGCACACTCAAAGTGGTACAAGCAGATCTTTCTCCTTCTGTCTGCATCCAGAGAAATCTCTATGCAGGACACCCTGAGCAATTTTCTTACCTTCTTCTTGACATGCTGTAGCTCACATGCTGTGGGCTCCTTTCAGATCCATTTTTCATAATTCTGACTAATAACAAAACTGACAGGATGTCAACAGGAGGAAGAGAAACAAACAGATTAGATAATCTATTTAATATCCTCCTGGTGAGCTCACCAGGTCTAAATAGCAGTGTTTTTTAACAGGTATAACCTCGATCTAAAAGCTACAAACTGTTTTCCATGGGAGATAAGCTCATGGTCCAATCTGGCACCATGGAAGGTAGATCTTGTAGGGAGCACATGGCAAGAAAGCTGACAGGAGAGAGATAACAGCATGAGGTTGTATAATTGCTCTCTGCTAGTAGGGGAGTAAACAAAAAATGAGGTTTTCTTGATAGAGAAAGGTCATGAACACACCAGCAGAAAAGTGGAGTTCTGAAAGGGCTTTCCTTAGACAGTGATGAAGACTGAAACTCCTCCTGGTCACAGTGCTTCCAATAACATGAATTCCATGCAATGTCAAGGGTGTAGATTTAAGGAACAAAGATCCTTTTCAGGTCTTTATCTTATGAGGGAAAAAACCTTGTCTTTTAGAACATTTCAGACCAGTTTCCTTGTAGATAAATGGAGGTCCATGACCAAGAGAGCAGCTCCTAAATGCCAGAGGAAGTCCAGCTTGGATGTAATGTGGCTGCAGGCTGGCACAACAGGCATATTTAGGATCATTCCTCATGCTTTTTCCTGCTAGTTCGTCTCACCACAGAATTTTTGCATAGTTTAAAATAAAAAGACATTACAAAAATCTTCTTTTAATTAGGGTAACTGATGTTCTGTGACCACAAAACCCACAGGTTTCAAAAGAATATGAAGACCTTTTTGGAAGTATAAGGGAAAAAAATCCAGAATGTGCTCTCTAGGGAAGGTCCTTTCTGGCAATTTAACTTCAAAAAACCAAGATCAAGACCTTAAAGGAGCACAGGGAAGCCATCACCCACAGCCTTCTCAATGGAACAGCCTGATCTACAAAAAGATAAGATTATTCTGCAATATCTGAAGGGGATATTCAAAGGAAATAGAACAGAAAGATTTGAAAAATTATTTTCTTTTGCTTTAACAATGAAAAGATCAGAAACAGTGAGGATCTCTGAGGTGACCCTTGAAGGCCAGCAGCTGTAGTGGGAGCTTCTGCTGCTACCACGGGAGAATCCTGCTCATCTGACAGTTCAGACAATCTGTAGGAAACGAAAGGTCCATTATGAAATGGGTGTTTGCCTTTGGCACTGAGCAACTCCTCTGTGTGTCCTCTACAACTGCCTTGCAGAGCTGCACTCCTTACAGGGATGCTGGATCTTGGGAGGAGAAACAACTGGCAAAACAAAGGAGATCATTTAAAGTAACACTGGTCTCTTGCTATATGTGACGGATTCTGGATGTTCTAAGGAAAAGACAATCACAGATTTTTTTTTATCCCTTGTGTCCTGTCCTCAGTGGCTGCTGAAGGGTGAAGAAATCCAGGGTCCTCTGGGGGTCTGTTAACGTCTTTGACCTTTGGTGAGACCAAGGTCTCTAGGACCTCTGCTCCAACAACCAACATCTAATCTTGTCTTTTGGCTAAGACTGTGGGATAGGCTACAAAGAAACTCTTTTGTCTTCACCAGCATCCCCTGTGCTTTGCTGCCCTGAGTTTACACTTCTATTCCTTCTATTCCCACTGTGGATAGGCGGCTGCCATCAACCACACAGATCAAGAGGCACTGACTGTAGGAAGAGCCCAGAAGGCAAAACCTTTTGCTCAAAACTCTCTCATAATGAGGCAGAACCCCACTTCCTTCACATGCAAGGGCAAATGCCATGAGATTGAATCAGGAGATGAGATGAAGTGAATTCAGGAGGCTGGCAGCAGCCAGCTTTGTGCTCCCAGAGCCCACAGAGATGGTTCCTTGTGATGTGTCTCCACTGACAGCCTGCTGCAGGAAGGCTGAGCAGGGGGGATTTCCCTGTAAATACTCAAAGAGCCCAGAATGAATGAAGAATGGAACTGTGTTTCTCCAACTGGTTTCAAGAGGACAAGCTGCCTAGCAGAAATTTGCCTGAAATAGAAGCATATCCAGAATTTTCAGAGGACAATGATAAACATGATTAACATTAATTTTTATTGCTAATGAGGAGTTGATAAAAATAAATGCCTCTCACATAGGCTTAGGAGCTAACCACTCTCCTTCTCAGCCATGACAGAAACAGCTCAGACCTTTCCATCTTCAGGGCATACCCCAAACCCCATCAATTTGCCAGGTGGTTTCCAGAGGCATCTCAAACATAGAGAAACTTGGTTAATTATTGTTGCTGAACAGCTCTCTTCCCTTCTCCTCTTTGGATGGAATTTGTCATTATTTTTGCTATATCATTGTTTTCTTTGCTACAGATTTTGCTTGTGATGCCTGCTGGGGTGATTCAAACATTGAAGACATTTTTTAAAATGCTGAAAGGAAACTAATTATCATAAATAAGTAATTCTTTAATTTCTCTGAGGAGCTGTCCAGCAAAAGGAGAGAAATTGCTGAAGTAGTTCAAATGTACAAAATAAGACAGGAGGAAGAAAAATGCATTCCAGAATGTCCCTCCAGGCTTTCTTTCAATGACCCATCACAATAAAACCAGAGAAAATAAAAGAGGAAAAAAAATCTGATTTTTCATTTATACAGGGAAGGTGATCTACCCAAGTCCAAATTTAGGCTTGTTGTATATGATGGAAAGCAAACAGAACCCCAAGATCCATTTTGGTTTATGCCTTTACAGATTGTTTGCAGCCAAGGCACCAAGAGGACAAAGCCACTGTGGATTTGAGGGGAAAATAAAGCAACTCAAATACAGACATGCTGCCTTTGAAAGCCCTCTGATGTAAAGGTGATAAGGAACTTGAATTATTTTTACTTCACTCAATATAGTTAGTCAATATGTTTCTTGTTTCCTACATTCTGCAACCATCACTTTAAACTTAGAAAAAAAATTAAGCAGAAGTCCAAAGCAAAAATAGTCTTTTGCTAGAAGACTTCTACTACTGCCCATCATTCAGAGGGACATCTGTTTACCTCCCTGCTTGAGGACCAGCAGGGATGGGACATGGGTTAAGCTGATTAAGGAGTCAGAGACATGAAATAAAAACATATTTGTCTGACAGCTGGAAGCTGTTATAATATTTTTTTTTAAATTGTGCATTAGGATTTTGGTCATAAAATCTTAAATTCTATGTAATGTAGATTTTATGGCACTCAACTTTCAGTAACAAGGATTTCTTTTACCTGTAAAACAATTTGTGCTATCCTTGATCTACATTAACCAGTATGTCTCATTCCAGTTTAATTCTTCCATGTCAATTCTCTCTTTTTTTTACCCAACTGACAGCACAGACAAACTTGTAAATTTGAAAGGGTAAGACCTTAGGACTGACACACAATACAAGCAAAACAGCACCATACCAGATCTACAAAGACTGAACTGAGAACTTAATGGAATTTTTTGGAATTACAATAAATTCTGCTACACAGGACTAAGAAAGGTCCTGCTACACAGGACCACAAGAAACTGAGTTACTGTAAAACAACAGGTAACAACCAACTGCAGTAACATATCATTGTTTTCTCTTAGTGTGCCTCTCTGGAGAAGCAAAATGAGCTTGAGTCACATGTGTACATTTGAAACTTAAGCTAACTTGTTTGCCTTTGGAAGTGAGACAGGTTAAAAAGTGGCTTTAAATTCCCAAGGGAGCTGAACCAGCCTCAACAGAAAGCTAGTAAAGCACTGAATTAGGAGGCTCTGCTATTGCCTCATTTATTTAAAAAAAACCCTTTATTTAGAAAGGTTTGCTTACCTGCAGTCTTTGTATGTATGAGCTCTTAGAGGGCTCTTCTTCATTTTTTATTTATGTGTGCCCACGGCCTGAAAAATTGTGAAGAATTACTGCAATAACAAGGGATCTTCCTGTCACCTGAAGGGAATGGACCATTGTCTTTCCCTTTGGAGAATGATGGCTTACAAAAATCAGCATAAAGTGAACAAAGCAAATAAACCAAATAATTAATATATGCTTTCCCTAATTCAGGAGCTGCTTTCTCACTTTGCTCAAGTTGTCCCAGCCCCACAGAGTTCTGATGACTTTTTCCATCTACTCAGGGCCCAGATCTCACCACTGAATTTCAAAAAAGGGTAGCAAAGATACTTTGGAGAGCACATTTAATTCTTCATGTCTCTCACTGAGATGGCTGTTTATGGTTTGTGTTGAACAATTTTTCATTCCTTTACTGGACAACATACACTGAAGAAATTTCAAAGTGGTAAGAAGACCAGGGCCATCCCAAAAGAGATTTTATATCCTGCTTAAGAAATCTGAAGTAGTTTCTCAAACAAATTCCTGAAGACAATCTCTTGTGCTAAATGTGCAGTCTTTAAAATACATACAGGCCTCTCTCTTCTTATTGGTATGAACAACTTCTATAAAAATGTAAATTAATATTTCAAGCTTCCAGAAGGTTTGTCAAAATAAACAATGAAGTTGTTTACTATAAATTTGCAGGAGTTATCTGCAGCTTACATTATGTTCATTCAATGTTTATAAAAGCATATTATTTAAAAATTATTGCACTTAATTGCTACATCTTATAACCACTGTAATCAAATTAACTCCAGATTTATTCTTCAAGTGCCACCGAGCTATTTTAAGTATTCTAAGTAGGTGCAATAAAACAAACCATGTGTGAGGACACTGATCAAGCAGTAGGATGATCTGGGTAAGAACAATAACAAACAAGAAAGAAAATAAGACAGGTGAAGCACACAATAGCAGCCAACTTACTTTTTGCTTTGCCTGAAAAGAGAATCATCCAAATCTGATGGTATAAAAAAGAACATTTCTGCCATTGTTTGAATTCTGCAGCTTACAGAATTCATGTAAAAGAATTCTTTGTAGCCTGAAGTTGGAAGGAAAATGTTCCCATTCAAAGAATTAAGTGATTTGCTGAATTACAGGGTGTTGCCCAGCATAATCTCAAGTTTTCATTCACTACAGTGGATGATAGTGTTGCTACTGTGAAAAATATCCTTCAGATCTCTAAAGATCATGCAACCTTTCCCTGAATGCACCTCTAATAAGATTATGAACAGGTGCAGCCAAGGTACAGAGTCATTCTTCCTACCCTGCCACAGCAGCCCAGACTTTCAGGGGTCTCTGCTTACCCAAACACTGAGGTGAAATTCTGACTTCTGCCAAGTCACTGAGTCCAGCTGGGCTGGGACTGCCCTTGTACAGGTAAGGGCTGGCTTTTGTCTCAGCCTGAACAAACCGTGTGCAACCAACGATGGACATACAAATCCTTACAGAGTCTGCAACCCATCCTACCCCATCCCAAAGCCTCACCAGTCTTACACACTGCACCTCTCTGCACAGCTCCCAGCAGAGCATTCAGCAGTGGCTCATACTTGGCACAGGCAGGTGACACCACTCAAGCAAAAGATGTGTGTGCACTGGCACATCTTCGTTTGCTCTGAGTGTGGGAGCTGGCTTGGGGAGTTTATTTGGTTTGCTACATTCTTCCCCTTGTTCTTGGATTTCTAGTGATTGTATTTGTTGCTATGTCTGTTTGCACTAGAAAATGCAAGCAGAAGAAAGGCAGGATACTGATGACCTGATGTGTATTGCTAAGGGGGTATCACCTCCCAGCTACTGCCAGCAAATCCAGCCTTCCTGATGAAATGGAAGTAATATCCTTCAGAGCCACCTCCAGCTTTTAACTCTACACACACAGAGGTCTGGAGGTTCTGAGAAGACTCCCAGGTGGATGAAGACTACAAATGTGTATTCAAACCTCACTCCTGCAGCACTGAATCCACACCTGATGACCTTTAACTTTCTGGGTAGTGCTGAAGTGAAGGTGCATTATTGCTAAATAAATATGCAAGGCGAAAGTTCTCCGTACATTTGCAGTAAACACCCTCTGCCCAATGCTGCTCCTGTAAACACAGGATATCTTCTCCATCTCCTTGTTTGCTTTGCATTATACAAGCAGAAGCCAAACAAGCATATACCCTTCCCAGAGGTTCACTAGATGCTATCTTACCTATGCAAGTGCTTCTGCAAAAAGGACAGGCGAATTCCAGCAGAGCCATGCTTATCAGTGAGAGCCTGGCAGAAACCTAAAGCTAGAGGGGCATTTTTTTTTTCAAACATTTATGTGCACACTGCATCTTCCCCAAACAAAACACTGTAGAGGGTGTCAGGACAGAAAGGTGTTTGTTTAAGTGCTGCTCCTTCTGCAAGCAAAAACATAAATATTCACAGAAAAAGGAAAAAATCTGGAGTGAACTTGTATCCGAGTTCTCCATCCTGATCGAAGTGTGTGAGTAAATGTATTTTTAAATGCAACTATTTTTAATTATTCTTATTTGCTAGGGAATTAGCACTGCCTTAGCACCTCCTCACACAGTACTGGGGTCACCCAGATCGGGTTTGTGGAGTCAATAAAATCTTTAAGCTGTGCGGATCTCTTTCCACCAACCTAAGACAGACCACAAGTGCCAAAGACCACACGTTCTCCTTAGCCATAATGCCAGGTTTCTTACTACAGCATGAGATTACAGAGGATCCCAAATGCAATTTTGGAATGAACAGTTTGTGTTATGTATTTTTTTACACCTGACCTTAAAATACTTGTTTGTTTCTTGGTTACCATGGTGCTTTCTGTAGATTACTTCATATGAGGCATCCTTAATTACAAATCTCACTCTGCAGCAGGCAGGGAATCCAGAAATCATGTTGACAATAAGCAAATAAACCAACAAGGGCATCTTATCAGAAAAGAACCACACAGCCCTCATGTACAACACAGTGGTTTTGTGGAGATTATCACAAGAACTTTTTAAGTTGGGTGTACCTTTGGAAAGTACCTGGTGACAAGAAAGAACTTTAGGATCTTGTTTACACTGAATTATTATGAAGGGGGTGATCCACAAGATATCATGTTAGAATTATAAACTGTCTTTTCTTTCAGCAAGGAAAAATAAGCCTCCAATTTAAACCTAAAAAAAAAAAAAAAAAAAAAAAAAAAAAAAAAAACCAAACCCAAACCAAGAAAAAAGCCCAAGAAACAAAGACCAAACCTCCTCTAAAATATCCATATATGAGCACTTTGAGTTTCTACAACAATTAGAAAAACATTAATAGGTGTAAAACTGCCCTTCTCAGGGGGTATCAACCACTAGTGTTTGCAGTGCTGAGGATTATGCAAGTTCTTCCTCAGATGCCTATTTGCAAACACTTTTATTTGGATACACACTTTCCATATTATAACTGCTTGATTACATTTACACAAATGCTAAGATGTTTTATGCATGTTTTTATTTGATGCTATAAACAATTTCTAATATGAGGCACCATCTGAGCATAAAACATTGTGTTAACTGGGAAACTAAGACAAGAGACTAAGAAGACAAAGAACTAAGACTGCAAGGAGCTGTAAGGAAAAAGGATATTAAAATATGGAGTAAATAGTTGAGGTGAAATTTGGAAAATTTAGACATCTTTACTTTCAGAGATGCATGCTTAACTCTAGGAAACAGAGTGGGGTTTGAATTGAGTCACCCCTGACAGAATCAAAAGGGTAGCTCTGAAAATGTCCTGATCAAAGAAAAGGTGGAAAGTTTTCCACTGAAGGAACAAAAGCAATGCCAACCCTGCTGCTGACTCGCCCTCCCAAACCACATCCAGGAGTGGAAGATGCTTGTGAACCAAACCTGAGATAGAGGAAGGGCATGGCTGGCTCTGAATTCAGCCATCACCTTGACAGGTGGCTGCAGCAGAAGCTCTCTCTGAACCGGGGCAGGGAGCTGCAGCTGCTCCTTCATCAAAGCTTTCCTTGCTTGGCTCCTTCCGAGCAAATCCTCTGCAGCAAGAAACTGTCAGAAGAGGAGGGGCAGAGGCACCACCAGGAATCAGCAAGTCCAGCACTCCTGCACCTCCTCAAGAACACTTTGGCTTCAGCATTGCTGGTGAGAAGGCACTTGGCAAAGTACTGCTGCTTAGTCTGGGTTTTCTTTGCTTCCTCTTCCCCCTCCCCAGTTTTTAACAGCTTTGTGAGCTCCCATAAACCATCTACTTTTAATTTCTTTTTCACTGCTTTTATAATGGCATATTGAAATATCTTTGCAATTTAAGGGAGTAGCAGCTTTTGTTATTCTCTGTCAAATCCCAGGTTGTGCAGACTATTACTTCTCAGAGAGGGAGGAAGAGCAAGGACCTATTGAAAAATAAGATTATTAGCATATTGACTATCTCAAAGGCTTCTTTCAGTGCTTCCCTTGAAAAAGTTCCTTCAGTCTCTGTAAGTTAGCTTGCCTCTAAGTGCTTATAAACTGATTAAAAAAGAGAAGTTCTGCAATGAAATTTAATCTGGATTAAACTAAAGTTGATTAAGAAAATATTGACCCAAAGGAAAAAACAAAGTGAAATTCCATTGTCATTCTTAACTGAATTAATAACACTGAGTTATTCTGAGGTGGCATTAACTGCTGATTTTGGAAATAAGATACTTTGATCTAATATAAGTTAATTTAGACTCTGCTTAAGGTATAATCTCTACTGGAGAATTTTTAATAAAGATATGTGAAGTATCTCCAACAAAGAAATGGGAATGCAACAAACTTCTGATTTTCCAATTGAAAATTCTTTTCCTTCCTTTTTTAATAATAAAAAGCCATACTTCAACCTGTGATGGATCTGCCAGAGACACCAGAAGGACAAAGAGAAACGTGGGTGATAAATAGTATGAATTATATCTTTTAATTATTACCAGTAGGGATAATTATTGACATTTAGTCAACCACATCTCCTACCTCTGGACCATGAATGTCCAGAGCAGTGTTCTGAGGGGCTCAACCATGGGGAGCTCAGCAGCAGAGAAGCTCCTAAAGTCTCAGAGCACCTTCCTTGCAGAGGGGACATTAACTGGAACCTCAGATCAACACTGAAAACACGGTTTCCCAGAGAAATTCAGTTTAGGCATAAGTTGTTCCACACTCCCTTCATGAGGAGGAGAAACTCAATCCCTTGAGCACTCCTGATTTTCAGAGTGATAAAGCCCACTGATTCAGGATGCAAGGTAGCTGAAAGGGCCATCCCTCCGTGCAAGCAGTGAAGTTGATACATCCTGCTAAAAATGGGTGTTTTTAGAGATGCAGGGCCCTATGCTGTCTCCTGGGGTTGTGGAGACATGGAAGGACTAAATATTAAATCAAAAGGCAGCAATGTTTATGTTAAGGGATGTAGAGTCTGCTGGCAAGATAAATTAAAAAGAAAAGTGGAGGCTATCAAGATTATTAATATCCAGGCTATGGAAACATTTTTGTAATCCAACCTCCTGACACACCTACAAGGGTAGCTTTGATCTGATAGAAGTGGGTGCTTAAAGTGGAGAACAAGCATATGACCTGGAATAAATGTGAAATGGACTCTCCTGCATCATGACCGAAGCTGTAAATGATTGTTTTAATTGACATGGATGAGCAGCAATAAACCTTCATAAATTTAAAAACAATACTTTATTAATAACACGAACAGAAATGTAAAAGTTCAGTTGCTAGCAGCTATCCAGAATTACATGAGTAGCACCAAAATAATTAAAATCACTTGTGTTTCAAAAATAATAAATACATGTCATGACCCTAAGCAGCAAAACAACATGAAAATCCATTTGGTATGTAAAATCATTCAAATGATAACAAGTCACATACCTCAAAAAGAAAAAAAGAAAAGAAAAAAAGAAAGAGAAAGAAAAATTTATTTACTACATAAATTATGAAAGGAAAATCAAAGAATGAGAAAAACTCAGTTGTGTCTCTACTCATTATTTTGCTTTAATTTCATCTAACTTTGTGAAAAGCCCCATGGGCTAGGGACATTAATTTCTTGCTTTTGCTGTTTTACTAATTCCTAATGGAGAATTACAAAAGTATTTCAATCATGGGAAGAATTGGAATCATGGGAGGGAATGGGAGAGAAAATTGAAAAAAAACTCCAGGATATCAAGAAAGCTAAAAATAAATTAGTATATTCTAAATGCCTTTCAAAAAAAAGGAAAAATGCCCATGTCACATACACAATCTGAGCTGATTTCAGCACCAGTGAGACAGAAAGAAAATAATCTAGAGGAATTTAAAAGCAACAAATCTCTAGGACCAGATGGAAGTTATCCCTGGGTATTAGAGAAGATCAAGGAAGGAACTTTTGGGCTACTGGCAGACATCATGGAAAGGCTGATAAGTTCCAGATGGAATACAAAAATCAGTAAATATGGCACCAGATTACGAAGTGATATGAAATAACATTTTAGTGTGAAATTAGCAATAAATACGGTTTGTAACACGGCAGCATATCACAATTTTGACATAATTTGACAAGTCGCAATATAAGACACAGTGTCAGAAGCTATCAAAGCAAAACAAAACACATCTCCCAGGTGGTTTGCTGGGAGAAAAGCAGTTATTTCACTCCAAGTTTTCACACAGTGCTTCCCAATTTCCTCCTGCCTAGGCTGGCAGTGTATTAAAGTATTACTGCTTTCAACATGGCTCGGGGTCCAAATGTGATCCCAGCTGTGCTGGGCACTGGCACAGCACTGCAGGAGGCCACCCAGCTCCAGTGACCTTATGTCCTAAATGGGTGAGATGGACAACTCCCAGGAGGAGGTGTCAATGCCACAAGTCAGGCAAATTTTTCAAGGTTACAGAGCCGGTTTGAGGAAAAGAACTCTTATTTTCTCAGTCTGGATGACTATACCCAAGTGTCACTGCCTGTGTGAGCATTCAGTGACAGCCCTTCACTTCCTCCTTTTTCATAACTATAATAGTATCTCACTTCTGGCACTCCTTCCACAGAAGAAAGATGGTATATGGAATAATACTCCTATATTTTTAGTGTTTTCCTTGCAAAAGCACTCCCAGAAATCTGACTTCTTTTTCTCCTGCTGGCTTCTCCATCTCTCCCCCTCTGCTCATCGCCTGCCATGGTCCCTATGACAATGTCACTGCTTCCACTCCTCCTCTCATCAAGGACAAACTCTTAAACAGCACAGAGTGTCCACCATTCCCAAGGGCACATTTGATTAATTCACTGAAGCCTGTAACAGAATTTATGTGATTTTAAGCTGAGGGACATTTATGTAAAAGGACTGCAAGCACGTGGGTAAATAAATGATCAAGAATTGCAGCAATTTCATCTACTCCAGTATCTGAAACTGGGAAACTTTGACTTGGATTAATTCCTTAGCATGTGAATCAAGTGTCTCAGGCATGTTGTTCCCCAAGCTCCCTCTCTGGGCAGTGATGAGATGGGTCAGACCTTTACTGGGCACCCTCCTCTGATTATATGGGGATCACCCTAACTTTGGCACCTCGTTTAAGTGTCTAATTAAATGGGATGCACCTGAGTCTCTCGAAGCATACTGTGAAATTTACACCACAGTACGATACAAATCACAGAGAAAAGCACAAAAAAGAGACTTGAAGCAATTATTCACCACCATGATATCCATGGGGTGTAGATGTTTCATCCTAACCCTCCACCCTAGGCTGTGATCAATGCCATGTCTATAAAAAAAAGGCAAAAAAGTAAGGACTTCGGTGCTTGGCAGCTGAAAAAGGGACAATGAAGAAGAATCATAAAGTTTTTATGAAACAAAGTTTGACAGAAATATAAAGCAATGCACTGTGGTCTCTGAAGTAGGAAACACATGTCAAAAATAAATGGAATTGAACTTGACCACAAGAAGGACTCTGAAAGTGCCCTGGAGTAATAGCAGAATTCACTCTTGCAAACACCATGGCAGAGTTAGGGAAGAGTCAAACAGCAGAGCAACCGGGAGGCAGAGGGCTGAGGCACCAATGTCAGATGCAAAATAAAAGCCAAAAAACCCCCAGTCCATCACAAAAAAACATACTCAGAATAATATTATGGACTGCATTTAAAATGCAAGAAGGAATCCAGAGTTAAGGCTTATATCCTGCTCTCAAATCAGCTGGAAGTCACATTTTCCAAGTTACTAATTTTGGGGCAGAAGAAGGTAAGATATGGACCCTAATGACGTGAATTTATAGTAACACTGATGGACACATTATCTCTATAACCCAGCAGGTTCCCTCTATCTCTTCTAATGGCAGAGGCTGTATCATAAAACACCACACTATCAAGACAAGACCTTCTGATCAATCACCATCCTCTCCTGGGTCTGCCAAGTCCTAGTCTTGTTTTCAGTCTGAAACCTTCCTCTTTCCCCTCCCAAAAATGTTTTAACCCACGTTAAGATATGTCTTAGGTTACAATGTAAGGTGTAACCAAAAGTATGTATTCTATCACCATCTGTTAGAGCCAGGTGGGGCAGATTTCTTTCTCTCTTCCATGGCCCATCCCTGATAACTCCCTCCAGGGAGTATCTTCTCTTAAGGGGCCATCCAGCCTCACTGCCTGACTCACAAAATCACATCACCCCAGTGTGAGATGCTCTGCTGGGGGGAGGCACCAAGCATTCCTGCCTGGATATAATGTGAGGTTTGGAACACCACAAGCAGCCTCATCCACTGGACCTTCAGAGGAACATCAGACTCTTCTACAGGATCACTGCTTCAACAGAACCACATCCATCACTCCAAGAGGACTGCAGCCACCATTTAATCAGACTGCTACCAACACCCTGACTGGCAGAGTGTCAGGCTGTATTCTGACTCTGTCAGTGTTTCTGTATTATTGCACTTACTTTAATTTTCCTATTAAGTTGTGTTTCTGACTTGGGATCTCCCACTGGTTTGCTTCCAAACTAGTACAAGGTACAAGAGACAATGAAGCTGCTTTCAGGATTAAAGAACAGAATCTATGAAAATCACTCCAAGAAGCTTAATTCATGTAGCTGAGGAAATAAATGAAAGATATAATAAATCTACTTAATTAAAAAAGTCTTAAGTCCCAATCCTGAACAATTTGAAGACACTAGAAAACATGTAAGGAATATAGAGGGATCAATCAACCTGATGATAAACAGAACTGTGATCTGCATAAAAATATCTTTTTCAGTGATGACAAAGTAAAGAAATTGTGACTGACTGAAAGGAATATGCAGAGGTTAGGTTGTATTGATCCCCTCTTCTCTCTTTCCACAGGAAATGTAGGGAATTTGCTCTTCAACTGCAACAAGAAATGTTTGATGGAAAAGGAAAAAAACCCAAAAACCTCCACAGTTATCAGGCGGTTCTGAAAAAGTGAAACGTCCATGTGGAAATAACAGTTACAGCTTCAAGATCTACCACAGCTACTTTCAAGGCTTTTTAGCTGCATTGGTCAAAATAAAATCACAAGCAGCCAAACCATACTGAGTTTCTAAAATGTTTAAAGTTTGTGACTCCGTTAGAAACACCGAAGTAGTGCATCAGGATTAATGTATTACATACTGGTAAAGTGTTCTGTGCCTCATGTCAGAGCATCATAAATTTTACTTAAGTTACAGGAGTCATTCTGAGCCTGGTTATGCTATGCAATATGAACTTTGCCTTTTTGCAATGTGATGCTTATTCTTGGGGTATACAGACATATTTTCCATGCATTAAGCTTTAAGATATTCTTCACACTTCTCAATTAATGTATTTTATTAATTGCAGCTTTCTTGGGAGCCTGTAAATCTGGCAGCTGAGCACGCTTATTTATTTTCCTTCAATGACCTCTGTGTAAGACTTGCTTAGTTTTCTCTCTGTCAAGCACCTTGGGACCCATATTTCAAGCTGGATACTTTTTTTTTCTTATCTCTAGTTATTATTATTTGTTTGTTTGTATTACAGCAGCATCTTACAATCCCAGCTGGGGCTAGACACACCAGGAATACATAAGAAAGAGTACCTGCCTCAGGAGGGAGTCTCTAGCTCAAAAAAATTACAGAAAAATGAAGAGATGGGGAGAGGATGGCACAGAAAGAGATGCACAGAGGTGCTGTAACTTGCCTCATGTGCTACATACATAAGAGCTGCATGGGTCCCACCCTATTACTGCATGATGAACCTTCACAGCATTAATAAAAGTAATTAATTTTAGAAGTTTTCTGAAGTAGATGTGAGGACCAAACTCAGCTTGGTTGTTTTATAGCAGTAAGTCCTGCAAAACCAACAGAAGAGGTATTATTAACCTGCACTCATGCATGAGAGAAATATTCACAGTGTCTTTACTTAGCTGGTGATAATTGTCCTTAATATTACTGTGTTTTTTGTCTCTAAGAAATATGTCTCAAACATGAGCCTTAGCCCACATTTCTCCCAGATCTGAGGTAGGGTTTCTGCACTGTCCTATTAAGCATCCACAAAACTGTCTCCAGAAAATATGTGTTGAAGGGAGAAGAAGAACAAAAAGACTGAAGTGAAACCAAAGAATAAATAAATAATTAAAATAATGTCACATTGCCTAAGGATTTAGGTGCCTACAGATATTAAAAACAATAATTAAGAGGTACTGGGGCTGCCCCATATATCCTGTTCTGTTCCATGCAGTACTTCTCTGGAGGTACCACAGCTTTTCAGTGTGGAGTAACAGCAAAACCACCAGGGAATTCTGCTCTCCATCCTCCACTCACCTTCAGGGCACAGGGCAGCAAGGACCAGGCCAGTCAGTCCACACTTTGAGCACCTGCAGCAACACAAAATGCTCCCTGCTGGGGAGCAGTGGCTCAGAGCCCTGGGGACACTGCCCAGCACTCCTGCCTTCAGCTCAGGTTGCTGTGCACACCACCAGAACACCACCCAAGCATCCCAGGGATGCTCCAGCACATCCTCTCTGTGTCTCCTGTTTCTCCTTCCCAGCAAACCAGACTTTCAACACGAGGTCTTGGCCTCTGTCTGAGCTGTTCCAGAGCATTGTTCCTGAAAACTTGAAAGGCTGAGCCAAGCTGCTGGATGAGGATGGCAGTCAACCACTCATCAGGTAAAGGCAATGGCCAGGAAGACGCAAAAGGGAATCCTGCCCCTCTCCAGGGCAGTAAAAAGCATCACTACTCACCCCACAGCAAGTTTCAGGTGGGCACTAAATTTCTTTGACCTTGTCATCACCAACAGAGATGACACCAAGGTAAACCAAACAAAGTAAACAAACCCAGCACCGCAGAGTACGCGCTTCCCAACACTGCAGTGTCAGCTGTACAGGAGAGAAAAGAGCAATTCACAGCTGAACTAAATGACATAGGACTTTGGATCTCTATTTTAAAACCATGTCCTCAAAGACATCAACAGTGAGATAAATTGTAACCACGTGGGTTATGGATACATACTTAGCCTACCAGAAACAAATTTCATTTGCTTAACCTTACAAAATACAGTGTCTCAGTCTCCAGCACAGCTTCAATTTCTTAATAGCATTTTGAACAATCTGCTAGATTTCTTCAAACATGCTTTTTCAATTCATTTAGCATCAGGCAAGAGGAGAATTCTATTTTTTACAAACTGTGATTTTTTTAATGGTATTTTTTTTCATAGAGAAGGCCAGAAGGGACCTTTTGAAATTATCCAACCTGACCTCTTACATAATAGAAGCCACAGAACTTCCCTGAACTGATTGTTGTTTGATCTATAGCATATCTCACAAAGAAGCATCTAATCTTCATATAAAAATCAACAGTGATGGAGATTTAGTGCAAAAATCTCTTTATATGTTGACCTCTTGGTCAATTTTCCTCACTGTTGAAAATTGAGACTTAATTTCTGAATTTATCTGTATTTGTCAAGGTTCAGTCTCTCAACACTTTGGCAGACATATTACTTTTGTTTCACAAGGATAACACATGCATTGTTTATACCAAGGCAGGCAGAAAAATGCATCGTCTCTCCAACAGCTATGACTAAATATGAATACATTCCCAAGAGCTGACTCATTCCCACACTTCAGTCAGGGCTGGTGCTAAGAACTGCCTCCTTGATATTTCATGTCAAATGATCTGCTGTATCAAACTGAAGACGTGGTTCCACTGTGGTTGTAGTGCCTCTAAATCTGCTAACTTGGTTCTGGCTGCAGCCTGGCCATTACACATCAGGCTGATGGAGAAGGGAGCGAGGGATCTGCTGTCTCAGACCAAATGTGGACTCTGTGCCCTGTGTGGCTGCAGAGCACAGCACAAGGAATAACCCAGGATGCTTTCTACAGCCCAGCTGACACACGGATCCAGAACTGGGGAGGTGGCCAGGGCTCAAGGAACTTGGCAGCAGCCAGAGTTCAGCCACACCCACAAACAGAGAGGACACCTTGCTCCCTGCTCTTGGCACCTTCGGACTTCCCACTCCAGCTCCAGAAGCCCAAGGTCCTTCAGTCATGGGGGACAAGACCTGACTCTCCTCTGCGTGGAGATTTCCATAGGTGCAAATACATCAATACTGAGTGGAACTGATCTCACAAAGCTGGTTGGGTACACTTCCAACATCTTCAGAAAAATTCTTAAGAGTCACCCAATTGGTACCTAAATAGCAATATCCAGTACAACAATTAACAAGCTACAGTTAAGAACAGACCTTTGATCTCTACCAATAACTCTTTTGTTCACTGCTCTAAAAAGCTTCAAAATTAAGCCTGCTTATCTTCAAGTGATAACTGCTCTCCTCTGCTGAGTTCAGAGTAATCTTCTCTCTATTACTTTTATGCAATACTTTTTTGCTCTTTCTTTTTTTTTTTCTTTCTTTTTTTTTTTTTGGTAGTTATTTTTTTTTTCTTAGTTGGAAATCTGTTTTATTTTCCAGGATTAAAAGATGAACCAGACGACTCTCATACCTGACCTGACCAGAGTTCCAGTTTATTTCCCTAGAACCTACTGATGAATCACTAACACCTAAAACAAAGCCTGACCTGGATCCTCCATGCAGCCTTAGGCATTGGTGACTCATCAAGCCCTGCACAAGATGCAGCTTTACTTTCAAGTCAGGACTTTACAAATGCAGAAAATGCTGTTTAAATATTTTGCTTTAAAACACACTTGTGAAGTTCAAGGCTACACAAATATGCTGCTAACAATCTGGAGTGTTAAAGTATTATTTAAGGAAAAAAAAAAGTTATTTATTGAAGTGATTTGACGGCATTGCTAGCTGGCTGGCTGGTTTCAGCGAGGCTATTCCTCTTTGTGGATGTGCTGGTTTATAAATCACTCACTCATCATGAATCCTGCTGGATACCAGAGGAATCCTATTTAAGCTTCTGGTAAGCAATTTGCTTGGTTTACTACACTTTCCAGTCACACGTCTATGCAAAAGCCGCTTTCGCTTCCCCCTCGAATTCCCGTCCCTGCCCGCAGTCTGTCCGTGCCACGGCTGTGTTTACTGTGTGGCGCAGGGATGCCACGCCCGATCTGCCTGACAACCCTACAGGGGTGACCTGCCAATGAGCTCCCCGAGTTTGTTCCTTCGTTTCGGGCCGCTCGAGCCGAAGAGCCGAGCAGGGGAAGCGGCGGGAGCAAGGCAGTGCCTCGCTGGGCCTCCCCTCTCCGTGGGGCAGCTTGGCCCAGCCATGGCCGGCCGGCTCCGGCCGCGGCGCGGCCCGAGCAAAGCGCGCGGCCACACTTCAGCCGCCTGCTTGAGTTTTCTGCTCGTGCCGTGCGCCTCAGCGCTGACACTTAACTCGCACTGAAAACAGCCCTGTGCAACAGAGCTGTCAGCCGGAGATGTATCTGAGCCACACAGACCCTTTAAAATTCTTCCCTGGCTGCAGGGACATCAGCCAGCCAGCAGAGACCCTTACCTCTGGGTTAGGAGTCCGAGGGAGATACACACAGCATAACCTTTTCTTTTTTTTGGGGGGAGGCTGTTTTTTTTTTTTTTATCCTAGTGCAGCTATGCAGAAAAGCTTTAAAGCAAAGAAAATCAGAGCATTGACCATGTTCCTGGGAGAAGGCTCTGCCCTGAACCCACCACCCTCACCCAAATCCTGGTGACCAGCTCCAAGCCTGCTGGTGGGGTTTGAGGCAGCTGGGCCTTCTTCAAGGGTCATTATTTTACTGAATGGGACGTTTTCAACCCTGTTAGCATAGTCTATCCCTGCAGTCAGCCTTCAGCCAGGGTTCACACACATAACCCCAAAGTAAGAAACTTGCAAAAGGCATCTCACTTGAGAAGGCAGCCCAGAAACTGAGAAGTGTTCAGGTAAGGTTTTGTCCGTGTACTAGAAAACACATCATCTACA
Organism: Notiomystis cincta; assembly: GCA_013398075.1. Lineage (NCBI taxonomy): Eukaryota > Metazoa > Chordata > Aves > Passeriformes > Notiomystidae > Notiomystis > Notiomystis cincta. Next base: position 279,349 of record VZRX01010776.1, read on the forward strand.
ACAAACCAGACTGGTATTGGCCACATCATCTACAACAAACCAGACTGGTACTGGCCACATCAATAATTAAATAGAGGTTTCTCCCCCTCCAATTTTACCTAGCTGAAAACAGGTTTATAAAATAACTCTTTATGAATAATCAACAGCAACAACATTAACCCTGCAAGCTATAAATAAAATAAGTGAAGACTGTAGAGATTCTTCTGACACACACACACACACACACACACACATGCGCCACTTGGGAAAGGCAAACTAAGACAAAACCAGAATGCAGACACTTCTCTCTAAGAACATAACTGCATTTAAAAAAAAAAAAAAAGAAAAAGAAAGAGCGAATGTAATACAGGGAAACGACAGGAACACCTCCAGCTATCTTTCACGTCAGATCTTGTCTTGCCCAGATACAACAGGTGGCCTCACACTTATCATGGAGCGTCCTGTAACCTTCGCTGACGTCCCATCCCAGCCCCGTCAGGCAGCAGTTTCATACAAACCAGCTCTGACAGAGACTGTAGGCATTTGCTGAACGCAATGAGAGCTCTTTGGAGCGTCTGATCCACTTAGATCAGGGTTCTCTGCTCTGATTATTACTTCTCATTGCCTCATCTACACTTTCTGAAGATTTAGGAATAGAATCAAACACTCCTGCACCTTCAGGAAAACAAACTCTTGTTAAGCTAAAAAACCAGTGAAAACTCCCACAGCAAATTGTTGATGGTGCTTTTTGCCTGTTTGCTTTTGAACATTCTTTTCTTCATCAAAACACAGAGTGAGATAATAACTGGGTCTGAATTTTAGTATTTCCAACTATTTGGGTTATTTTAGATGTGCATTTGATAGGTCAATGTAGAGTTGACTTATTCCTCTATCAAACCCCAATTGATGCCCTACGAATCTGACCTGACTGAAATCAATTCCCCATGGTTCTCCTGTCAATATTACGTTAATTTACCAAGTTTATCTCTAAGAATAACAGAAAATTTCCAAATATGAAACACTCTTTTTATTCCCTGTTCACCAATTACATTCCAGAGCACTGCAGCTCCACACAGCATGGACTATGCAGCACAACAGGAGCTCTGCCAGTAAACTAAAATATTCATGAGACGTAGGGTTGTGCAAGGCTATTAACATGACTTGCCTCTCATTTAGCACACCACTGGGCTGTACTGATGGCAATGTCACCACTTCCAGATGACTCTTCCAGGAGCCAGCAAACAAGGCAAGGAGGGAAGAAACCCTCCGTGTGCAAGCACAGGGCTCAGGGAGAACAGTGAACGGAGATGGGTGTGTGGGAATATTTAATGGATGTCTCCTCCTCTTGGTACAGGCAGACCTGCAGACATGGATCACCTTAAACCCAGAAGAATAACCAATTCCCTACCTAAAGCCCAGTGAAGATGATTAGAGGTGCTGAACACACGGCAGTGAGATGGTATCAGCGTTTTGAGGACTGCAGTGGCACAAACAAAGGCATCAGCAGGAAACATTGGGGGAAAAGCAAATGTCTATAAAAGTCACATTCTGCTGCAGATGTAATGGAGGAAAAATAAAACAAGTGAACTGCTGGTTTCCCAGTTGGCAGGTATTTTAGAATCTAAATGGCCCTGAAAACTTACTAGAGTATAAAATTGCTGTAATTTAAAAGACTTCTAATTAAAAAGCTATAACATTAACTTTTGGTCCTCTCCCAACCCCCCACTTCTTTTCTTTAAATATTTGCCTCACCAGTACAATAAAAATGAAATAAAAAAATGTATGTAAAGAACTACATCTGGTTGAAGACTTAGAAAGAGAAAAGTAAAACATGCCAGAAAATACACATGGGTTTAGATTTACTCAAGACTGCTGAAATATACAGCAACCCAATGCCTTAATTTTCCATGAAATCCACTATGTAATTTCTTTTTCACTCATTCCAGCTAGAAAGCCATTAGCTTACCCAGTTGCCACTGATAGTGTAGGATTGTCTCCGAGTATGGGTTCTTCAGTGATAACCCACCCAATTATGAGTAAAAGGGCTCCCTCCACACCTCAGTAAAGCTCACTGTTAGCAGCTTTCCCCCTGACTTGGACTGAAGTTGCCCCCTTTCCAATTTTTCTGTAAGTCCTCAAAATCCCCCACTCCCTGGGGGGAATCTCTGCTGCCCCTCTGTGAAGGCTAGCGATGGGCACAGTCGATGGCTGGTGGAGGGGACACGTGGTGCCTCACTGCCCTGTGACTCACTCACCCTGACAACCTGCTGACTGCTGCATTCTGCTGCCTTTGCAAAAGGCTTCACAATTTAGTGCTAAATAAATTACCAGTGGTGGAGGTTCAGCTGCCTATACTTTAGTGTCTAATGCTGATTTAAGTGCCTGAGGCAACTCGCACATCTGCAGCAGTACGGATGACACAGCACAGGTCCTACAGGAGATCTATACCCTTTGTAAAGCTGAAGACCTGGTGGGGTATCCCACTGCATCTCTAGTATCTGTAGGAACTTGTTTTTAAGGCAACTGAGTCTCATCCTTTCTATCTGAGGCAAAAGAAAAGTTTATTTTCATTGAAAACCTCAACAGATTATCTGCTGAGTAAGTGCTACACTAACACAGACCTCGGAGGCACAGGTGGTACAGCCCAGAGCTGAGCTGAGCTACGTTTACAGGCTGGAGAGTCATCATAGCTGTACACTGCATCTCTTCTAAGGATTCATGGGGTTATTCCTCTGTTCACACTTACCCAACTCGTGTTGCATTGCCCTTTCTGACCTGTGCAGGCACACTGCCATTTACTAACACAACTGCACTACCAGCTCTTCAGTCTCACCTTCTGAATACTATGTCCTGTTGCTTGAGAAAATATGGGACTGGCTGCTGTATAAACAGAGCAACAACATGCCAATTTACTGTCTTTACTGCTTTGTCCACCTCAGTCCTGCACCAAACTTCTTGTATAGTCCCTTGTCTTTTCTGCATGAGAAACCACTGGATTTACCAGTGTTACCAGGATTACATACAAATTGCTTAATGTTTACATTTAGTGTTGCATTTTGATGGAAGGCTCTGAAGGTTAGATACTAAAGCCTGGATCCAGAATAATCAAAGGCCATATTTAGGTACCTAAATAGTATCCTCACCATCTCAACCTCAAAACATCAAAAGCAACTAGAGTGGGATGCAACAAATTGTGGGTTTGAACAAAGCATGGATTTCTCTGCATCTCAGCAGATGGGCTTCCTCTGAGCTTCCCCCAATCCCTGTCTGTTCAGTACATTTACTTTAGTAGCTTTCAGCTGTATTAAAATCTTTTGGTGAACCCCAGAGTGTAGGACTTGCTTGAGGAATTTTCCATTTATGAAAAACTGACCATGCCCCTCAACCAGTTTAGCTGCCATATGTACTACAGACATATGTACTACATTAAGACATTTGTATTAAGTGATTCTGCTAAAAGTTTGGTTTTTTCCCTACTGCACCAGAATTTTATTACCTGACAGTGTGCTGTACATGGACCCCTGCCATCATAGAATGATAGAATGGTTTGGGTTGGAAGGAACCTTCAAGATCATTTAGTTTCAACCTCCTGCCATGGACAAGGACACCTTCCACTAGGCCAGGTTGTTCTGCCAGTTGCCTCCACTGATAGAGATGGAATTATTAAGAATTGTAAGGACACAGTAAGAAAACCCAACAGACAGGACTTCACTTTTACACTGTTCTTTAAAACACAAGTAGAAAGTCAATGAGAAATTACAGCTCAGGTAATTTCCTACAATCAAAAAGTAAAAAACTGACACTGATTAATCTCTTCACATTGTGGAAGTGGTGAGAGCAGCAGGATAGAGGGCTGAAAAATTCAGCTTCGCTTGCAAGGTAACTTTCAAAATGCTACACTGTAGAGTTCATAATAAGACTCAAAGACTTAGTTCCCAAGGCCAGAAATATGGACCAAGGAACAGATCTTAACATGCAATTAAAAATGTCCTCAAAACCCCCTCTAAATAAATCTAAGAAATTGACTGGAATTGAATGGAAACAATGAAAAAATAGGCAAAAAGTCAAAGCTCATAGCTCTTCATCCCAAGCAACAGAAATTCAGAAGCAAAAGTAGTCTTAACCTTTAGTTTCACACTCCCCTCCTGCATCCAATGCCCAGTGGCTCCTGCTCACCCACTCAGCACCACATCCTGCTGCTCTGTCTTGGTGTGCACCTGCATCTCTGTCAGCAGGGCTGAACTGGGAACCACAGACCACCTTACAAATATTCTGATGCTCATTTCCAGTCCCTTCTAAGCACTATTGATACTGCTGTAGATTTCAACCACAAATGCTCTGAAACCAGAGCTTTAGAATTTCACTGCAGAAGATGTGCAGGACTGGGAATTAGGAGGTTATTTCTGTGGGCTCATCTTATATGGAAGGACACAGGATTTTTGGACCATGTTTGCTTTATCCACATTTTGCTGATCCAAGAAGAGCCCAGAACTCCACGTCAGGCATTGGGACTTCATGTAACATCTGTATGTATATTTATATGTGCATATATATGTATGTCTCACAAAACCCAGCAAACTGTGATGAAAACTCCCAAAAGGCAAAAACCTCATTAAGTATGGGGAGCCCAACAGGAAAGCTGGGAGAAGGAGTGAGTCTCAAATCCTCCTGCACTTCAGTTAGGGCTGTGTGGCTCTGCAGCCCCACTGTGGGATGGGAGCTCAGAGGCAGGTTTGTATCTTTGCTCTTAAAATACTGAATGTTGTTCAGAAACATTGCTGTGTTATAAAACAGCCCTGGAGAATTAGAAGTGTAAGTCTGAATCTCCTCAAACTGAGGAGGCAACTGAAGTAGGTCTTCTATTTCATAAGCTAGTGGTCTGATACTGTGGTTATTTTATGAAATTAAAGGATTTTTTTTCGTACTGCTTCAGTACTTGTAACAATCTGGGGCTTGACTGTGCACTGAGAACTTCTCTGCCTCTAACAAGAGCAGCCTGGCTGCTATCTACAGGGAAATGCTTCTCTCCAGGGCCCAGCAACTTGTGATGCCAGCTCTCTTACAAACCCTCGTTATTCAGATCGAGATAAACCCACCTCCCAGGCTTGCAGGTTCCCCGACGCATGCCGCCGTAATTGGATTTTTCACCTCCAAAGGACACATGCATCCTGGATTTGCAAGCTTCAGTCTGACTTTTAATAACACACTGACTTGAGAGTGAAAGCATCACAAGGATATCCTTGTAAGACCGAAAGTGTTATTCCATTATTTGCAAAGTCAAACCCATATTTATAAAAAATTCACCATAAACCCCTAAAATTAAATGTATAATTAAAGCAAAATCCTTTCTTAATGTTATATTACAAAGTTATGTGCCATGTCAATTTGACTGACTGAGGAACAACTCAATACTTTTACCTTTATTTCACAGTCCATAGAATCTGAACCCCAAAATTGCCCTGCAGGTCTGAAGTCTTACTCCTAGACGATGTGTTTTGGCAGACTACCTTTTTCCTTCTCTTGTTTTAATGAAATATCATTTGCTATTGTTTTTGTTGTTTCTTGGTTGTTTTTGTTTGTTTCCTTGTTTTGTTCTGCATTTTGGTTTTGTTTTGTTTTGTTTTTTTAAGCAGCAGGATGAGGCTTGTAGCTGGGCTTGCCTTCCTTTGGTCAAATGCAGGACATATCCTTTCATTCTTCTTCAGACCTTGGCTTTTTCCTTTCCCTCTTAAAAATGAGCAGAGCATCCATGGCCACATCTTGAAGGAAAAAGCTTCTCCAGACAGCACACACCTGACCCCAGAGCAGACATGATGAACCTGCCACTTGGAATGCTCTATCCAAAATCCTTGTTCCCCACCATTTTTGACAGTTTTAAGGTCTCCTAGTGCTATGCTGTTTGCAAAAAAAGAAAGCTGCTGCTGACCTTAAGTCTTGTATTGAGATTTCCTTAAATCTCTGTTTTTTTTGAAAGGCATAGTCTGAGAAATGCACTTTGTTCATTTTGGTAAAGGACTATTTGGTTTCCACATCCCAGACAAGTTAAACTGTACAGTAGGGACAGCTCTTGCACATACAGATTTCTAGCTGAAGATGTCAGGAATATTCCTAATTTCCAAAAGTAAGGCATCTGCAGAGTTTGTAGTTACCCCTGGGTAAGGCAGCAGGAAGTTTTAGGGTTAAATCTTTGGATTTTGTTGCTTGAACTTCACTTCCCTCCCCCTCATCCCCTCAGGAGCACGTTTTTTTATGGCTGAGTAGAAGTGACGTGGCTACAAATGATTCCCAAAGGCCACCTCTGTTTTCATTCAAAAAGAGAAATGTTTTCCAACCTTGATTGTTACAAGGAATAACCTGAAATGCAACCTGACCATATTCCAAAGCCTCAGAAGCCATAAAAGAAACAAAAGCAACTCTAAATTTATCATGTAAAAATCTTAAGACTTTGAGGACTTTGTCACGACACTGGAACATCTGGAGCTGGCAACACTAGAAATCACGAATGCTAACAGGATGAAAATTGTGATAAAATAGATAAACAACGTGTACCTCAACAGGACAGATGCCTGAGTGTTTTATAACTATGTAAACATTTCACTGTTATGAGACTAAATGAGATCTGTCACGACTTTGAAGTCCATATGTTTAACACTGTCACATACACCTACCTGGAAGGCTCTCAGAAATTTGAACCTTTGTCGGGCCAAATACAGAGAGGTAACAAGGCAAAATCCAAAAAGCTGAATGAAGCATTTTGAGCCCCAAACCACTCTGCCTCACCCTACTCACCCTCAGCTCAGCAGCATCACCAAGTGCCACTCACTGCTGCCTTCAGTGATGTGGCAATGCCTAACCTGTGTCATGCAGTGTTTTCACATCCCTCTCCTTTTGCACCCAAGTCTTACAGAAAGACCTACCTGGGTTAACATATTGCCAGACACAAGGAATGGTCTCCCTGGTGCCCCACTGTGGAATGAACCTCAAACACTCAGCCCAATCTGAGTAATTGTACATTATATTAACAGTTAACCAAGTGTAGTCTTAGTTACTATGTTACTGACAGTTAGATAAAATGAGTGCTATGATTAAAAGAAATATTTAAGAACCATGAAGGCAGAGAAAAAAAAACTCGAAAGAAAATAGTATTATGCAAATAAAAATGGTGGAACAAAAGGAAGAAATCAAATGTGTACATTTAGCAACTGAGGAACTGACATTTGCAGTAGACCTGGTAAAAAAATTGTGGTAAAATGCTAAGTAGGATTACCACAGCAAGCATCTTTCTCTAAGCATAATTTTAGATCTCAAACAGTGCTGCAGCTACAGGAGTTTAATTTTCAGCCATTTTCCCTGCAAAGACTTTCACCCACTGGCATTGGCTCGTTTGGTCAGACCATGGTGCTAACAGTGCCCAGGTCATGGGACTGATGCCTGTATGGGCCATTCACTTGAGAGCTGGACTCACTGATCCTTGTGGGTCCCTTCCAGCTCAGGATCTTTGGGATTCTGTGAGGTCACATCATCCAGTAAGTCAGCATTACAAGAATATAGCTCTAATGCATGCCCTGAAATCTCCAGAAGGAACAGCAAGAGGTTTAAATCCAGAGTTTTCATGGCAAAAAAATAAAGCAATAAAATTTTAAGAAAAATATAACTTGTTTCCTCCTCATTTCTGCAACTGACTGTATTCCAAATGAATCAGCTAAATATTTATTACTACTGCAAAATAAAACTTCCAAATGAAGACCTACTCAAATGAAAACATTTCAAGAGGATATCAGAAGACACCACAGTACATAGGTGGAAAATTGTGGTCCTTTAGTCATTTAAAAGAGTAGCTTTTATCAAGTGTTCTAGCTCTTCTAGGTTCACCAACTAAGGCTGGAAGAACTCGTAGGATCATTTGAGACTACCTGATTTCCCAATATCATCTCACTGCTCCTTAGAGTCACTCAGTATTGTCTGAAAGGTTTATACCTTCTCCACTCCAGCTATTTTTCCATTTGCCAGCTCCTAAATAATCATCTTCCAACCTCCCTTAAGAAACTGAATAGACTGAAACACATTTTATGGCTTATTCTCCAGGCCTGGATAGTTTTTATGGTCCTCCTTAAGAACTGCTTCAGTATTTTTCCATCTTCTTCAGTCATGAATGTTAGAACTGAGCAGAAGAGTATTTAAGCACCAGCCTTACTAATAGAATAGACTTTAATCAAAGAGCTTTCACTACTTTTACTTGATATTTCTCCTTTTATACAGCCAAGGTCTTTGCTGGCCCTCGTTAATTATACTATTACACTGACAGCTAATTTGGAGGTGATTATCTAGGAAACTCTGATGCCCTTTCCTGAGGGCTTTAAGAGTGAGGTCCTGGTGGTTTGAGCCATGAAGTTCTAGGTACTGCTGGTTCCAAAGTCCATCTCATGGGTTAACAAACAGAAGGTGCATCCAAGCTTCAACTACAGCAGCTGAGCAGGCCAGCTCTATGCAGGAAGATGGGTTTCTACTCATAAACCAAACCCCAGCATTGGCAACCAAGCTGGAGTTACAGAACCTCACCCTGCAGTCCTTGCTCCAAGGGAATCCGTGGCAAAAGGGCAGATAGCTGAGGTAGTTCTGTTTAAAAATGGTACCACTATGCCTCCCAAAAGCCTAGAACCATGTTCTTGCAAACAGAACCATCCCAAAGGTACCACAGTGTCTTGGTTTCTTGCTGTCTTAGTTTGTGTTCTCCTGGACCATGTGGTATTCCAGATTACATCCCTTTATTTTCCCATCTCCCTTCAGTGAGCTGAAATTTTTTTCTAGCAATGGTGATGTATTATCAATTGATAACATCTGGTGGAATTTAAATCAATTTACCTTCATACTGCTTAGTACAATTTGGTTTTTGCACTGTTCAAAAACTTGGAAACATTGGGCCCATGTCCTGTCTGACTGTTCAGGGCACAAGGATGGAGGAAGCCTTGGAGTCCCTCATCACCTTTAATGTATTTATCCTCACAAGCACCTCCCTGATGTGGCTGCATTCCCCTCTCTTACAGCCACCAAAACAAAACTCTGAAGTCCAGCTCCACAGCTGTCCACACATAAATTTAATGAAATCAGGAGGCAACAGGTTTTCACATATCCTGGATGATTTGATGAAGACTGAATATTCAGATGAAGAGAATATTCAGGAGCTAAACCCAAACCCCTCAGATTTCCCACTGGTTCCCTCACTGCTCCATGACTGCACCAGTCATGATCCCTCACTACCAGGTAACAGAGATGGAAAATGTTTACCTGCCTTTATAGTGATAGAGGTTAGACATTTAAAACAAACAGCTGCACCTCCTGCAAGTGTTATTCAGCAGGATGGGCCATCAGATAACACACACTCTGGAAAGCAGCACTGTGATTGTTACAGCTGAGTTCCCTCCTTAGTGCTTCAAAGCCAACCCAATGGTCTGGCTTATTTTTGTCCTTTCTCAGTTTGAAATCAGTGTCCCATCTCCTCAATAGCCTCAAACCTCCATTGTTCTTTTTTATTCATTTTCCAGTTCCCCATGGCCTCTACAGATTCTCCTATTCCTTTAATATATTCCTTTATAGTCTTCCCACAAAACTGAAAATGAGCAATTTTAACAGAGATGGTAAACTGCTTTATTTGTGTGGTTTTACCTCAAAATCTTGAGGTTGAGTGCTATATCTGCAGAGAAAATAGTTTTCTAACAACAAACTCCAATGTGATAATGTCACAAACAACCCAGAATGAAATTCCCTGACACTTTTCTGTTCATAAGAAAGAGCAAATACCTTGTTTATGACCAAGACATGTGTAATGGGCCAAGTGCTTCCTACTAGCATCACAAATGAGAAAAATTTGCATTAATGAAGAACAGCAAAAGCAAAAGCATAATAAAAAAGGGAAATAAATGCATGCAGTGAAACACTGGGCAAAGTTTCTGGCACTCAAATGATTCAGTATAGGCAAGATGTGATTTTCTGTTTCCCTCAGCAGGTGGATGATAATAATACTGATATTAATACTTACAGTATCAATAACCATTTGCAGAACGTGCTTTCATTTCACATTTAGATCTTTAAGCACTTATACAGCTTTTGCTGCCACAGATGGATAAAATGATAAAGAATGTGAAGATGGGCTCCATTTCAATATCAGATTTCCAAAAGTGATCTACAGGGTCCCTCTGTATCCAGTGGGAACAGAAAAGGACACCAAAGGAGACCTTCAAACCACCTCACTGTAGGGTGAGAAAAATCCTCTTCTGGAGAGTGCTAGTCCTCTCTGCTGAATACAAAGAGGGGCTATAAGCCAACTGTAAACAGATGCCTAACATTTGGATGGATAAAGATATATGAGGTGAATCAAAGCTTCAAGGATTCAACAGAAGCTGTCAAGTAAAACAGGATCAGGCTCTGTGTTTCCCTAAACTTCTTATGCCTCATTTGCTAGACTTAGCCTGTTCCCAGGAATGCAACAGAGAGCTTTCAGGTACCCCACACTGTTGGAAGGTAAAGATAAATGGAAATGGATGGAGAAATAAATGGAAAGGCATGGCAATAGATGAGAAGCAAAAAAAAGTGCATTACATATGACAAATCTGTATAGTAGGCACAAAAAATAAAGCCTTCCAAGAGCAGGGAAGAAACAACACATGAGCCAGTTCATTTATGTCTGATCCATTTCATTTTTAGTGCTTAAGTAATAAAACAAAACAAAAAAGATCAATGAAACAATTTGAGATTTTCTGATCTCATACAAGAAATTTCATTAAAAAGAAACAGCTTTTTCTATTTTCTTTTTTGATTAGGAAGAGCGCAAATACAGCTGAAAGACTTGATGAGTCAGGAGAAAACTCAGCAGAGAGAAGGGACGCTTTGTCAGGATCGGGAGAGAGGACAGATGTGTGAAGGGCCCAGCGAGCAGCAGAGATTGCTGTCTGCAGGAGCAGGGAAATACTGCCAAGGCTGCTCCTTCCTACCACACACACAGCCCAGCAGCTCAGTCTTTCAGCTGACAGACACAGCCTCTTGGCCAGGCCTTCAGGACTTGCTCTTGATGACACTGTCCACTTCTCAGCTGACTTCTCAACCTCTCAAGGACTCACAAGCTCAACTTGGGCAGCAGAGCACGGCACGGAGCACTGCTGCTCTGCCACTGACCTGACATCCCTGTATTTACCCATTTAAAGACAAATGTACTTGCTGCAAACTGATACTTTCAAAGACACTTCTCTCAAAGTATCTCCATTTAGTTTAGACAAGCCTTTTCCCAAGCAAGGCTCCAAGGTCTACAACAGCACCCAAATGCACAGAGAGATCACCATCTAAAATTACGTGACCGTGGCCCTGCCCTGTGTTAAGCAGAAGTTTGCTTCCTCAAGTCAATTTTTCAAAACACTCATGCTTGTGCCAACTCACTTTTCAGGCTCTCCAAAAGACCTTCCAGGATGAAAACAACCTGAAATGGTCTGACAATCAGCAAGAACTGGACCTCTGGCTATGCATGAATTTCAAAGGTGTCCCTATTCAAATAGCTCATAAGACCAGCTCAAGCAATCCAACAGAGACAGAATAAAGAAAAGTAAATAATATTAGTCCTGTATCTGCAGGAGGTGGAAGCTAAAAAATATAATTAGTGGGAGTCCTCAAGGACAGTCACTAGCTGCTTTCCCTGAATCCTGCTGCTCCGATATTGTGTTGTGTTGCAAATGTCATTGATTTTCATTTTCTTCCTCTGAAACCCCAAACCTGTAATATTAAATAAGACTGAGGGAATTTCATTTTGTATCCGGAATACACTAAGCAGACAGCAACCCACTACTGTCTGTCCTAGCCCATTAACTTTATTAAAAAATTCAACAGAGCTGATTTCTGAAAAAGCAATTTATCAGTCTGCAGTACAAATATGGTACGAGTTGAAAGTTATTTTATTTGGATTTAGGCGTTCCTTGCTCAGGATGTACCATCACACTTTCTAGGGTTGTCAAGATTGATAAAAAAACAGGTCAAAAGTGTATGATAGGTGTAATTGCCTTCCTCTTCCTTAACCCCCTTTTAACCAAAATGCATAAGCTTGTATTGCATTTCTTTACAGAAGAAGATAATTATTGCTGTCACTGTCACATTCACTTCTCAGTCTTGATAACAAATGAATTAAACCTGGCACCTGACCAAAGGTCCTTCAGTTACCCTGTCAATGCTAATTCAGGATACCATACATTTTGCATAGACTGGAGAAGGAAAGGAAGGATGGATCTAGACATTATGAAGTTCAGAATTTGTTTCACATGGAAGACTTTGGTCCCCCCCCCACAGTTACACTCTGTGCTCCAACACAGTAGGTGAGTCTCCAAACGGAGGGGGAAAGAACCTGGGGGACAAAATCCCCTGGACATTAATGGGTATCCTATCATCAAATCTTGAAACTCAGTTGATGTACATTGCCATCACACTTTTCGACCTCTTTACACTTAGAAGTCCAACAGGCAGGTTTTAGACTCACAAAAGCAGCCAGACTGCAAGAGCAGCTTGATCTGGTTTATGACTTACTGTGGTTGCAACAGCTAAAATAGACTAGAGACAAAAATAATCACAGCTCATGCTTGAGAGTACACATTAAATTGACAAGGAAATCTCCCTTTACTCAGTTTGCTGCAAATTTATTGAAAACACTGCAAATTTTTCCTCAAAAACTTGCAGCTTTACATACAAACTACTTAGACGAGATATCACATACAGTCTATCAATATTCTGTCCAATACACAGCAAGTTCTAGTTTTCTGAACACATATTTATCTAAGCTTTTGGCAGTGGCAAACTTTTTAAGCAGCTGCAAGCTTTACTGACAATGTAGAACCAAATAAAGGTTTGCCTAAGAACTCCAATTCATAACTCAATGCCAAATTAGCATAAGTGAAATATGAGTATTTAATATAATAAAACATGAGCCGCAAGCACCGAGCCCATCCCAGGAAAAATGTGAAACCAGAAGGTATTTTAATGAAAATCTGGAAGCAAATATCACAGTCTAATATTTAAAAGCCATAAGAGTTAATTTTCATTTGAAAGGAAATCATTTTTCAAAGTTCTGTATTCTGTTTAAAAACAGATTGAGCACGTTTATTAAATTAGCAGACCACTGCATTTATGAAATCCATAAGTCAGATCAATGGTGCACCGTCAGCTCTACAAAGTAATTGCTGGCTTCTCTCAAAATGGACAATCCAAAAACTTCCAAGGACTAGTTTTTCCCTTCATTATTTATAACGAGCAAAACATGGTGCAACAGATTGTAATTCATAACGCTTTTTTAATGTTTTTATAGCACAACACTTGGACTCATTTCTAATCTCTTTGAATGACAGGTTGCCATTATTGAATTTCCATTAATATGAATTATGAGTACAATATATTTTACCCAATATTTTCTACCCCAGGACTAACATGATTCTACAATAAAAAAAAATCCCACAGTCAGCAATTTTTTTCAGAAATAGAAATCACAGCCATCAGAGATTAGTCTTCCTGCCTCACTGTGCATCTGACCTCTATCTTGCATACATTTGATTCCACAGAATCATCAGACATAATTTACATGCACATTTATGGTCACAGAATCATAGAATACCTGGAGTTGGAAATGACCCACAAGGATGATCACATCCAACTCAGAGCCCTGCACAGGACACCCCAAGAATCCCAGCCTGTGCCTGACAGATTTGTCCAAACACTTCTTGAGTTCTGTCAGGCTGGTGCTGGGACCACTGCCCTGGGGAGCTGTTCCAGTGCCCAACCACCCTCTGGGGCAAGAACCTTTCCCTAATATGAAACCTCCTCCTCTGCTGACACAGCTTGGTTGTTAAAATGCCAGTATTTAGGAAAGGATCCAGCTATGGTCCCCTAGCAGCAAGTCAAAGCTGGCTCAGCAGGCTCTCCCTCCTTTGCCCAGGAAATTATTTGGCCATTTGGTCCAGGGAGAACAAGACGGAGAGACATGACCAGGTCCTGTCCTTGTGCATACCTCCAGACACTGATGTGAGCCTGAGGAACTCCTTCTCCCTTATGAAAGCAGATTTTAAGGATCAGGCAGATTGAAGCACACTTCAGATCTTTTTGTTTTGCTCACCAGCAGCCACTTGCCATGGATCTCTCTTCCTAGGAAAGCAGCACTCCACCTAAATGACTAAAACCATACTAAACAGTACGGATGAGGATAGCCATCCTGAGTTCAACAGGGCATCTTGCCTGCTTGCAGGCAATATGCTTCATGTTTTATCACGTGGCAGAAAGACAAAGATGCATGTGGCAAATGAAATCCCCAAGGTGCAGCTGTGGGCAGTACATTCTGAGCAAGGATGCATCCAGTGCAGCTGCAGAATCAATCCCACTGGAGGCAGAGTGTTGAGCTGTATGAATGCACAGTCTCACCTACCACGACTGTTCTTACCTTTTATGAACTGATTTAGAATTAGCAGCATAAACCATGCTTTAGCATTATCACACTACCAGTGAAATGTGGCAGCTTCTTTGGAAAAAACCTTCTTTTTAATGGTCACCAATGAACTTTGGACAGACCTTGCAGTACCAGGGCAGAAAGGTAATATAGCATTTTCCTTTGATTTTCAAAAGACATGTAGCAATAACAATCTATTAAATGAAACAAAGAACTTCCCAAATGCCAAGAATAGTCTGGTTCCTGCCCTGCAGAGCTCACATCCAAAAATGACAAGAGAACGACATGTGATGAAAATAACACAAGAAACAAGCGGGTAATGACAGGTAACAATGTTGAGCAGTACCATATGTGTTTCTGCACACACACTCCCAAACAAGTATTTGGCAAAGTCTGCTCCTAAATACAGATGCATTCAGAAATACTCACAACCCAGCCATAATCAGAGGATTAGTGTTTGCCAGCATCATGGTGGTAAATAGTTCTTTAGGAGAAATCCACATACAAAGAGGGCAAGGGGCTTGCAAACAATCTCTGGAAGCACATGCCAGGCATAGAGGATAAACAAAGCATTTATCAGAAAAGCAAACAAAAAGGTAATCAAAACTGGAGTCCTTGGGAAAACAGATGGCAGGACTGGGGACACAAAAAGATACATGGGTGGAAGCCGAGTAGGGGGTTGTTTGAATGCTTCTGACATTTCTTTAAATGTCAGCTCATAATTATGACATCTTCACCACCACCTTGTAGGTAATACAGCCCCTTCTAGCAGAGTCCTCACATTTTTTGGAGAGCTGCACTTTAGCATTTCGAGCTTCGGTCATGTTCCTATCTTTTTATTCTGGTGAGAATGAACAAGCAAACACCAAACTCCCACTGAACACCTACTACTTCTGCTTTCATTCCAAGGTTTCCTCATTGTTCAATTAAATCTCTGAGTGTATTATAAAGATTTAGCTGAAGAGCTACACACTGAGAAGCACTGGCAGGTAAGTGAGAGAAAGGGCAATATTTAAAGAAGTTTGGAGCACACAGAGTACTTTATAAACACTCTGCTGGAGAAGGGGAAATGAGTGGGGTATAATCTTTTGCATAAGTTTACATGTGTAAAACCCATGTTAATAAAAATCAATCCTCATTCACTATTTGAACACAAATCCCATTAATAATTCCATTAAGCCATCACTTCAGCTCATTATTTTACCCGTTTGCACTTCGCTACGTTCTCTGTCAGGAGCTGCCGCTTCCCCGCGAGGAGTCGCGCTCCCGTCCAACGCTCTGCCCTCGGCTCACAGGCACTCAGAGGAAGGGCACTTCCACCCTGTCCTACCCAGACACAGAGTACACAGCCCTCCAACCAGCCAGCCTCCATCCCACCACTTAACATCCAGCGTCCACACCCCAATTCAGGCTGCCCAATTATCAGAGCCACTCAGCATGCTTGCTCTATACTTAACTAAGCAGGTGCTTTAAAGAGGAGAGGGGAGGGAGGGAAGAAAAGGAGGATTGGCATACAGACAATAATACAAAACAAGCAACATAACCTTATATTTTGCAAGTAAAAGGTTGGAGGGAACAGGGGACACAGGACAGACCTAGACAAAAAGAAAAACTTCCCCCCAAACCAAGCCCTGCAACACAACACTTTGATCATGTTGGACATTGAAGGAGGTAACAGATAACATAATCACAATGCACAGCAGGGTCCTCAGTGAAAAATGCACACACGACTCTTGAAAGTTTATTACAGCAAATTTAAGCAAACCAATTGCATAAAGACCAGAGAGCAGCCAAACAGAGGTTTTCAAGTCTTGTGTTCTGATCACTGAGGCTCATTCCAACTGGCTCAATTTGATCTAACAATCAAAAAGTCAAATGATATGAAGAAAGATATTTCCTCCAGTAAATTGAAAAAGGTGGAGTGGGAGCTGATTTAGATTTGCTTCTTGCAACTGCATTTCTTCCTTTCTTTCTCTCTCCAAGCAGCGCAGCTCTTGTAAAAAGCTTTCAGCAGTGGAATGCACATTTGCACATTGTGCATCTCTGTACTTTCATTCTGTCCAGGAATACTCACCTCCAAAGGAAAAGCAAACAGCCAGGGCACTGAACACAATGAAGCAGAAACACAAAGGAAAAGAGCTGAGAAAAAGCAGCTCATTTCCAGCAGTACTGAGCAACTACCCCAGGCTAATATTGTTACATTTGACTGAACCTGACTGGCAAAACACCCCACTATTAACCCCTAAGCTCTTCATCAAATAGACTCATGAACTGTGCTTCTACAAAGGTATGATAGAATTGGCAGATTTTATGGTTGATTGGATGAAGAAAGTGAGTCCCCCAGAGGTCTTCAATATGTAACACCAAAGGTGAGGTGTGCCAAGCTTTGTTTCTATAGCCTCTTCTGAGGGGAACTATCTCAAATATAACATATGGATTTCTATCCAGATGCCATCACAAATGGACCAGTAGACATTTCCGATGAGAAATGCTTCAGATAAATTATTTGGCGCTGAAAAGTCTCCAAATTTGTCGGCACTGGTGGAAAACCAAGGCCAAATTCACCAGACATGAAGACACATATATTAACTGTGCTGCTTTAATTTTGTTTGCCCATGCTGTGGCTGTGCTAGACGGAGTGTGTGGTCTGAAAGAGCCACATGTGGGAACACTAATTTTGGTTCATATGATGACTAAATTGCTGAAGCTGAAGCAAAACCCCAGGTCTCTTCTGTTGCAGTGCTAGTAAGATGTGCCAGGAAGGCGGTCTGGAGCTCTCCGCTCATGGAATCAGGCAACTTCCATTAATAAAAGGCATTCATAATCTATCTTGAAAAAAATCAAGATGCATACATAACTGTACCTTAGGCAGCTGGAAATGGAAGCATGAGGATGAAAACAGGGCAGGACAAAAGGATATAACCACACCTGTGGAATTTCCCCAGTCCTGGCAGCTAGCATAGATTTATTGGGCTTTCATTGCTAGAAAGCAGTATTATTTTCTATTCATTGCTGTGGGGAGAAAAGAAGAAAAGAGACAGGCTAGTAAATGAAAAACCAACTGTGCAGGTAGTGAGAGGTGCTTCTACTTCAACACTTAATGGCTGTCACGATCCTTTATACCCGATGTAGGTTAACATCTGTCCAATATCTAACACAATCTCTTATTTTCACATACAACTGAAAATATAAAAATCATTTCCTGGCACGAGGCACATCTACAGAACATATTCATTCTGACACAGAAACTCAATTTGTCACAATGGTGGCCCACCTGCAAAAATCTTGACAAAGATTTCTGAAAACCAGCTGACACAACTCTCTAGAAGATACACTTCTAGACTCCCTTCGACTATGCATTTCTATTTTTAATGGAAAAGTGAGTTCACAAACTATTCAAGTTGCTGTAACAGTTTACTATAGGGTCAGACCACACCATCTCAGGGCAGAGGTACACTAGCCTGAAGAAGAGACAAAGTGGAGATGTGCTTGTGCTCCTTATTGTTCAGAAACAGCTCAGTCAAGTATGAAACTGTGGAGTCAAGTAAAACCAATTACACTTGCCTCAAACACAAAATTGTCCCAATAACTAGAAGACAAAACAGAGCCAGGACCTGTTATACGGCTCCAAGGCCAAATTATATGGCCTGGCCACATTCACAGGATTATACACTTTTACCCTCCAAAACAAGGTGGCTATATCCAAACTGCCAGTTGGGAACGGCTGCTGGCTCTCGCTAATCCCCAGGCCATGCCTGGGAATTGTTTATGACAGCACTAGCTGGTCCAGGCTGAGCACAAGGCAGAGCCTGTGCTAACAATTTAATGGTATAGATGGTCAAGTTCCAGCTCTTGGGCTTGTGCCCTGGCACTGCCTGATCTGCTCACGGAGACCTCGCCAAACACAGTTGTACTGTGAGCAGAGCTGGCTGGAACACAGACGAAAAAAAAAGAGTATCCAACCAAATTTAAATCTTTAGGCATTGTCATGATTCCCTTCCTTATTCTTCTTTTTGTTTGCTTGTTTGTTTGCTTGTTTTTTTCCCCCTTTGTTTTCCAGACAGCCTTATTTCCACCGAGGTGTTCCATTTGCCAAAACAACAGAAGGTCAGAATAGTTGTGATAAGCGCCCAGTGTGATTCATTTCTTACCATGATTCAGGGGCAGTTGCCAACAAGTGATGGTGCTTCCAGTACAATCAGGAATGCTGTGGGAAGAGTTTAAATCAAGTGTCTGATGAATGGGACAGGAGGAGAAAGATGTTGGGACTGAAGTACAAAGGTGAAAAATGAATGAAATTAATTGGTCCACAAACTTTGCAGCATTGCCTAAGCTTTGCTTTGTGTCCTAGTTCAAAGAGTTGGATGCAAAAAGCACATTGCTCAACAACTGCTGCGACTGCCTTATCTCTCTCTGGTTTTGAACCACTTTCTTTGATCCATACCAAAAGAATTACACAAAAGGTCTTTGCTGCAGAGCAAATTCACTTCCTTACGAATGGCTCAGAAGGTGAGGTAAGCAAGACTGCCCTTGCAGACTTACAGCCAAGGTCAAGGTGACTGCCATAACTACCTTTGTGTGGCAGGTGCCACCTCTCTGTTCTCCAAAGGAAACCTTTTAGGAGAGTCTAGACTGACTTTTCTCCAAGACTCTTCTCCACAGCTCTCTGCAGGCTTTCACCACCAGAAAATATCCAGCCTGGTTTCATTGGAAGGGGCTCTGGAAAGCGACCAGGTACAATCCCTCCTCAGCGCGGGCAAAGACAACGCTGGATTGCTTGCGGCTTTGACCACTTGAACTTTGGGTAACTCCAGGGTATGCACCAACATCTCTGTGCACCTGTGCCACTATCTAGCTACTCTCAGTGTGAACCATTTTTTCTTTCTTTCTTTCATTCTAACCAGAAATTCCTTTGCTGACTTTTGTGAGCATTGTTCTTTGTCTTTCCATTTCCCCTCCTGAGAAGACTCCACTGCACTATTTTACAGGACAACCACCTAGCACAACCTGAGGAATAACACAGTCCACAGGGCACTGAAGAGGAACAGAAAGTAAAGTGGTCAGTTTGGGTCTGCCTCGGTGAATTTAGAGGCGACTTTCTCTACTCTTTGACTTTTGGTTATTTTAGAAGGGTCCTCTGTCACCCCACTTGGTGCACTGGAAGAGCACACCCAGTCGCTACAGAACACTGATGCCAAACTTCAGTTGCCCCTCCCTTTGCAAAGCAACCAAAGGCAACTTACAAGAAAACTTGGGAACTAACGCACCTAACATAAAGATGGATATGAAGGCTAAGAGAAATGGGCTTGTTCAGCCTAAAGGAGGCCTTGTTGTGACTTAATTGCAGCCTTCTAGCACCTAAAGGGAGCTGACAAGGAAGATAAAGTGAGACTATTTTCAAGAGCATGGAGTGACAGGACAAGGGGAAATGGCTTCAAACTTAGAGTAGCTTTAGCTTAGGGATTAGAAGAAATTCTTTACTGTGAGGGTGGTGAGGCACTGGATCAGGCTGTCCAGAGAAGTTGTGGCTGCCCCATCCCTGGAAATGTTCAAGATCAGGTTGGATGGAGCTCAGAGCAACCTGGGACAGTGGGAGGTGTCTCTGCCCATGGCAGGGGGGTTGAAACTGAAAGGTCCCTTCCCACCCAAACCATTCTATGATTCTGTGAAGATGGATTTATCACAAAACTTGAAACAGCTGTACAAATCATAGTTCAGCTCACATGTAAGAAACCTTGAAATGGCATTACCCTGCACTGCTCCTGAGCTAAACTTTATTGTACAGCAGTTCATATTTCTAAGCAGGCTGAGAAAACTAGGTGAATAGCAGCTTTGTACATTGCAAACAAAGCATGTGTTCATATCTTCATATCTTCAAAACCTGTACACATCTGTGTGTCTTAATCAAAGCAGTGCATCTGAGATAATTATTCATGTGCATGATGACCCTAAAAGCCATCAATTTTACACATCAGATACTTTGGTCACAGGAAAACTACCAGTAGGATTATTGTGAGCAGTGGAAAAAATGTTTATGAAATGGAGTTTAAAACTTCATAAGCAAGAATGGAATTAATACACTCAAATTTTCTTCTATAATCCAGCTTGAAGAACCTTGCAAAGATAAATGCTAGACCTTTAAAAGCAGGGATGATAAAGATAATTAATGGAAGCTTAGAAAGATAATAATGTCTCAAATCCATGTGGGGTATAAATATTGCTCAGCTTTTGAGGAAAAGGAAGATAAATTATTCAGTCTTACTCCATCCCAGCATGAGGCAAAAATTCTAAAGGAAACAAGCTGTTCAAAAGCAAAACTGTGATGACTATGCCAAGATAGGAGTTAGGCTCGGAAGACCTAAAATAAATCTAGAGTTCTGGTATTCAGTGGCCGATGAGGGTTCTGGGTATTGTTTTAAAGCAAACTGTCAAAACCTCTGCCTTGGGAAATATACTGAAGAGTTGATTCAGTTCTAGGATTTTGTCAGGATATTATAGAATGCTTGGTTGGAAGGGACCTCTGCAGACCATTTGGCTCCCTCCTGCTGAAAACAAGGTCAGTCTTCCTGGTCATGTGCAGCTGGGTTTGCAGTGTTTCCTATGGAGATTCTGCAGCTGTATTGGGACTTTGCTCAGTTTTGGATCCTGCAGCTACACTAATGCACAGCATGGGCAACAAACAGGAGGAGCTTGTAGCTGGTATCAAGGTGGGGATCGGTCTCTTCTCCCACATAACAAGCAATAGCACAAGAGGAAATGGTCACAAGTTGCACCATGGGAGTTTTAGATTGGATATTGGGAAAAATTTCTTCACTGGTAAGATTATCAACCTTTGAGAACAGGCTGCCCAGGGAAGTGGCTGAGTCATGACCCCTGAAGGTATTAAAAGACGTGTACCTGTGGCACTTGGGGATATGGTTTAGTGGTGGCTGGGCAGTGCTGGGTTAATGGTTGGATTCAGTGATCTTAAAGATCTTTCCTAACCTAAATGCTTCTGTGATTTTATAAACAGCAAGAAGCACTGTTCTACTGAGCACAGGAGGCCCACAGAGGACTGGAGTCTCCTTCCTTGCAGATACTCAAGGTTCTCTGAACACAGTCCTGGGCAGCTGAGTCAATGTGAACCTGCTTGAGCAAGGGGGCTGGACCAGACAATCTGCAGAGCTCCCTTCCAACCTCAGTGATTCTGAGATTCTCCCTGTTCCCACACACTTCCTTTGTTCATTTTAGCCTTGCCTGCTTGGCTCTTGCACAGTGGCTGGGCAATTCCTGTGCCACCAGGAGGCTGTCACTGTTGGACTACAGGATCCTTCTGCAGGGTCTTGTACAACACCTTTGTGAGCTCCTCTTACAAAGACTGACCCTTCTGAAAAACAATATGGATTTTCAGAGGAATATGTGGTCAAGTTTTGCCCAGCATCATTCTTTGAATGTGTTTCACTTACCAGCTGACAAATGTTCCTTGATGCATTACTTCAGTGGTTTTGAAAGCATGTGTTTTGTATAACACTTTGGAGTTAAAGAATAACTTTAATTATATATAATATTATAATATAAACAGTATATAATCTTAAACATTCAAATTACACAGCCAAGAAAGCTTCTTCTTCTGGATGTTTGTGCGACAACTTAGTAGTAAATATTATTCACATACTTTTCAGTGCTTTGTTTCAGGATTACCATAAAAGACCTGGGATCATAAACTGTAAGAAATAATGCTATGATATTAAGAATTTATTAGTAGTTATTATTCATTATTTATACAATGGGTGCATATCATTTTATACACAAACACCAGTTCACAGATAGCATTTATTTCTCTGCAGAACTTCTACAAGCATTATTTTCCAATGTGAACTAGTTTGGTCATGCTAAATTGAAGTGGGTAACAACTACATATGTTTCAGCTTGACAGGAGCAGAGAACAAGCAAAACCAGCAGAGGCAGACCAACTTTCAGGAGAATTTGGAATAGTGGTTTCCTCCAAACCAAAGTAAACGTGCATTTTGTTTCCTGAAAAGTGCCCACTTCATCCAAGAACAGAGGGTTACAGCAGCTAACCATCACTTAAACATTCAGTAAGGCCTCAAATTCCAGGAGAAAGCCCAACAAAATAACCTGGTTATCCTTTTACACATGCTTCTTTTAAAAGAAATGTGAGACTATAAATCTTCATCAGAGCTGCTTCTACAGAGCGAAACTAGAGTCAGGAAAAAGTGTGAGGAATTCCTTCCATGGTCTCCCCTACAGTGCTCTTACAGGCTCTGACCATAAGCCTCTGTTTTGCCCACTCCCAAGGAAGGGAGTCCACGTATTTCCATTTCTGCAGGGATGCCTGCAGCTGGTGTGTGCCGTGGGGAGAGGACGGAGGGGACGGAGGGGACGGAGGGGACGAGGCTTCGCTGCTGTAACGCGACGCTGGCGCTGCCGCCCTCCCTCACAGCGGCCCGGGCTGCCCACACTTCGTGCCAGGGAGTCACAAGATCCTCACGCTCCTCTTCAAGGTCTGGGCATTTTTTCAAGAGGATTTTCAGGATTGTAGACAGGGCAGTGGCGATGCTTTAACGTCAATCTGGAGTGTCAGCCCTGGCTGATCAGAGCTTCCCGGTATGCCCGGAGCCATCAGCCTGTGTCCAGTGTCTGAAGGTGCAGCATTCCCAGTTCCCAGAGCCAGAGTGCAGAGTTTAATGTCCTGTTTATCACTCCCAGGGACAAATTTATCTTTGTGTCTATCAGCTTCACAGACAAGTGTTGTATCAAGCAGGAACTCAAGGTCCGTGGAAATTATAGGGAGAGGTGAAGCTTTTCTCCCTTCTGTTTCTTTCTTTTTTTTCATTTGGTTCATTTGTTCTGCAAGCTGAGGGAACTGAGGCCATCAAGAAAATATTAAATTTGTCATATAATGCATTTTCCTTCTGCTATGGATTAAATTGTGGTTTTTAAAAACTGCCATTGTTTTCCTGTTATAATAAAAATTATGGTATGCAGACATCCCACCCAAACAGCAGAGTAGCCCTCTAACAAACGGTTTTCCTCAGGCTCCTTTATATCTCAATCAGGCCACCCCTTCCCTCAATGATTTCTCTGATGTTACACTCTTCATGCAACACCAAAATCAGAAATTATCTTGCTGAGAAAGGATCAGCTTTCTTGAAAATAATTTCCAAGCCCTACCTATTAAGCATTGACAGCAGAAGTAATAGGAAACCACCAATTTTTCCTTGAAAAATTCTTTTTGTGGCTGTTTTTGATGGTGGCAATAGCATTACCTTCCTAAATGACAGCAACCAACCTCAGGATTCTATGCACCTGTGACCCAGAGAACCTGCCCTCCTTTAGAAATCTGCTCCTTGGAAATAAACCCTCTAGTAACTCAAATCAAATCACAGGCAAGGCAGCTCCCAGGCTTTTTTAGCCTGACAGGATGCTGAGACAAATTTTATAATGGAACACCCATGACTCCTGAGTGACAGAAGTATATATCTTGCTTTATTTTGAATGGATAATCTGCAAGTAATACATATGAAAATGATGTAATACTGAGAAAGAAATAAGAAAATAAAAAGAACTCTAAATAATTTCAAATAAGCAAGGACTTAAATCCTACCCAATACAAATTTTATTTATGTTTTATGACTGGTATTTATTCCTTTTGGATGTCAAGAGACTTTTTCCTAAAAGTGCCAAATCCCAGAAATACTCCTTTTTCTTTATCCAAAGCTGTCATGTTTGTGACCTTGTAAGTATTTGGCGATGTCAATTAATGCTTCAAAAATGCTGCCTTTCATCTTCAAATGGAACTGGGCCTAGAAACTGGCCAGACCTCAGCTCTTTCAACAGATGATAAACACACTACAAGTAAAAAATCCAAGAAGATTTTCATGACTTTACAGATTAATGAGCGTGCCACGGCTTTGCAACCAATTTTGGTCCAATAAAGTATCTGCAGAAGTTGATAGATTAAACCCACATTTTGTATGTTCCAACTTTTAGATTATTAAAAAAATGTACAGATGCATCTGAGAAAAAATCCTGAAATGAGATGCTAAGAGGAAGTGGCAGATCAGGAGCACAGTTTAAGCCCTGCCTAGGGGCTTGCCACAGATCTTTAGGAACAGCCTTTTAGAGAGGAGTCTGGAAAACACCTAAGACATCTCCACTTCCTTCGAAGGCAAGAACTGGTTCCTCTGCTTTAATGCCTTCATCACATCAGTTATGGAACCCACCACCAGTCTCCCTTTGCTCTCCTCTGCCCTGGTGGTATGAATATTTCCCAGGAGTTGTAGCTTTTTGTTGTAGCATAATGTGATTGCTTCAGCAGAAGTCATTGCTCAGTTCAATTCACAGACATTTTTTGTCAATTTGTATTTAGAAGAAGGAAAGATGTGTCCTGAGAATCAATGACCAAATCTGTTTCCTCCTCTCATTCCTTGTTCAAGCTGACAATTTCTCAAGTGCAACTCTTAAAGTAACTCTCATTTGAGGATACAAATAGGATTCCATGTTTTTGGTATTTTTTGGTGCACCCTGCTGGTTTCAGCCTAGCTGGGCTGGTGTGATGGCACCTCATGGCCAACATCATTCACTCTCTCTCTCTCTCTCTCTCCTTGCTTTCAGACTACTCACAAAAGGCTCAGTCTGGAAGCTGCAGTCCAGTTGAACCGTGTGTCAGCCCAAAAGGTAAATTTTGCAAAGCTTAGTGAATTTTCAAGCCTAAAGAACTGGGAGACTGTGATTTATGTGCCAGGGAAAACCTGTCCTTTTGTTCTGTTACAAACCATCGGTGTTATGTACTCTGGGCATTGCTCTGATTTCCTAAGCATCCATGTCATAGTCTGCCATAATCAGAGCTTCATGTGCATCAGAAGTCTCTGCTTATGTGGGAACAGGCTTGCATCTCATTTACCAATGAAACCAGACATTACTCTATTTTAAAAATGTATGCAGAGGTAAAAATGTGCTTCTGGAAAAAGAAAATCACTGTTACAAATTGACATCCAACAACTGAAGCCTTGTATACCATCACAGTAATTTGCCAAAAGAATGTGAGGATCTTTAACAGAGCTTTTGCCAGGACTGCACTTGGGCTGGACTGCTATGTCATGTCCAGATCGAAGAATCACCAGGCTACCATCTGAAATGGTGACAAAAGCATGCCAACTCTCAGCACAAACCCTAGGGGAATGGAAGAACAGCTTTCACAGAGAAGCTGGAAGAGCAAATCCCATATATTTCATCGCCACATATTTTGACTGTTTTCTAGCAACTGTTGTATTCCAATATTTATAATCTCTCTCTTTATGCAAGCATCTTATGTTTTATAATAAAAAGAGTACATAAATTTCAGTTACCGTAGCAGAGCAAATTGTTGTATGTAATTAGTCATGTACAACATAAGGCGCAACTTGAAAAACAATTCGTGTTTATTCTTCCTCTGCTTAATCAATATTTTAAATATTTGTGGAAGCCGTTCACCGACTTCGCAAATTACCACGTCCTAAGCGAGAGAAAGAGAACAGGCAACACAAATCCTGCAACCCACAGCAAATCATCTGCATCTGACAGGCTGCTGTTAAGGGAGACACATTTTTTTGGCCCGTGAATGAAAGAAGAATGTAACATTTTACTTCTGTGCTGTTTCCCTTTATTCCTTTTTACAGTGCATTGCTCAGCCACACTGACTTGTTTTTCCTTTGCCGTAAGAATTTTCTTCCCTCCCCACTGGTTTTTTAATGCTGTTTGGTTGCACTGATGCACAAAGCCAGCAGTGGCTACTTCCTCGCCTGCAATCCTTGCCTGACTTTCCAGAGAGGTTAACAAATGTTTTATCATCACTGTCTTCCCTCCCACATCATAACCGTGGCTAACCACAGTGGGATAAACTCTGGTAGCAAAAACACACACAAGTCTTAAATGCTAAAGGAGTACTGTGAGAACAGGAGGCCACAATCACGCCTCAGTTACACTATTTAAAGACTTAAAGCTGCACAGCTATCCCTGAGCTCAACTAGAGAAAATCTTATCAAAACTGAAGACTGGTGTTTTTGTAAAATTTGTCATAGGTTTAACCTTGAGAATAACAAATCATTAAGTGTTGGGGGGCTGAAGAATCAATTTATGTTCCAAGCAAAGGGTTTTTAAAATTAAGGTTGAAAAAAAAATTAGATCTCGCCTGGTGGTGCACAGATTCTGTTGATGTATCAATCTTTTCAGGCATTTAAAAATAATATAGAGATGATAAAAGTAAATGTTCTATAACCAAAAAATCTCTTGGTAATAAAATTTCAAATTACAGCCCATGACAACACTTCTAAATTGAAGCTGTGATACAGGAGCTTTGATGGAGAAAATTGTACAAGTAACTCGCAAAGTAATTCCGAAAAGCAACAAAGAATGAAGGTGCTGCTGAGATGAACAGAAAACATAGCTGGAATGGTGTGCAGCATCCTTAAATGAATTTCAGACTGTTTTGTTGCCAATATCTTAAGCACTGTTCTAGTCTTACAGGGATTTCTTGGATAGCTTCCTTCGACTGATAAATAACCTCACTGCAGAAAGAAACCCCAAACCCCACCACATATAGAACCAACCCTGAGCTCAATCATCATACATGGCTGAGCTCAGAGTCTGACAAATCGATCCAAGCACAGAGTTTATTGGCAAGATTTCCACTTTCCTATGGACTACTGGTAGAGGGGTTGAGGAAATATCTCCAGCGAAGGACTCATCCCTCCAAACTGTGCTGCCTCAGGGTGCCAGTCTGTGGCCCATCTCTTTGGGTACAGAATCAGGGTAGAAAAATCAAACTGAGTAAAAGAGTTGAAACTTTGCTCATAGTGGCACAGAATGAGCAGAAAACCCAAAAATCACTACCCCCGAGTGCCTCACTTTTCCTGTCAATATACTGGGTGTGCAGCATCAAACTATTTCTTAGAGGTTGATGAGGTTTAAATAGTTTTTCTGGTATCTTCTGGCAGCCTCCAATGAAATGAGTTAAAGTAGTGTGAAGTCTCATTGTCATTTTGTTCAGCAAAAAACTACAGCTTGGGAAAAGACAGCTTTTCTGTTTAAATAACTCAGACCAAACATCCGTAACCACTTAAAGGTGGCAGATCCACTAAGTGTGATTTGTACCAAAGCATCTGTGGTAAGAAGGTTACAGGTACGCTTTGAGAATAAATTTCAAAGGTCTGCAAAGTATAATTAGTTCTAAAGTTCTACTACACATTAATAATTAGTAATAAAAACCTTCTAAAGTCCTCCACAGAAAGTAGTAAAAAGCTTTTCCAGAAGCATGAAAACACAGACCAAACCCAACCCCCTCACAGCTAGTCTTGCATATCCTAAGCTTCCCCCTGAAGATGGTTTCATTTTTTCTCTCCTTTCCGATGCTTCTTCTATTCATATCACGTAAGTCGTGGCAAAGTCTTTAATCTTACATACATTTACATAATTTTAAAGACCATGGTTCAGCCAGATTAGGTAGACTAGTGGTCCTTAAAACAATTTATCTATGAATTCCCTGAACAATTCCATCACCCAGCAAGTTACACAGTCCAGTTACATGTCAGAGAGAAAAGAAGTTTTTTCCTCCATTTTGAATTTGTCACTTCGGGATTCAGTTAACCTTGAGCTGAAAGATGGGAATATGACCAATATCTGCCAATACAGGTACCCAGAAGACAGATCTTGTTAAACAGACTTCACTTCAGTCTTTAACAAGACTATGACTGTTTGATAACTCATAATTGAGGATGATGCCATGTATATGTATTTTTAATAACTATTGACTTAGCACTTTGGCAAAAAAGTCCGGAGCAATTATTATCTGCACAGACTTGGAAACAGAGGGAGAGAGCAGTTTTATCCCCATGCAAGGGAATGATGTGTCTGATGCTGAAAGGATGCATATGGTTTGGGTATCTAAGTTTTACCACCCACGTTTTCAAGGGCAAATAAAGAATGGAGGTGATGCAAACTGGTCAACAGCAGGAAACTAGAGGAACCAAGGACCAAAGGACTGAGCACAGACTAGATGATTTACAAAAAAAAACCCAAAACAACCAAAGCAAACTTTTAACTGGGAGGATAACTAATAAGTGGGAATCCAATCTGAAGGGCTACAGATGGCAGCTCTCTATGGTTTGAGGTCGCCAAACCAGCTCTGGAAGATATGCTGAAGTCAAAACTGGTAACTGGACAGGAGAAAGAGTCCCTTGTCTCCTCAGCCTGGGTACTCATCTCCTTGGACAATGAGACAGGGAGAACCAGGCTCCCTGACACCTTATCCACTGTGTCACCTCTTGTGTGGGACACGCCCTTGCCACTGAATTTAACCTGCCATAAGCTAGGGGGGGGTTCAGCCTGCAGAAGGGCAGCTAAACAATCAAATATCTCACTTCCAAAACAGAACAAATCCAGCTGTTAAGATGTCACCTATACCCCACAAGCTGGTACCCCATAAACATGCTGATAAAAATGGTTGCAAAGGTAGGTAGGCTGTGATCTCCCCACAGCTCAAGGCAACTTAGCACATGCTTGGTTTATTTTTAAATTATTGTTACATTTTTAATTTTTCTGTTTTTATTTTTAAAAGAAACCAAATAACCACGTTGTTTTTTCTAACTTGTGATCTCTTCAATATATGGATGCAATTTTTTATGCCTAGCCATTAGCTGGGTTCTACCAGGGAAAAGCCTTGGCTGGTTACACTGCTGACCACAAGTATAAATCTGCTGTGAGTGAAGGAGGGAGACACAGTCAGGCAGGGTGGAGTGTGTACAAGAACCTGATATTTTTTGTGACACTATTTCACATTATGAGTTGGAAGCTTTCTAAGCACCATACCCTGTTTACCCTACTTCCCTCCCTCCCTCACTTCTTCACAGGTTTTTCCTCTTTAGTACATGCAAGTTTGAATTTTTAGTTAGAGCTGCTTAGTTGATTCACAGCAGAAGAAGCTGGGGCAAAAACTCTATGCATTTTTACACATTTATTTTATGGGAGATTACACAGCTGATTAACAGTTCTCAGAATAAAAAGTGTCTCCTGTTACCTCCATTCTTGTCTATTTATTGCTTTTGATCTATTCATGCCAAAACATTCTTACTAATGAAAGTCATCAGAAAATTGTCTAATAAGGTAATTTAGAAGACAGTTCACATCTAGCATATGATCAAAAGGCACTTAACTTGCTGTTCCTGCCTCCTCTCCCCTAATAAACACATGGTTTACTAGCACTGATAAGCTTCAAAATGGTTTTGAACATCTGGGAAAGGGGCTGATCAGCTCCAGACAATTGCTGGACTCTAAGTAGACCCAGGAACAAAGATCATGATAAATGAAACCACAGCTTTGGCTCCAAAATTGCTTCAATCATCTCCAGACAAAGCATGATTGAAATGCATCTATCAGTGGATAGCATCTGGAGAACTCTAAAAATGTTTTGATCAGATTCTGAGTGGCTTCTTCCAAATGAAAATAATTTTAAGATGCCATGGCAAATTTTTACAACCACACTTTGGGCTAATGTTTCCTTCTGCAGCATTGACCTTGTTTTTCTACAGTGTGAAAAAAATCAATATAATAATGGTACTGCAGCAAAATTTCAGCTGGCTCTTGGCTTACTTTAAATAACTTCATTGTCTCCTTTCCTTCTGTCTACATCTGCTGTATTTGGCACTTTCAGTTATTAAAATGAAACCAAGTTGAAAGAAAATGTTAAATATCATAAAACAGAAACCCAGCAGTGCTTCTGTCTCACTTCACCAGTGCTGTGGTCACCTTTACCATTTGCCAGGTTTTTCTGTTCCCAGCTGCTCTGCCTGAATCTGCATGCAAAAAGAAACCTCAGCTTTCTCAGAGAATATCAAATGTACTTTGCAGTTCTACAAGAGCTAATTTTCTTTTTTTTTTTTAAAAAAGGAAAACTCACCCTCTTCCCTCCAATAATATATTGGAACAAAAAATAGTTTACTAGTGACTTCCATCGATGCTTAACATTTTCTCACTACTTAGTGTGCACTTTTGCACAAATGAGCAAGCCTGTTTATAGCAGTTCCACAGTTTCACTCCAACTGCACTAAGGACGAGGCTTTGAGAACCTTACAGGAAACTATCAACTAAAGAGAAAGAAAAACACCATTCGGCCAAAATGATGACCTTTAATCACTTTGCACTGCCTCTGGATGAGAACCACATCCACTTGCTGTCAACCACAGCTCTGCCTCGGTCAACAGAAAAGAAGAGCATTCCCAAAAGAAAATTGGGAGCAATAAGTTCCAGGGAAAGCCACAGAAAGCCCAAACGTAGGCAGTGCTGAAAGGAAGGAAACATTTGCTCTGCCTGGGCCTCTCAGAAGCATGGGGACCCTCAGTCTTGGAGCAAGAAAAACCTACTCTGGTGTACGCACAACACAGAAAAAAATTAAAGACACAGGCTGCCCATTTAAATTAATTTTTCTACTCTAGGCTATCCCATGAACGCAGGCTTTACAGAGGGGGGGGTGACGCTCCATCTCTAACATCCCTTCAACATATCAACCCCANGAAAACAAAAAAACCAGCCGAGTCCTTACTTTGGTACTGGAAGCTGGGGAGGAGTTGGCCACGAGGCTGGTGATGACCTCGCTGTTGCCGGTGGTGCAGGCGGCGGTGGCGGGCGTGGGGAGGCGCGAGGGCACGACGGGCAGGGGCAGCAGGCCGGGCCGGGAGCTGGGGCTGGCGCTGGCGGCGCTGCTGCAGCTGGTGCCGCCGACGGGATTGCCGTTGGCGCCCCAGTCGCGGCGCTCCCAGCCGGCGCGGTAATCTCGCTCGAACCGGCTGTGGTGCCGTGACATCTCGGGGCAGGGCAGCCGCGTCTCAGGCGGAGCGCGAGGGCCGGCCTGCAAGGTGGAAGGCACGGAGGAGTTAGGCACGGGGTCCCAGCACAGCGGCTGCGCTCTGTACACACCAGGGCGAGGCCCCGCCAGGCCTCCTCTGCTCTAGGAGAGCTCTGTTTCTGCCCTCTTCCCAGCTGAACATCAGGAGGAAGAGAGCAGTGCCAGAGTGAATATTAATCTAGAAGACAAATGAGGGAGTTCAGACAAGTGCAAGTACACGGTGCAGAGCCCAGTCCCACAGACCTGAAGAAACACCATCTGCCCAAACTCTTCAGCAAAATAAGGAACAAAAGTACACAAATCATGAAAAGCCAGGTTAGAAGAAAGTCATAATTCAATGTTCTGACAAAAGGAAAACATTCCCAACAGCTCCATCTTGCAGTTTTCTCAGTAACCTTCAGATCCTTTCTGTAGTCTCTTTCCTGTACCTGACACATGACCAAATACTGATTGTAAAGATCAAAGAGAAAAAATAATCTACCTGCTAAATCTATCCATTACTTCTCTACTTTCAAAGCCAAATACTACTTCACACAACCACCTTCTCTCCTTTTTGCTAGATCTCCTCACTGGAAGCTCCTGCAGGAATATTTCACCTCCTCACAGTGATGATGCTCTCCAGGGCAGGCCAACATGTTGTGTCTCCTCCTGTGCTTCTGGCTGGACTTAAAACACTTCATACACACAGGTGATCAATGACCCAGCTGTTCTGTGTGATCACCCTATCCTAATCATCCCTCAGTTTTAGTTATCCACAGAGTGTACCTGCCAGGTGAGGGATGTATGAACATAATGTTGGGAGTCAAGATTCTCAACATCTAATCTTAGTTCTGATAATCATATGTTACATAGCCTAGAGCAGTTACTGAAATCTTCCTGGCAAGGTCTCCTAATGTGCAGAATGGTGGCAGTAATGCTATTTTCCCAGCAGAGTTCTGAGTAAGTGAAAGTTTACAGCATTTGCAATAGAAGAAACAGTATGAATAAATGCTAAATGTATTTATTTCCATAAATAAATAATGAGTATCTAGGTCACTGCAGCACCTGATTTATTTTATTTGCATCCCACGATCCACTAAGTTCTTTGTAATAATGATATCAGGTCATTGGAAGCAATGTTGTTTCACAAATTCTTAGATACAAAAATGGATGGTAAGAATATCTGTTTATAAGGATTGTGGAGGGAGCCAGAACTAAATTCACCCGGAAACTTGAAGATAAGAAACTTCTTAAGAGAGACAAAACTTAGAAGTATTATGAAACAGTGTGCCTATCAACAATGTTAGTTATTCACCTGGTAGAAATTAAAAAGGCAAACAAAACCAATCATTATGCCTAAAGCATGCAAGGTTAACCTGGTTCACTAGAGAGTTACTAGCCTGAGACAAAGAATACTCTTCCTCAGTTAAAAATTCAATAATATAAATGTATATTACAAAACCTCACCAAATTCACTCCTACAACCATTATGTTCAACGAAAGGCCAAATCAAATCTCTCAAGAAGCTGCATTTTTGATAGTTACTTGTCCTTCTGCGGGGATGAGCACCTCCGGCAAGAGCCAATCCTGGGGACTACACCATAGTGTTGTTGGTACTGACCACAAAAGTAATGTTCTTCTTAACCCAGCTATTTTTTTTTCTCTAGTAGAATGTGATGTAACATCTGACTCGATGATTTGAGGGCTGATGATTCTGGTATTTACTTAGATTCTTCTGTCTTATATTTTTGTGGCCATCTGATACTTTCATTCAGAAAGCTAATTCTGTATTTTCCAGAGGACCATGTCAGCTCAGCTGTACAATGACCACAGCAAAACCCAGAGACACCAGTGCTGTGGAAGCTGCTGTAGTGAAAACAGAAACTTTTCTTTTAGTAGAGGTGAAGAAAGCAACCCTTTTCTCTAGTGAAAACTGTCTCAGAATAAATTCAGTACCTAAACACAGTGTCTTTAAAGGTTAGAAATTCCACAGGTATAACCCTGCTTTCATTTGTTTTAGAACCATTTTGCTAAGTCAGGCAAAAAAGGAGCCTGCAAACTGCAAGCTGCAATTTCAAAATATTCATTATTATTCCTTGCCTTTGAAAAAGTTTCTTTTTAATCCCAACAGCCTCCAGTGCTGTAGGAAGCTATCTGTTGTGAGTGTTTGGATGGTGGCTGTCAGTTGAATGCCCTTCTCCTTGCGAGCTCGAGGATCTCCATTAGCTGTATTAGTGTACTCCCTGACAAGGCAACCAGGGAGAGCCAAATCCCATCTCCCCCACCCACCCACACTCCCGAGCACGTCTGACATTTAATTCAGCACAGAGCAGCAGCACACATGCACACAAGTCAATAGTGAGCAGCTTTTGCCACACGATCCAAGGCACCCTGCCCCCAGCAATTCTACTATCAGATGAGACTGACAGGCAACTACGTCAATAACAAGCAGGAAAAAAGCCTGTGACTAAGCCATGCATTAAGAAGTTTACTTAAAACCCAATGCCCTCTTCATGAGCACATTCACTTCCCAGTCCAGCTACTGGATTCCATGGTATTTCCAATGAAAAAATAAAAGCTGGGGCTGAACATCAGTAGGTTTTTTTGGTTTGTTTTATTTGTTTTTTTCCCAATACACTGCATTAAATATACACTACTTGTTTCGACATGTCATTTTTGGCTGGGTACAAAGATACTTGACAGCAACAAGATGTGCAGAAAAACCGGAGGGGATAACTATCTAATAAATGAGTATTCAATTGCTAGTGCTTGCTATTTAAAATTAGAAAGAATAGAAAATGTTTTCATAAATAGCTGCTGGGTGAGGTAAGAAATGGGTTGTGAACAGACTAGCTAATTTTTAAATATATTTTTAGATCCAGAGCTTATGCTTTGTCTAGACTATTGTTGTTGAGGATCATAATCAAAATAATAATGCTTTAAACATATTCTGTACTCATAAGAAAAACTTCTCCAACAGTGTGTCCTGAGTCAAGTGTAATCACCACATTCCTCTGCACAGAACTTGACACAGGCCAGCATAAACCATCTTGAAAAACAGCAGAGATGGAGGCCAGTGAAAACCTCACTCAAACAGCAGGGAGGGCAGCAGTCACTGCAGTCAGAGATCACAGAATCCTTAAGGTTGAAGAAGATCTCTAAGATCATCGAGTCCAGCCATCACCCTAACTCTGCCACTACCAGTTCCACAACATCTGATTTTAGGCTACAATTTTCCAGACATGTACTTTGACTTTTTTTTTTCCTAAGAATAAACAAAATAAAAAAACCTTTTCTGTTCTGGAGACAGAGAAAAGGAGAAACATCAATGCCTAATACTTACAAACAGCAACATCAATAGCTGCAATTAATTCATGTGCTTTTACCTTTTTAATGGAAGTTTTCCTCAACACTCATGTGCAGGCATTTTCTCTTATCTAGCTTTAGATCACTCTAAACAGCACTGGGGAAGAGAAAGAAGATTTTTACCCTGTTTTTTAGACACTGCCCCAGCTAAGTCTTAGATAATTACAGATCTATCAACCTCAGTTGTGGGGCTGATGTTTCAGCTGGCATGAGGCTCCACAGTGCCACATGTAGGAGCCAGCACTAGAGCAGGTAAGCTTTGAGCTATCTCAGATACATCTACCCTACACCAGAGCCGTAAAACCACAATGCAGACACAGCCAGCAAGAGAAGGAAGGGCTGATTTGTGCATCTCAGACTCGCAGTCCATGAGGAGGCATACTGCACACTGCTACTGCTGAAAATCCCTCTGTACACCCAAATCAGCTGACACACTGTCTTGGGGAGGTGGTGAAGTCAGTGAGACAGGCCTTCCCTCACCCTCTACTCAAGATGTAATCACTGGAGTGGCTGGGTGTCTTTAATCTCAACTAGAAAGGAAATGTGTTCCCGTTTGTCACATAGAATCAAAGGATTTTATTGTGCAGCCAAAAGGAACAAAAACTCTCTTAAAGGGAAAAAATCCCCCGCCCTACTAAAGAGAGAGAAAAAGAGAGAAGCCCATAGCAGTTACTGGATGAACTGATAAATTCAAAGCAAAAAAGGAGATCAAGCTGGTATTAAGGGAGGGCTGCAGAAAGGGCTATAAGCTAAAGAAGAGAGATCGAGCAACCAGAGGTAAACACAAATCCTGTGACAAATCTGAAATGAGATTTAATGATATGGCAAGGCAAAAAGCCCCCAGGACTGCATCACTGTGCATGTGCTGCAGAAAGAATGCCAGAACACAGCCCGCTTTGTTTCAGACAAGGGTGATGCAGGAGCCAGGCATGGGGATTACACATGCACCTGACCCCTTCCCCACCATTCACTTCCAGAGAAACATGGGTTTGGGAGGGTAGATCAGGAGAGGGTAATGGACTGATGAAACAATACCAAACACCTTCTGAGGAATGGGACAGGATCTCTCCCAGCTTTACAAGGCCAAAGCATGCAATGTAGTAGGTGAGAGAGACCATAAAAAGAAGTTACTTTAAATCTATCCCTCTCAAGGGAAAGTAAAATGTGAGTGTACCCCTGCTAGAGAACCTACTTTTTTCTACAACCAGGAATTTTAGACATATACTATATCATACTAACAGCTTTCTCAACAATAATATTTGAGAAAGTTTTTCTGCGAAATGCGAGTGTCTTTGGGACTCAAATGTAGGGCACTTAGACAGATGACAACATCCAGCCTCCAAATTTACCCTGAACACTTTGGTCATTTGGAAATCCTCCTACCTTCTTAGCACAAAAACACCTTCCTCCTGGTACTCATTTTTCCCCACATCTCTTATGCAAGCTCATTTGTTCCTTGTTTCCACGGCTTCCACACACACAGAGGAAAGGAAAAGGCCAGCGGCGTGTGAGATAGCAGCGTGCTGTCCTCAGGGCTCTTACCAGGTTCAAACAGATCATTGCTGCAGATTTATTAAACTCAAGTGGTTAACATTTCATTTTATGCTCGATACATTTAAACACAGCCCTTCTTCCCCCAAGCCCGAAACACTCACTGTTCTGCAGAAAAAATGCTTCCTATTCATGTTCCTCTAAATGACAGTCCAGGCTCGAGCCTTGGAGCAGCTTTTTCCCTGCTTTCCACACTTATCTAGTCAAGGTCTCCTTAAAGTGTCTGTCCCTACAGATATAAATATAAGGAAAAACAGGCTTTCAGCCAGTCTGAAGCTAGAGAATCAGATTTCTTAGACTATTAGTCAACTTCATTAAGTGACTTCAAAAATAAAGGTCAAGCTTTTAATTTAAATTTTTCCTGGGTAAGCATTTGTTTCTAAATTTACCTTTTAAATAATAACATTACAGAAACATGATAGGTGAGAGACGTAGGGAGACAGGGACGGAAGTGGATACATGGTCATTAGGGAAATGGCAGAAAAGGAGAAAGAAAGAACCCTCAAACTTTAAAATAAGCAGCTAAATAATCTTATGTGTTTTCAGACAGGATAAATGGAAGTACAGGTAAAACAGCCCATCAGAGAGCTTCAAAAGCAGTTAAGTGCATGTAACGCCTAAGTATTTCATGAGATCCACAAAAAAAAAAAAAAAAAAAAAAAAAAAAAAAAAAAAGAGGAAGAAGAGAGATTTGCTGGAATCAGATCTAGCATGAAGAACTGTAACTGATAAAAAGGAAGATGTCTAAGCACCTAAGCTTGAATGATTTCACATATATGCTGCAGGGGAAATGTTACAGCATGCAGTTTTATCAGAGCCTACCGACACAACAACCTCTCCCCAGGCACAGGTCTGAAGACATAATTTATGCATAAGGCACCAAAATCCCATTAAAATATATCAGTATTACCATAAATTCTGGATATGACTCAATTGTCAGGTCATATATGCACATGTCTTTAAGA
The DNA here is from genome assembly GCA_013398075.1 of Notiomystis cincta. Lineage (NCBI taxonomy): Eukaryota > Metazoa > Chordata > Aves > Passeriformes > Notiomystidae > Notiomystis > Notiomystis cincta. The sequence continues at coordinate 316,529 of VZRX01010776.1, forward strand.
AAATCAAAATACAACAAGGTACCAGCAGTCCTGGCAGCTTCAGGAGCAACTCTTCAGCAATGTGCCAAGCAAAATGTTTTATTTGAGCTCAGCATTTCCTATAACCTACAAAGACTTTCTTAGACACATATGGAATCACTGTTACAAGCCTACATGGATCTGACTAATCCATTTTCACAATTTTTACTTAACTTCTTTTTTTCTGTTTGGGTGACTTCAGTGAAAGAACTCTCTGTTAGACAAAGGCAGAAGAAATGCAATCAAGAGATTCTGTAAAGCTGAACTACAAGCAGCTGTGTAGAAAGATAAGATCCAGAAATATTTGAGAGGCAAGGAAACAACTTTATTATCAAGCAAGGTCTACTTTTGTAAACCCTTGATTTAGTCTTGTAAACAGTTGTAAAGCTCTTGTAAAATCCAAGACAAGGCAGAGAGACTTGAGCTGCTTTGCTACAATCAGATGTTAAAGAAAAAAAAAAAGGAAGAAAAAAAAAGCCCAAATCCTAACCCTGTAAGTGATAAAGGAGCAGTAGATTAAAGAGATTATATAGGATTTAATTTTCCAAATATATGCTGGAGAAGGTGATGCTTTGGGACATATTAAAAAAAATTCTGAGCATGAACACAACAGTGTCTTCTCAGCAGAAAGTTCACTATGCAAGAAGCAAAAATGAGACTTTTTCTTTGCTATCTCAAAATACTGTAGAAAAGTTTGTGTACTTTTTATTTCAGATGCATATGAAAATCTTCCCTCTAGGTAAATAAAAAGATAAACTAGACTATTCAACTAAAAAAGAAAAAACGAGCCATTGATGCAAGTCAAACCACACTGTACAGTTTCTTTCCTTCACAGTTGACAGAATATAACCTTCCTAAATAAGGGGTGACTTATTTATCTCTAAATCTCTAAGTGTATGTTTTATTACTAAGCTTCTAGGAAATTTATCTTCAATATGATAATTTCCTATATATTGTAATTTGCTTTTCAGATACTAATTGTTTTACAATGTGAGCAGAGTGGGTAACACATCCTTCAATTCATGGCTCATGAGCACTGCCAGGGTGAGAAAAGCTCACAAGGATTCAGAGTGGTCCCAATGCTCACACTGCTGCAGCAGAAGGTGCAGATGAGTCCTGTCTTGATCCCTGTCTGTGGCTTGCCAAACCTGGGCACACACAAACTCACAAAGTTTGCACCAGGGGCAGGGGTTTCCTTCTGTGCATGCTCCTGACCATCCAAGTTTCTTGGACTATTCCAAAAGACCTCCATCCACATCCTCATTGTACTTATTGTCAATTATAAATTGATAGAAAGTTTGTCAAAATATACTGGTTTGGGATATGTATCTGGATAATTCCTAACTCCAGGAGAAAACTACAAAATCTATTTCTCTCTCTTCAAGCTTCTACAGGAAAGATCTCCCAGCTGATCTGGTTCTTTCCCATGGCTTTGCTGCAAACAATCCCGACACTCTTACAAAAAAAGCTCAGCACAAAATTCAATGCTCACCACCCTCCAGTCACCAAAATCAACTCTAGATGCCACTTGCTGCAGATTCCTGGTCTTTCCAAGGGCCTTCTACAGCAACAAGACTGGAGTTTTACGCAGCAATTTTGTAAATGAAAATCCACCAGAACTTTACACAAAGGCCTAATAACTTCCTCAGATGTCTCCGCAGGGTCCAGGGTAGCTGGCAGTGTCTGGAACCCAGCCTTGTTAAAAACGGAGAGAGAGAAAAACAGAACGTCCCTCTGTAACACTCCTGCTTGCAAAATACTGCCCAAAACATTGACTTCCCTAATTAAATTATCTCATTAGCATGAAAAGCAAACTAAAGAAAACGAAATGCCAAGAGCTGCCTTGTTAAAGGCCAGTTCGTGGAGGGTTTGTGCAGGAAGACTTGCCTGGCAGAGCCGGTGGCCAGCATCTCGGCACAGGGGCTGGCAGGGTGACAGCTGGTGGCCAGGCTCCAGAGGTGCCTGCTGGGGACAGGTGGGGAGGGGAGACAGGGACACAACTGGGTTTCTTCTGGGGAAATGGGCCATCTTCTCAAAATGCAGTAAGCGGCTGCCAGGACCTGACATACCTAATCTTGCCTAAGACTTCATAGTTAATAAAGCAGAAATGTCGAATAAGCTACTGTCACTGTTGCCAAATGTCACAAAATAAATCTCACAAAATTTAATTAGCAGGATTTAGGCTCTTTTGGGGATGGTTTCTTAGGTGGAGGGGGGGAGGGGGAGTAGGAGAAGGGGACTAGGTCTTCAAATTACATTTTGGACAAGGCAGGAGGAATTTCCTTGTATTTACTGCTATTCTCACTTTTACAGGCCCTCAGGAAGACTGATCAGTCAATCAGAACTATTACAGGAGAAAGCCCTCTGCCAAGGTAAGGGTTAAATGCAGCATATTTACAGCAGAAGATCTCTGGGTCACTTGCAGTGCTGCAAAATGCTGTAATAAAGAAAAGGTACTTCAAATTTCCCTCTTGGAGGATATTTGTGGGTCATCCCACCCGATCACTGTTCACACTAAAAAGCTTCAGCCAGCAACAGGTGAAGTAATAAATTTTCTCTTCCAGGACTGATGTCCTCTGACCACACAGAATTTTCTGACACACATTTTGTTAAAAGGAGACATGTATCATTCCCCCAATCAAGAACACATGTACACTTAGAGCATGAAACAGTCCCTAACCATCTGGTATATAAAAAGAGCTTATTCCATGTAAATTGCCTCAGGAAAAAAATAAAAAAAAAAAAAAAAAAGAAAGAAAAGAAACATTAAATCATAGAATCAGAGTCATTTAGGTTGCAAAGGATCTTTAAGATCACTGAGTCCGACCATTAACCAGTGCCAAGTCCACCACTAAACTCTAACTGCCACATCTACATGTCTTTTAAATTCACTGAACATGAGACTAGCACAGCCCATAGCAACAGGCATCCAAACACCTTTAACGTGATTCAAGGCACACTGAGGTATGAAGGTGCAGTTATCCCAATCCTCCAGTAAGTAAGTGAAATCCCAGAGACTACACAAGATCCCTGACCATAGGGAATAATGACTGTTTTTCCAATTTCTGGTGCCCTAAATGTGTGACTGTCACCAGCCCCCTCCCCCCCAAGCCTCACGAGCTCTCTCTTCACTTAAGGAGACACCTGTAAAAAGTACTTTTGTCGTACTTTTAGAGATCATGGAGAGTCTGGGTAGAGAGTTCCTCTGCGTATGTCCATACTTCCATCTTTCTGCTTCATGGCACTGGTACCATTAGTACCAGTCCATCAGTTCCAGGCACCCCTTTTCCTGGCTGGGAATGCTGGGCTGCTCACCCACAGACACCTGGGGCTTTTGGATGGAAACGGTCCCTTCTCAGTGCATGTCCCTGGAGTTGGCCAGAGCCCACGTTATCTGTCCATCTGCAGTCACAGCTCATCACCTCTCGTGGCCTAACCATGTTTCATAAAATGGATTGACTTTATTTTCAGCTGGTTCAATAGAGTAAGTATCACTTACACCCACTTGCTATTTCTGTTTTGTTTTGAAAGGCGATGCGTCAAGAACCACAGGGACAGTGCCACCCTCCTAATGAATTAATACCACAGCCAGTATCAAAGTTAACTGCATCTCTGCTTGCTCCTCTGCCTCTTAAAAGCTATTCCTGTTACCATTTCTTCCACCACCCTTTCTTGCTTCTCACTTAAATTGGCCCAAGTGACTCATGTTTTATCTTTTCAGCTGCTGGATGAAGGCTGTTTGCTGAACGCAGGAAATCAGCAGCCCACCTTTTCTAGGCCAGAGGTCTCCAGCTTTTAATTAGCTGCTTTAGAAATAACAGGATCAAATAAGAAACAGATCATGAACCACTCACCATATCCCTCTCAAAATATGTTAGGTGATGTAGAACCTTTCAATACTACAGAGAAATCAAATAATGTTTGCCAAGCACCTACTTAAATATGCATTTAAGAATACCAAGAATTTAGTTAAGAATATAACTTGAAAACTACTAGATTTGCAAGCACTGGCCAAAATGTTTGCATTTTATTCTGCATAGTAATCATTCATTTTCATTCCACCAAAGCTGTCAAAAACTCTATATGCAGTCTTGTACTGAGGCTGTTATATACACGCCAAATGCCTGTATAGCAAACATCTGGACTTGCTTCTGTTCCAGGATTTGCCAAAGCACAAGCCTATCTATTGTTTTTTCTTGTGACTTTTATTTTTTTCTCTCTCTCTGCTGTGCCTCAGGTCGTTTTTCTTAAAATGAAATCATTAAAACAGGCAGAAAGAGCGGAGGAAGGAGGAGTAAGAAGAGCTGTAGCATCTGAGTAATCTTCCAGTGGGACTAATTTTACTAAGTATTTGTGCTACTGCTACCAGTCAATCACTACAAGTATTATTGAGAAGCTAAAAAAAAATAAAAATTAAGCCACATTTAGGAAAGAATATTGGCATAGAGGAAAGGAAAAACACATATGCTGCTCTATAAACTAGGAGCTCCGTTTACTGAAATGTCCTCAACATCAATATAAAATGTATTAACATAAAAACCCAACTTGCTGTTCCCTTATTTTGCATTCATTTTACATTCGTACTTCTCCGAGGCAACAGATCAGAATGGTGCATTGCCTTCCCCTCAGGCCAAGTGTAATAAACAGGCAGGTGTAATATAAGGCTGCAGTGTCTCAGCTCTCCTCCCCAACAATTGATCTTCCAGCCCAACGGTGTAATTCCGTCTTGGTAGCTCCCTTCACATGCCTCATTCCTGATCGGTCAATTATTTCAAATCAAGCAGAATTAAAGTGTTATTTTTGTGAGGGAGGATGATATTCACCAGTGACCAACGTGAAACTAATAAACTAATTTCCCTTTACTGCCTTGGGCAAAACAGAGAAATCCAGGTCTATGGGAGAAAGACAGCAGCTGTTTCATCAGTCTGTTGCCCAAATGTGTTTGCCATTTACTATCTTCAAATTGAATTTTTGCTCACAGGACAATTTTAGGAACAGAAGACAACAAAAAGAAAACAACAAAAAAGGCAGTGGTGAGGGTAATATGACTGAGAAAAACAGAGCTGTGCAGTGTGAGCTTCCTGAGAGGAGGGGACAGCACTCTCCTGCTCTCTGAAACAGAGCGTATTCCTCCTGCCAGTAGCAAATTTATCCAGTAGATGTCAACACCAGCAAAAAATATGTGTAAAGCCAACCTTAACAGCAACAGTAGTCACTTCAATTTACAGTAGCGCATCAGAGGACAGTTTAATATTTGGAAGCATCGCATATTTATTTGCTACCATCCCATCCCTGCATCTTCCTGAATGGATCTGGCCTGGCTCATCTGTCCATGAACATATGTAGAGCAAAATAATTTGTTTTTCACTTCTAGAATAATTTTGTCTGGTCTGCTGAAAAATTGCTGATGAGTATGTGATTACTTTCGGATTGGATCAGATGAAATTTTTTTCTGAGGAGGAGCAGGGAGGAGGGTGGGAAAAATACTATGTGGTGCAAAGCAACTACTAGAAGCAAAATCTTCATAGTTACTAAATATAATCTGAAGAGGTCTGTTCCCTTCTGACCTTCCACTTGTGTGGTTAAGCAATGCAATGATTTCATGGATTTTGCTCCTTCCTCAAGAAGCTTCTCAGCCTACAAGAGTGACCTGCGATTCCCATGCTGACCCCAGGTCAACAGACACTTGTTGTTCCTGTGAGGTTGTTTTGTTTTGCAGTACACCAAGGACGGTCTGCTGTAAGCCTTTTAGTGTTGTTATCACTCAAAAGACTGCATTTGCCGACAAGTTTTAACCATGCAAAAACACAAGGCCATTGCTGTTGACACTTTTAAATCTACTATTAAGATCTGACTGTTTGAACAGGTTGTGTGCAGAATCTGAAGTACAGATTTCTGTTTCCTTTTTGTTTATTTTTAGATAAACCTTGTGTTTCTACTCTGCAATGTTTGCATTTGGCTGCTGAGCATGCAGTAACTGCATACATTATATGTATTGCTTAGAGACGCTGCCTCGCAGCCCATCAGGTTTTTGGAACAGATGAAAAGAGAAGGGAAGTAACAGATCATTTTCCTGATTGATTAATCTTTCTTCACGTTGCCATTTCCCCATAAACATGAGAAGGATAACCAAAAGTATGTTGTGACAACTAATAGTGAGACGTTGAAGCAAATTATTTTACTACTGCTGCAAAAACTTACAAAGGAGTTTGTTTTCAGAGAACTAAAACATAACACGGAGACATAAATTAAAATATTACAGAGACATCACTATGAGCATTTATTCCTCACGTGCAAACCTGACAGCTTTTGAGAGAAGCATCCATTCAGTGATGCAGTTGCAGCTTAACTAATCAGTCTGGCTTAAAATTCAGGCTCTCTGTGAAGGCACAAACAGTGGTCAAAGGCTGAGACTGCATATTACAGTCATCTGAGCAATTCTTAGACATCAACAGAGCCAGGCACGGGGAGATCAGGCACAGGTACTGCACTCCCAGTAAATAATCCCAACAGATGACAGCACTTGAGAGAACAAAGTCAGAGCTCTGAGCACCAGGGAAAAGCATCAAATGCCAAATCCAGCCCCGCGTGGCACCAGCAGCGCTTTGGGAGCCACGTCCTGCTCCACAGCTCTGGGTGCCGGCACGTACTACCCAAAACAGAGCCATAAATAGTTTGGAGATAAGATGCATATCTTATGAGGCACACCGCAGTTTCACAGCCAGGGATGAGCAATTCTTTTAATTACCGTCAGCATTTTCTCCGAATCCCCGTCTCAAAGAAGAGATGGAAACTTTTGATTTGCTGTGACACCTTGATTGCCGCACGGATGAGTCACCACACTGCTCCTGTTAGTCTTACGAATTTATAGATTTTTAGGCCAAAAAGCGCAGGAGGCTGCTCCAGTCGCTCTGCTCTGACTCGGAACAGCACAGCTCTCCTGGCTCAGCCAGCAGCCTGCCTGCCGGGCACAAACAGGGACCACGAGTGTCGCACATAAAATGATACTACGTGCCTAAGCTTGCCCGTAAGCACCACAACAGTTCCCTCTCAGAAAAAGGGAAAAATGTAAAATTATTGATGACTGAACTCATGTACCTGTCAATACCTTTCTTCCTAGAAGTCTCTCTGACCTGGGGAGGCTGCAGGGATGGTGCTGAAAGGGGAGGCAGGGGTGGCCCTGTGCTGTCCACAACCAGTTCCACGTGTCCACTTGCAGGGACCCACGGAGTCCTGCAGCCAAACTGGTGGGGCCTTTGTGAAACAGACTTAGGAAAGGGCAAGAACACTGCACAAGCAAGAAGGAAAGAGGCAAAAAAGTGTAAGAAACAGCCCTGCTGCTACCAAGGTCAAAGAGGGAGAAGGAGGAAAAGGTGCTCCCAGTACTGGAGCAAGGGCAACCCTGCTGCCCATGGAGAGGACCATGACGGAACCTGATCATAGAATCATCATAGAATGGTTGGGGTTAGAAGTGACCTCAGAGATCCTCTATTTCCAACACCTCTTGCCACGGGCAGGGACATCTTCCACTAGACCAGGTTGCTCCAAGCCCCAGCAACCTGGCCTTGCAGGATGGAGCACCCATAGCTTCTCTGCAAAACCTATTCCAGTGTCTCACCACAGTAAAAAATTTCTTCCTAATATCCAACCGAAATCTACTCTTAGTTTAAATCTCTTTTAGTTTAAAGCCATTACTCCTGGTCCTATTACTACATGCCCTTGTAAGAAGTCCATCCCCAGCACTGTTTTTTTTTTTTCCCAGATATCCACACTACAGCCCGTGGAAGACCTCTCCTCATGGAGAGGAATTAATTCTGAAGCAAGATTCAGGCAAGAGCTGCAGCCTGTGGAGGAGGATCCATCCTGGAACAGGTTTATCTGGAGGAACTGCAGCACTGCAGATTTTTAAGTTTTTTTCCAGAATGTCCCAAGGCAGTTCATGCATTCATCCTCAGCAGTAGTAGGGAGGAGGGACAGAAAGGACTGAGCATTTCTGTATCTTCAATATATCGATGTATTTTTGAAAGACACCATGCAGAAGACCTCCTACATAATTTCAAAGGCTGGGTNCCACTAGACCAGGTTGCTCCAAGCCCCAGCAACCTGGCCTTGCAGGATGGAGCACCCATAGCTTCTCTGCAAAACCTATTCCAGTGTCTCACCACAGTAAAAAATTTCTTCCTAATATCCAACCGAAATCTACTCTTAGTTTAAATCTCTTTTAGTTTAAAGCCATTACTCCTGGTCCTATTACTACATGCCCTTGTAAGAAGTCCATCCCCAGCACTGTTTTTTTTTTTTCCCAGATATCCACACTACAGCCCGTGGAAGACCTCTCCTCATGGAGAGGAATTAATTCTGAAGCAAGATTCAGGCAAGAGCTGCAGCCTGTGGAGGAGGATCCATCCTGGAACAGGTTTATCTGGAGGAACTGCAGCACTGCAGATTTTTAAGTTTTTTTCCAGAATGTCCCAAGGCAGTTCATGCATTCATCCTCAGCAGTAGTAGGGAGGAGGGACAGAAAGGACTGAGCATTTCTGTATCTTCAATATATCGATGTATTTTTGAAAGACACCATGCAGAAGACCTCCTACATAATTTCAAAGGCTGGGTTTTGCTTGATTTCATACTTTGAAGACATGTGCATTCCCAGTTTCCTTCAATTTTTTTCCATGTGTTCTATTATTATCTTTTTGCCTATCCACTTGTAAACAATTTCTAAGCTGACGTAAGTGAATGAACTGCTTGGAATGATCTTCACAGATGGAGCGCTCTACCAAGAGCTTTCCTGAATAAAGTACATATCCATACCATTTCCTTGATCTTCTAGGTAAGTAATCACATCCACTGAGGATGGATTAGACATACACCTCAGAATAATGCCTGTCTGTAACTACATCTCTTATTTTCCCAGCATTCACATAACGGCCCCATTACTTGCTTGATTACTTTGGCCAGGCTAAACAAAGCCATTGGTTAGAATTTTCCTTTCTTTTCTTATTTATTAGCAGAAAAGTCCAACTTTGTTTACTGAATCCTATGATGTTCTGAAGGCATCTTCAATGTTCCTGAAGACTGTCTCTTCTTTAGAGATAGATTCTCCAGTGCAATTTGTTCAAAATTCTTAATATTCAATTTTGCAGGATGTCCTTTCTTCTCCTGCTTTGGTCTTCATTTGTAAAGTTTCAGTTTCTAGCAACATTTTCACACACAAGGTTACTCAGTTCCTTGTATTTTAAGACAATGATAAGCATTTATGTGGCACTCTTTGTCTTCAAAGCACTTTACAAACATTAAATATTTAATGCTCATGGCATCCCTCTTACTCTCAACCCCATTTTACAGGTAGGGAAAGAGACTCACAGGTTAAGTGATTTTGTTTCAAGTCACATCACAAGTTACTGACAGGTGTGAGACCAGAATATATGAGCTCAGATTTTCAGTTCTGTACTCCAAACTAGACTAGCCTTGTTCTTTCACTTTAAATAATATAAATAATAATGAAAAAACCTTGCTCTTCTTCAGAGAGAATTTATCTCTATGGAGGTTCTAAATACAACAACAATGACAAAAAAACAAGCATAGGAAAAGCACCCCAAAGTGACCCAGGAGGGCAGCTACCAGCTTTGTAACCCCTATCTTCCCTTGCCAGTGTTCTAGAGGGAAACCCACAATTGGACATTATCAGGAAAGGGGCCAGTGTGTTCTCAGGCATTTATATATAGCCACACACACACACACACAC
>VZRX01010776.1:326593-408230 GCA_013398075.1 Notiomystis cincta
CACACACACACACACACACACACACACACACACACACACACATATTCTCAACCACTGCCTAAACCAAGAACAGAGACCTTCTAGCCAGAGAAGAATTTGCAATTTAAAAACCGAAGTACATTTCAAAATGGCATCACTAAAGAGCTTCAGTGTTTGATAAGAAGATTACAGTACATTCAACTGCACACAGCAAAAGCCTTTTAAAATAAAGTACAGGAATAGTGAAGCCAGGCATTTGCAACTAGATAACACGGAGCTAATCGGGCAGTGCGAAAGGTGTGCCCTGCTGCAGGGAGCATGCAGGAGCCAGGCAGCTTTTGGAACTCAAATAATGAGGGTTTTTTTTTTTTAGCTTTAACATTTTTCATAATCCAAGCAGGAGGTCTAAACACAGGCTGTATGCAACACTAACTGTATTTCCCTTTAACAGGCTCCTATGGGAACAAATGTTCAGTGTCAGGCTGGTACTATACGTCCATTTAATTGAGCTGAGAGAACTCTACTGCCCTCGAAGAAAGCTCATCTCTTCTCTCCGTGGATGTGACTATAGAGCTAGCAGATAATATCTCACTCATTATTTATACAACCACGTAATTATCTCCCAGAGACTCCCCATTTTGTAGAAGTTTCTTTTTCGGAAACATCATCTGTTGGCTGAATGGAAAGCCAAATCCAGCCTCAGATACTGTGACAGTGAGTGCCAGAGCATCCTTTGCTACCGCACGTGGGAAACAGCACGGGAGTCTGCAGTACCACTCACATGGGGGACGTGCTCCTGGCATTACACTGGATCTGTTTAACTCTCTTGCAAAATGCAGGCATGTGTGCAAGATCAACAGTACACAAAACACACTCAGAATTTTAGAGAAACATGGTAATGGCAGGAGCCAAACATAAACAAAAAATAAATCTGCATACTGCACAATGGCCTCCTCTGTGCCCCCGGGTTCTATCTTACTGCTTAGGTTGCTCTAGTGCCACCAGATCCAAACACCCTTGATACCTGTTTAAACATGACAAAATCTTCTGAGGTCAACAATGTTATTATCTCTCCTCTTCAGCTGGAGAGCTGAGGATGGAAAGAATATGGACCAAAACTAGAAGATGCCCTCAGGTAGGGAGAGCAGAGGTCAGACATTATATCCAATTTAAACATGTGCAAAACCCCTCTAGGCTTATGTACCTCAGAGTCTGCAGGAAGCCACATTATTGCTAATAAAGCTATTTAGGTGCCCAACGCCCTGCTGTTGCATCAACCAAAGGGAACATCATTTGGCCATTTATCACTGCAGGAATGCTGGAAATTCCCAAATGAGGTACCACTGCCCAAATCCTGTGGTGTCATGTCACGAGCCCCTCCAAAACACAGGGATGCTTTGAGCTGAGCACCAAGGGGAGGCAATGCAGTGTGACTCATCCTGCCAAGGGATCTGGTTTCCAGCTTTGGCTCCCCATATAACTCAAGCACAAGGCATTACAGAAATCTGCTGGGCTCAGAGTTTCCATGCCAGGAGCTGGATGTTGATGAGCCCGGCATGGCCACGCTCAGCTCTGGGGCTAAAGCTCTCTTTCAGGTGATGCTGCTGGTTTTTAACTCCAGTTTAGACCCAAGACAAGGAGTAGGTATAATCCTCTGCTCTTTCAGATGTCCTTTGTGACTCCAGGCTCAGCTCAACAGAGCACTGGGGTTCGCTGGAGAGAGATAAGAAAAACAACCAAGGACGTGCCAAATGAACACCACGTCCTCACCACTGTTCTAGCAGAGCTTTTGGGCAGGCTTAGCCAACACCTGCATCTCAGCCAAAGCTCATGAGAGAGGGCACTGGTGTTTCTGCAATTCAGCAAGCCTGCCATTACCTTCCTCAGGCAACCCCATGCTCAGCTACTGCAAGAGGCACAGGCTTCTGCCTTCCTGCTCCGATGGAGGCTGGTTTGCTTTTTTTTTTCCCCGTTTAATTTTGAAGATTATAGGATTTACACTTATTCTGGTAAAATATTTTGCAGCACTGCCATGAAAGAGCAGAGTGGAGGCAACACACACATATTATGAAAGCTCTGGCATTATAATATGTAGCTTTTCTGTTATAAATTACGTTTACCAGCTAAAGTACAGGTTACAGTAAAGTCTGCACAGTCATATTGTGGCAGTAATGCACATATGGAAGAAAAAAGAAACAACAATTTTCTCGTGCATTTTAATACACTTAGCAAAATGGCCAAGACTGAATTCCTTGTGGAGGGAAAGCCAAACCTTATTCATGAAGTCACTGTGGTTTTTTTTGTTTTAGATGAGAAAAACAACTACGCAGTTGTCACAGCTAGGGAAATACCACATACCACTGGATTAAAGTCCTTTTCAGGAATGTACAAAACACAGTTTGCTGTTACTGCCTTTTTTTTTTAAGCTTGAACCACTGTCTCTCTGAAGCAGACAAGAAAACTTGACTATCATACTTGCTGGCTCTACAAGCCCTCTAAAAGGTTTTGTGGCCATTCCTCCACCCCTCCACCACCACAACTTGGGGGTAGCTCAGAGCTCTCTACCCTGGCAGCACTGGATCTCCAGAGTGACAGGAAAGGCTTGAGGAAAGCTCAGTGAAGGAGATCCTAAGCTAGACTGGAGGAGGTTTGGATGGGGGAAGGGGCAACAACACCTCACCTTCAGATGCAGCTTAAAACCAGGACTCTGCAGCCCCCTAATGCCTTTCCCTGTTTTCTCTCCCAGTGTTAATCTTTGAATCAACTTTCCCCCAGTATTCTCAAGACATCTCTCATGTCTACTCACCACCTTCCCTTCTACCACATCCAAGTTCCTTTACCTCCTTGCTTCATGTCCAAGGAAGAATTCCTCCAAGACCTTCCTCAGTCCTCAAACAAGATTGACTCAAATAGATGGTTTGCAAAACTTTCTTTACTTGTGTACTCATACCTTTTTGACCTTGTTTTATCCAACTTAAAATCCCTAAGTGAAATCATAAGGTAAGCAAGAGTGACTCAATGTCCCAAGAGTTTGGCAAGCTGACACCATCAAAAAGAAACAAAGGACTCGTATCCTATTCTCAGATGTAGAGAGGAGGAAACTGAGGTGAAGCAGCAAGTGGGAATGTAGTGGCAATAAAATGGAAGTGACAAGCTTATAATTTATTAAGTTTCTAAGTGTAGTTTCATCGAAAAAGCAGGGGCAAAAGAAGTTACCTCCTAAATAAGGTATGGAGTGGAAATCTTTAAGAGAACCAGCAACCCCAATCAGCTGTCTACAGCTGACCCCTCACAGGGGACTTTAGATTTGGACAATTAATTTTATTAGCTTAGAAAAGAACATGTAAGCAACTGACCAACCATTTCTATTTGTGTTGGAATTCATGGAGTTAATCCCACAGTGCAGTTTGTTCCCGGAGCATCCCTGCTACTTCTCAGTGCTTGGGTGCAAAAGAAGGGCCAAAACAGGAGATTAGGATTTTGTAAGTAAAAATGAAGCACTGGCTCTCAATAGAATTGTTTTAAGGATGGCATACATTAATTTATTCTCTTCTGCACTGCCTCTGCATACCCGCTGCTGGCAATTTGACAACATATAAGCACTGAATGTTGTGCTTAGTAGCTTAAGAGCTCCAAGACAGATTGTCATTTTGCTCATTCTTCCTGGCCAAAATGTGTTTTCCCGGAAAAAAAATAAATAAATCCCTTCTTCCCAAAACAAATACACCCCCCTTCCTCCCCCACAGTCATCTTCAAATTTCGAGAAAAATTGGAGTGGCACCACCCTTGGAGGAGGCAAAGTAGGGAAAGCATCCTCAGGAGGTTTTTATTCCAGACAGAGAGCCTCTCCCCAAGACAGCGCTTTGCCAACACACGGAGAGTGTTGAAAATGAAGGCAAAAGCCTGCCATTTGAGTGAATTCAATGGGAAGGCAGCACGGCACACGGAGCACCGGGGCAATTTGCTCTTGGCAGCCTCTCTCGCTAAGTAGGTGGGCTGCGCTCAGCGCCAATTAGGGGCTGACGCTTTTCCTCAGGTACAATGCGCTGCGGCGCGGCTCGGACTGTTCCTCCCTCCCTGCATCTCTGTTTACTGTGGCTGTTCATCTTCCCCGTTGGCAAGGGGGATGTTTAATAAAGCAGGCCATTCCCCAGCTACAAAGGTGCTATATCATCCTTGGGTGTATGTACACATATGGTATGAAATTGAGTGCAGCTAGAAGTCAAAGCGACTCCTGCCAGAAATTTTTGATGGCAGCATTGTAAACGCGAAGTTGGGGCACGATGCAGTTCTCTGTTTTCTGATACTGGGTGAAAAAGGGAGAGACAGCACGGTGGATTTAGCTCTGAAGTTAAAAGGGGATCATAAGAGCAAAGAAAAAGAAGCAATATTCAGATTTTTAAATTCCCTGTTCCCAGTTCAAGGTCTAAGTTTTGTTTTGGCTTGTGCTGCTCTACAAATGGAGCCAAAGAGGTTCTCGATCCAGCTTTTGATTTCCTGCTGTGCTAAGCTACAGGAATGTTCATATCTAGGCTCTGCTTTGGTCCTGTCTCTAATTAAGGCAGCTTATTTTTTCAAACATGCTACCTGAGACCTGCTGATGTTGCTTCAGGTCATGCAGCCATGCTTCAAACTGCTTTCTAATATCCCTAATAGTGCCACAGTGATATGTTCGGCTTATTACTGTAACAGAAGCAGTTGGGTCATGGTGTTCTCTGCAAAATACTTCTGTAATGGAGTGGATTAATTTAATGAATGCCATTTACTGCAGCAGAAGTGACAATGATTTGATGTTTTGTTACAATTAAGACTCATTAGCCAGTGACTTTTTTCTTAGTTGTCTGACACCATAATAGATGTAACACATCTCAGATACAAAAGTTCTGAACTTCTTTCTAGTCATTTTTACTAAATATGAAGGAAGTGAGAATGAAAGTCTTGGCACTGGGCTGCTTGAAGTGACCTGTTTGAGCAATGCCACATACCCCTCCCTGCCCGAACTACCGAGAGGAAACTGCACCAGCTTCCAGGAAATCACTGGATCATACCTGGCACTGAAACTTTCAACCAAACAGCTGGAAGTCTAATCCAAAATATCTCACCACCTGGCTAAGACACAAAAAGGTTTTTGAGAAAGCAGAGCCAGGTCTTGATGCTTTTAACAAGATCCCAGAGCTCTGCCAAGGCAGGAATCCCTGCCTTGGAGAACGTGCTTGTGGAGGGCCCGGTGTGCTCTGCCCCGGGGCTGATGGAAAACTCAAACTCGATTTTAGTAACAATCTCTCCTTCCTCAGTCAGCATCTGAATGCTGAGGAATGATCCCTGTGCTCTTCTACCAATGCAAAATCTTTTGTTCCTTGGGAACACGACTCCTTTGGTGTTGCAAATCCTGAACAGCAGTAAGCAGAACACCCACAAACAGAAGCAAAATGCCCTGAAAAAGAAAAAACGCCTTGCCAAGCAAAAACAATACTGGTCAAACCAATGTCACTAGACTCCAGGTTAAGTTTTCAGGCTACAAAAAGCCAAAAGCCAAAATAATATTCTTGCAGCTGCAGCATTTCCCAGCATTGTTGGGGATATAGGATCACGCTCAGCTGTACAACCTGCAAACGTATCTTACTCAGCACAGAAGGGAAGCTACAAAACTAATTTAATTGTCTAAGTCAACAGCATTTAAAATCTGAATAGCACAAAGGGTATATATACTTATAAAAAACCCTCAGCACTTCACAAATATCCCCCAAATCCTCAGAAAGGCCCATAAATGTAAAAGGTTTAATTAAGAAAGAAAATTAGGAATTAATTGAAGAAAGAAAATTTTCAAAATTATAAATGATACATTATTCTTTTAGTATTCAGCAATGATATTTTCTGAATGTTTTCTGATACTTTAATCAAAAAAAGAAAACCTAACAATTTTAGCTTTTCAATAAATCAAAGTAATAATTTGGTTTCACTAGGTGCTGTATAGAAGATCACTTCAGAATACAAGGCTGTGAGTGAATAATCCAGCAACAGTAAAATGCACACACACCAAAAACAAGTGCAAAAGAATGAAAAGTGGCTTATTTGCCTTTGAAACCTAGAATAAGAAGCATGAAAAAAAATAAAAGCTGGGAAATCAAAGAAAGAATCAATACCATGTCTTACTCTTCTTGCGCAAATTCAGCATCATTCCCTGCCATTCTACCCAGGATGGATACATACAGGGACATAAAAACACACTTTGTTGCCAAAATTCCCAGCTGATGCTGCTGACCACTCCTTAGGACCAACAGATGAAGCCCTTGGCAGTGTGTAGATGTAAGAGGATAGCAACAAGTGGGAGAGAGGGATGAGGTGACTCAGCAGGCAGGACTGGAAGCCCGAAACCCAGATGTTTGACAGCAAAAAGCACCATGCAGGGAGTGCTTTAAAGCTTCTCCCACCCATTGGCTTCTCCAGCTCTTCTGAGCACGACTTTGGCAGGAGAGATTCTCCCTAAAACTACTTGTAGAACCCAGCACTCAGACACTGCTGACTGCAACCTGAAAACGAGCCACTCATGCAAATTCCCAACTCACTCCCACCTACCTGCAATCTCTGTTAACTCTCCCTTGCAGAAGCAAACCTGAGCAGTAATGAGCAGTAATGTGCTAATGAATGGAATACAAAATCTGGCTTCCCCTTCTATTGTAGAGTGAGGATAAAAATCGCACTCCTGCTCCCTCATCCCATGCCAGAAGAGTTATAACCCCATGAAAATCACTTGAGTTAAAGATAAGCTGGGAGCTTCAACTTTATATTCATTTTTATCAAATCCTTGAAACTGCTTCATGGGGTTTATTTTAATAGGTATTTCTACTAACAATAATAACCCCCCTTATCTGTACTAAGGAAGAGAAAAAAGCAGATTGCATCATAAATCTTAGTCATGCCAGCTAATAATCTTCAAAATCATCCTTTTAACACGGATGGCACCTATTAAGTCAAAGCACTTTTATCCTGCCGGTTCAGGAATACAGTCTCATCCCAGCTCCTGTTATGAAAATGAAAGATTTTCAACAAACTGCACTGGCAGCTGCAGAACCATAAAATCCTTCAAGGGCCTGTGAAGCTGAGCTGTAAGCATGGCACCCCTTATCTGTAATTAGGGAAAGGAAAATAAAATCTCTAGAACACTCTGTATAACCCCCCAGCCCCTCACTGCAGGGCTTTCTACCTGGGTTTTTCTAATAAAAGAGTTTTAAGTATCAGCTGTAACGTAATCTTGTTTATTAAAAGCAGAAGAGTTACTGAAATGACTGTGTCAAATCTGAACTACAAAAAGGAACATGTATTTACAGTCTTTTTACATAAGGCACACTGATAAACATCATTTATTTCACAATTGCCTATGATATGCCATACAATGTACGTTTATATATGTTTAAAGCAATTTTATTCCAAGAGATGTATATCTGATTTCGGTGGAGGGTATGTTTTCCAAGGTGCATTAAGGTCTAACTAAATTTATTTTTTAAAAGAAGAAGAAGTGCAACTTATTACAACAGTGCAAACTATTATTGTCATAACAATGTAAAGTACCCCTGGATTTAATACTACAATGCTCTATTCATCACAATCTCATTTGGCAATAGTGTCATTTCACAGTATTTTATTATCCAAACATTTCTCCAAGAGTGATGCCATCTCACAGCAGAGGTGCAAAAACCAGGGCACGTTCACTCCAAAGTATCTGAATTGTAGTTCTTTATCATATTCTTTGAAAATAAATACAGTCACTCCACTAGCATTTCACTCTTCTTCCAAATATAGTAGGGGTGCAAAGTTTTCAGCTCTAGAGCACAGAATATATCATGAAAGCAGAGTTGATTATGATCTTGGCAAGATGGAGAAATTGAGGCAGGGAGTGAGTGACCTACTCAAGTCCCAAACTACGCCATGAACAGACTGCCACAAGAGGTTTGAGATTTAAGTCCAGCCACTGGGCCACGCTGCTTCTTCAGCTCTCAAATGCTACCAGCTGTATTTCCATTAACTATTTCTAATTAATGCATTGGCACAATGGACTAACATCAAAATCTCTGCTGTAATAGGGTGATTTGTTAGGTCATAATAGCATGTAATAGGGTGATTTATGCAGGTTAACAGGTGACATGTAACACTACTATACTTTTGTCATTTCACTGGTTCTCTGTGAACTGACTTTCTCCCATGCCACAGCATGAGATATTCAGCAGTATCTCTGTGAAGAGCATAGGACAGGGATTGCACTCACAGCCATGTATAACCTTGGGAATTACCACCAATGCTCAGTGCCTGCTACACCTGATTGGGGCTACAACTGCCCCAATCAATAAAGGACCCTAAAAACAAGGGGGCAGTCTGGGAGCCATTCTTCAGAGTATGATCAGGTGGGCAGTGCCTTTCTATCACTTATGTAACTGCCCAAGGTGACAGAGATGTCCAGGTCCAAACAGGATCTTATGTCACAAGATTTAGCTCAAATCATTCAAAAGAAATTTCCACCATGAGGGAGAAAAATTGGATCAAGACATATTAATAGAAATGTGAATGCCAATATCTGAGTATGAACTCTCAGATATCCTCTAAATGCCCCCTTTTAAAAATCCTGGGGGGTTTCATAGTTTAGGCACTACAAACTACAGTGCTGAAATTATTAAGCTGGATGTTCTTACCACCTTTCTTCCAGCCTTAAACCCCCCTGACATACATGCCAGGCACCTCACAGCTCAGACCATGCCACTCTCTCCTGCAAAACCCTCCACGAGGCTGCAGCTCCCCAGTCCCACCTTCGGGGACCCGCACTCTTCACCCCCACAAGTCTCCCCCTCTTTCCCTGCTGGCTCTGCTGTTGGGTTTGCTGCTCTGCTGCAGCGCCCTTCCCACGTTTCCCTCTCTCAGATCTCGCTGCGATCATGGAGCCTAGCAACGTTAATCTGCCACTCATTTATCATATTTCAAGCTCAGATATACAAATCCGCTTTCCTTTGTCCGTTCGGATCATTGGGATTCCGCTTTATGGTCTCGATTCCTCTCTTCTAGTCCTTTGCTTATGGGCTGTTGTTTATTATTATTTTCCTATCTGGAAGTTAATCTCTCTGAAGCCAGAGTCCTTGCGCTGCCTTGCTCCGTTCAGCATGAAGCGGGTGCTCTGTCAGGGCTTGATAAACCATTTGTCATTCAGGCGGCGGATAATGCGGCTGCACACATGCCCATTTTAAGCAGCATATACTAAAAGCACTGAGAATAAAAGTGTTAAAATATCACTGAAAGATTTATAAATGTATGTGGATTTTTTTTTCTCCAGGAGAAACACTGAAGGCAGGAGATGCTTTGCTGGGCCAGGCTTGAAGAGGTATTTAAAACTTGCAGTAACGCTGGACTTCTGTACAAATCTCCCTTTTGACTCTTTCAGCTGGACAACAATAATTAGAAAGCCACATTGAAAGCCAGGAACTTTGATTCTTTCTGAGCTTTTTTCTCCATATTGTAGAGTTCATACTTCTCTTTGTTGTCCACCCATGACTGGAGGTGGAGTTAGTGAATGCTTGGGAGGAGACAAACATTAAGGACCAACCTTAACTACAGCTACTTCTCCCTCCACATCCTGGCAGCAGCAAGGGTGGCACTGGTATGTCCCTTCAGCTTAAATAGAAACTTCCCTTTGACACAAATAATTTGGTTGTTCTCTGTATTCTTTGGATATCACCCTGTGTGTCATATCACTGTCTGAGGAATTAGTTTTACTTTCACACCCTCTTACCTCCCATCTGACATGGTCAATACTTATATGCTAAATATCTCACAACCCAAGGGAGACTTAAGAGACATGAAGAGCTCATTGCTTTAATTCCTCCTGTGCAGAAGAATTATGGCTCCATTCAGAGATTTTTAAGGTGTCATAAAAAGGGAACTTTCCAAAACATTTGTTGAATACTTTCCTAGCAGCTTGGCCCAGGAGGAGCTGGAGAGAAACCATCCTCCCGCCTTGGTTGTGTCAGTCCAACTAACGGGCTTTTAAGATCATTTTAAGAAAATAGAAACCACACAAAACCACCTAACCCAAAGCAGAGACAGGCAAATGTTAAATCAGAATTCCCTGATCACTTTGTCACAGGAATATTGGGATGGCTATGGGCAAACACAGCCAGAAACTAGGATACCAAAGGACAAAACTTCATTTTCAGAGATTTCACGAGATTTGTGGTAAGCAAAGGCTGCTCAAGACCCTCAGGGAGGAAAAAAATTTAAAAAATCAAAACAACTGTGTGCAGGTGTTATGAAGTTCTCCTTGATATTATCACCAACAGGCAGAAACCTTCCAAAAGCACAGGCTGTGAGGAAAGTGCGTGGGGTCTGGAAAACACGGACAAGTGCAGAGGTAGCAGGCATTTTATATCATCCACTTTAATTTCACCAGGAAAGAGTCTGGGACTTCATCAAAGTGAGATATGCAATACATTTGAGTATTTTTTGTTCTTTTCTTTTTTTAATTTTTAATAAGGTCTAGCTGTTGCTTTTCCCTTCTTACTTGTGACAATCTGAGAAAAAATGACAAGGAGGTCCGAAAGTTTTTCTCTGCTTCTAACATTTTACCTAAGGGAGTCAAACTGCAAATGCTTCAAATGAATTTTGCAGTTAATACATTAGAACCAATATTAAAAAAAATTTGAAAATAAACAACCTCCCAACCTTATCACTACCGTAGGAATGTATGTGGACATTCAGATTTCAAAACCAAATTTGCCACAATTTTTTTTGTTTGGAAAATGGAGTTTTACTATCTCAATACAGGCTATATTTATTCTGAAATAAAGGCCATCTGTACACAAACTTGCACAACTATAATTAAACTCGTTTTTGGAAGTCCAGTTTAATTACTTTGGTGACAATACTTGCATATCAGCTTTTAATTTCATAACTAATTAAAAATGAAAAATTTACCTTCTAAAAAGCTCTTTCCTTGAAGTAATTTGCATTTACAACAGGCATCCATTTAGAGTTTCTGGTATGGGTTAGCTATCTGCTTCTGCCATGGAGAGACACTAAAAATATCTGCTTTAAATGAAAATTAAACTCTCCCTCAAACTATTCTTACGTGCCTTTTCATAGACATTTTACTTTTTATCTGGAACATGCCCATATATTCCAACATACATCAGGGGTACCCAGAGGTCTGAATGGCCACTCAAGTTGCCATTTATATGAGACCGAAAACTAAACAATAAAGCAAATGAAGACATAAAATTCAGCATGTATCCCACTTTATCCTCCTTGCAGGTTTTACAGACAACTGGACTATAAAACTCAACCTGTTTAATTTTCCTTGAAATCTGAAGACAAATTCTAGTAATTTTTAGCAGTTTTTAGAGTAACATTTTTTTCCTAGTAAAAGCTATACAAGGTTGTGGAAGAATAAGGTCAGATTTGGTTTGTGAAACCTGGATACAGCTTTGGCTTTAACAAGTCTACTCTCTCTGTGTCACACCAGTGTATCTCAAGGTTCCTTCCCTAAGTGCATTAAAAATGAGGCTCATGCTACCACTGTGCTGTGTCAATTATGTGTATTTTGTCCGAATGCTGTGAAAGTGATACTGCTATTTCTGATCTGCTGAAGTGGTTTTTAGTTCCTTCTCTTCGAAGTAATCCTATACTGATTTCTCAGTTAGTACTTGTGAAACCCAAGGTAGGGGAGAAAGGCTGGGGAACAAGTCTAATGTATGCACATCAATTTTTAAATAGTTTTTTTTATGTTGCCCAGGATGAAAGCGCATGCGGCTTGGCTCATTTACGAAAGTCACAACATCCCCCAAAGTCTCCTTCCCCCAGCTACAGCTGTGTCACTGGGGCTGTCTCACTGCAAATCTCAAGCCTTATCAAGGTCAAGGGCTGCAAGGCAGCAGCCTGGTGATCCTTCAAACGGCTGCTACAGGGATTATTTTCCCAGACTGTTTGCCCTCCCCATTCTCCACGGTATCAGTGTGTGCATCTGGGCTCTCCGTGCCCTTTCGGACTGTTATCCCCTCCGTGCCCCTGGCATGCTGGCTCCCACCTTTGATCAGCCATGTCAGCCCTCACCACCTCACTCCAATGCCACTCATCTGCAGCCCACCTCCTGCACACACTCACAGAACAGCTTGTTCCAGGGCACAACAAAGCAAAATCTCTCCCTCCTTTCAAAATACGTGGTGCCGTGCTCGGAAGATGTGTCCACTGGACACAGGGTGTGCTCTCACTCACTCCTGCTTATCCTTCAGAATGATTGCTTTGCTGTGCTTCAGCTCACATGCCACCCTTTGCCATGCCCAGCCCATCCTTCCTGCATTACATTTTGCACACAGGATACTTGAAGGGAGCTTGAATGCTGGTTTTACTCCAATATACATCCAATATAAAGGAACCCATGACTCTGTCTTGGGGAATTTTCTGCAGGATTAAGTAAAGAAAACATATAAGCAACTATATTTACTACTAATAGTTACTATTAGTAGCATATTTACTACTCATGTTAAACAAGAGCAGGTGACACCTTCCTCTGAACCTTTTGCACAGCACTGTAACCTTCTCCTCTGGACACAGCATCCCCTCTGGCAGTCAGGAGTTTCGGCTGCTCCAGTTCCATCAGCAGCTGACTGACTACAGCAATCTCTGCCGCTCAACTAAATGTTACTTTGTGCTGCTCCCCACCATGAAATACCTTTTATCATTGAATCACAGAATATGCTGAGTTGGAAGGGCTGACAAGGACCACAGAGTTCAGCTCCTGGCCCTGCACAGGACACCCAAGAGTCACATCATATGCATGAGAGTATTTTTCAAATGCTTCTTGAGCTCTGTCAGGATGGTGCTGTGACCACTGCCCTGGGGAGCGGTTCCAGTGTCCAACCACCCTCTGGGTGAAAAGCTTTTTCCTGACATCCAACCTAAACCTCCCTTGACTCAGTGTTATGCCATTTCCTTGAGTCCTGTCCTATCCTGCCTCAGTAATCACTGTGTGTCTGTTGTGAGACTCATCTAGAGAGTTTCCAAACTGTGCTGCAAAAAAAGGAAATCAAGAGGAGCTGGAGAGCTTGAGGACTGCAGTGGCTCCCCAGTATCTAAGTGTTGTACACCTCTCATGTTAGCAGACTTGGTATTGTTCCTGCCTTCAAAATAAAGTAAAAAATAATAATAAAAAAATAAAAAAAAGTGGAGCAAAAATTCACAAGTGCAGGGAAGCTTGTCTTTCTCAGTACTACACTACTACACTGTGGCATTCAAAACAAATCTAGATTTACTAAATAAATATAATATTAAGTTCTTATCTTTAAAATACTCTGGGGTGTGTACACACATATTAAAAGTAAGTATGATTCTAGGGTAAATACTGATTAGATGTTTCATTTCTGCATTTCACTCTGCTCAGAAAGTACACTGCTCTGCTCCAATTCTATTCATAAGTGGTTTCAGTTTCTGTCTTTCATCCAATGATACAGCTCTACAGTCATTAATTTTTTAAAATATTTAATGTAGCAGAAGTGCTATAATATGGAAGAGGTTTCCAAACCGAAACAACAATTGTAAATATTTTCCTAAAGGAAGCTGGAGGAGAGCTCTTGCTCGATCAGAAAAGCCATTTCTTCAGTATGTGGAAAAACTGCTGAAGTCCAAACAAAATATCTTCCATTGGTTCAATTTTTCCATTTTGCTAAAAATTTGTTTTTTTAAAACTGTGAGTGGGAAGAGGGACTTCCAGTGATTAAAACTAAACTTGCAGGCCAAAATACTGAACATGGCTGTTTCAATACTCAGGCATAGACATTTATTTGTCTGCCTCCCCCGCTAAAGGCAGGCAGGCTCTGTTGGATTACCACAAAGGCATTGCTATGGAGTGAGGAAGGTGGAGTTTCTCCATCCACAGCTTAACATTATTTGTGAGAAAGAGGTGGATCTCTGCAATTCCTGATACATTCAGCAGATGCTGTGAGGGAATTATACCAAAGATCACAGCACCTTTTGTAGGAACTGAACTCCCTAAGTCTGGACACAGAAAACCTTGAAATGCTGCCACATCACTGGAATGACCTTTGACACATGGCAGTAGCTGTTAAATTCCAAATCCTTTATTTGACTAAGCCTTAAGAGTCAGTCACATACAACACACAGCTGCAGAGGCTGAGAGGCACCTCTGGAGATTGTTTAGCTCTCCTGTGCACACACAGCCTGGTCATGCACAGCAGGTGTCCAAGGGCCCTGTCCAGTCAGGCTCTGTCCTCCTCCAAAGACAGAGACTCAAGAATCACTCTGGGTAACCTGTTCCAGCATTTGGCTCTCCTCACAGTTCAAGGTTTTTTCTAGGTTTCAATGGAATTTCTCAAATTTGCCAGTAATCTGGACCTGAAGTTCGAAGGTTTCCTTTATGCTGACAATATAAGAACAGCTCAGATTGACTGCACACCTCTCCAACAGGAAGGGCTGATTCCATTGCCTAAACACAGGCATTTAGTACCCTTTGAGACCCTCCAGGGTATATGAGACATCTTCACAGAGCCAGCAAAGCAAATATAAAAACAGACCTACAGGAAACCCATACCCATATGGCATGGCAAGCTGGAGGCATCACAGTAGACCCAGAGGCATCCTAAATGGCACTGGATGCCTGTGTTGGGCCAACTGAACTGGGATCCAAGCATTCAGATTCAGAAACCATTTATTTATTTCAAATGCTCTTATACTATTTACAGGGTGACATTTTCAAGTTCCACTCCATGACCACATGGCTACAAACCAAAATTCCCAGCTTTCACCAATGCATTTTTAGCACAAAGTCCAGAAGAGTGAACAACAGCAACAAATACACAAAATATTGAGACTCAGTTTAAGCATCCTGAGCTGGGTCCTCCAACACATTCTGCCTGAACACGGTTATCACCACTATATTTCCCTTTAATCAGCTTTCTGCAGATTGCCTTTTGAGCAAGCACCATGGGCTACCAGCAGGCCCTGTAGTCCACAGTGCCAATTTCTGTGCCTTGTGACTTTTTCACTCATTCCCTTCAGGACCAAACATCATGGACCTGTAACATGATTAGAGAGCTACAGGCTGAGTAAGTATTAGTTACAAGATTCATGATTTCACCTTCAAGTTCGTACACATCTCTGCATTTAGATACCACAGGTCCACATTTCTTTTTGTTTCCTGCATTTTAAGTCAAATTTCTCTCTCTGATGGAGTGGATAATAAGGTTGTGTAAGAAAAGCAGAGGTTGCACAGGAGAGGTGAGAGGACAGAAGAAGAAGGTGGACAGGCTGCAAACTTCAACACAGGAGCTGCAGGAACCTCTGAACCTGCCCTTGAGGAAATGCAATGCAGAATTACATGTTAAATATAACACTGCAGAGCTTTGAGACATTTGAGTTTGATTCACGTTGCTGGCTTCTTCTGGAAGGGCTATGCCTTCCTCTGTAAAACACACACTCAAAGTATTGCTCCCAAATTATAATATTTACTTCTCAGTTCGATGAAGAGGATTTTTTTTACTATGCTCCTGCCTGGAGATATTTTTCCCTACCCCCGCTCCCTTCCCCACCCTGTGCTTTCTTTTTAATGTAAATATTACTTGAAATTATTGCAGTACAGATGAACAACTATTAATTAAAAGTGAGGAAGATTTATTGCATGAGACAGTGCTGCTGTAACAGATCAAACAGCAGACAGATATGAGGCAAAATGTGCTGCAATTGGAGGCTTAATGCCTTTTAGATCACAGCCCCTTGTGTTTCATGGGTGTCAGGGTGGGCTTGCACCCCACCATGACTGGGTTTCTTGCCTGCTTGTATATAAACCTATAACATAAAACCATGGCTTGTGAAGAAGGGTCAGATAAAAACACAGTCTTACAAGAAGGCTGCAAGAAAAAAGTACCCCAGCCAATTCTGGAGCAATTTCCTGTCCTTGTGTTCACTCTTACACTTGGTGTTAGGAGGCTTTAGCAGACGATGGTTTCATTACTGGGGGTTTCTCAGCAGTGTGATCCACCCTGTGTTGTGGAGAGCTAAGGAAGATTTGCTTTGAGCTCAAGTGACAGATGCTCCTAGACCAAAAGCACAGGGCTTCAGAGCTGTAGCCCCCGTGCTGCTGCTGTGCATTTGCAAATAGCTCTGGGCGCACATAATGAGAACCTGGTTGGCACTTCTTTGTGAGGCTTTTTACTATGTTGCTCCTGCAAAACTGCTGCAAGATCTATCAAGAGGTTTTAAGCAGCTCTGATGCCTGCAAACATACAGAGTGCTGGCAATTAAGGCCAGTCATCTCTTGGCAAAATGCAGAGGGTACCTCACTGTGAGGAGTGCTGTATCACCTCGGTGAGATCTGGGCATGAAACCTCATGAACAACCATCAACCTGCACCTACAGCTTCATCACAGAGGAGAAAACAAAAATCCCCAGATTAAGCATTTATTAATCAAACAGGAATTCAGATGCTGCAAGATTCCTGATTACATATCATGTACAGAAGCAGTAAGCCACATGGGAAAAACCTATTTCCAAGATTAATAAAATGATCAATCCTGGTCATTAGCAGCTGTTAGCTCTCTAAGACAGATACTGAACTGAGACCAAACACATTTTCCAAATGGTTACCTATCAACCATAAAACAACCTATTGTTGATTCAGCTCAGATCTGGGGCTAATGATTTGGGGGTTAAAGAGCCATCAATCTCACAATGAGTTCGTTGAGCCATTCTCTGACAGTCATGTGGGGGGGAAAGAAACCACTACTTCTGTTCCTAACAAATAGCAGCGGAAGACATTTTCTACAGCTGATTTGTTATCTGCCCTTTTTTCCCTGACTAACACCAAGTGCTGAGAAGCCAAGACCTGTTTCCAACTTGTGTGCTCACATACTTACTGCAGTGACAACTCTGAGTCTCCTCTTCTGAGTGTAAGAAAATGTCTGTACATATGTGAGGTGAAGAGTTATTAATTCTTCACAGCTTCAGCTTCGCTATTTTAAAGCTCACACCAGCTTCAAGCTTGGGCATGCTGATGGCAAATGAGAGTTACATTTCTAATTATCTGCTTCCTTACCAAAATAAATAAAATTTACAGATTCAGGGCTATGTATGCACAAAAAAGATACTGCTATTAGAGACAGGAAGGCTGTGCTAGAACACCCCTAGGCAATCAAAACAATCCCTTTCTCAACCCTCTCTCCTCCTTCCAAAGACCTTCCCATTTATAGCCTGTCACTTACAGACACACTTCCAGCATTTAAAAATACTCCCGGTGTTTGTGGAACCATTTTCCAGAACAAAACGTTATCATTCATCAGGAGCAGAGCTGTTTGCAGTGTGAACAATTCGCTTTCGTTAAGTACCATATGGCTGCCCGTAGGAAAATGCCAACATGTTTCAACTCTACAGCTGGGCCACGGTTCCTTTATTCATCGTGCAGATGGTTGTAATTGACACCACTACTAAAACAGGTCTCGAGCACTTCTGTAGGATCATTAGAGTAATTAGTTATTAAATACAGTTACCATTTTTAGAAGGAAGGTTTTAAGACTTGGCATGTAAAATGCAATATTTTGTTATAATGAAAGAGACAGGCTAAATGTTACAGGGAGGGGTAAAGCTTATGTGATCCTTTTTAGTATTTTATCCGAGAGGCTATGGAAATTGCTAGAGCAAAGTGAAGCACACAAAATTATTTGCTAAGGAAATCAGCTGAAACCAGGAGTATTCTTAAATAACCTCCTCGTGATACTGCATACTAAACTTTTGCAGAAAACAAACCCGAAATTCCAGGGGTAAAATGAAATACCAAATTTCACCACTAAACCCAATCTTAAATGTGGGATGTTAAATACAGAAAAGACAACTGTTGATTTCATATTCTTGATATTCTGATGCCCATATTTTCAGGATTAAAATCCAAACACATGAGTTTTTATAATGGAGTTGCAGGGTCAGTTGAATACATATTATTATATAAAATAAGTCTGCAGTGTAGCAAGACAAGATTGGCTAAAGCACCTTCACTCATAGACCAGCGAAGAAAATTCTTTGTAATAGAAAACTGGGTTTGTTTTTGAATAAGATGTTTGGGTAAAGCCTCACAATAAATCTCAGTGGGAAATGCTATCATCAGAGTCACAAAGTCACATCTCAAAACTCCAAACTTCAGCAAGGAAACATGCAGCCTTTAAGAGCAGAATTATACATGGCTTCTGAGTGCTTCTGGTCTTCAGAGACAAGAGGAGTCAGAACAAGCAGGCTATGATAGCAAAACTGTTACTGGTAATTGCAGTAGCTTCTATTCCAATAAAAACTCAAGTTTTTCATTACAAACTGAGTACTGGGTGTTCCAGGCTCTATTTTAAACATTCATTGCAGGCGTAAATCTGGTAAGGACTCTCAGACATAACCCAGTATTTTCTTTCATGTCTGATGAAAATAATCTAGAATTGAGGGCCCTGTCTGTATTCTACAAAAGATACTGAAAAAATAACATTGAAAGATCATGTTATAAACCTCCTCTAAATAGAATTTAGGTTAGAAACCGGAAAACTTCTAACCACAAGACAGGAGAAGAGGGGAATAGCTTTCCAAAAGCAGTTTTAAGCTGAAGAGTTTCACAAGGGAGCACAGTAAGTTCATGACACAAATCTTTCTCTTAGGCGGGACTTGAGGCTCAGGAGCTCTCCTCGGGCTGCCTGTTTCCATGCACTTCACTTCTCAAATTAGACTGAGTTAAAATACATTACATACAACTTTCATAATGAATATCAGAAAACCTTTATATAGCACAGCAGACAGTAAAGCCATTTGCTAAGGAAAAAGAAATGCTGTTAAAGTGACACTGTTTATCTCAGGTGGCCTCTGTTGAGTGCTTGCTGCTGGGTTGGGTTTTGTGACGACTCTTCAGACGAGCTGTCGAGCAGAGATCGTGAAGCCCACGGGGAGGGAGGCTGATGGTAACTGTCCTGGGACACCCCAGGACAACTCATCCCAGCTGGCCTGGCCAAATCTGTCTTTTGATCATAACCTTCTGGCCACCTGAATTCCTCACAGAGGTTCAGCTAAAGGTGGGGTTCCTGCAGTGCCCACCCTGCAGAGTCCCACAGGGTGGCTGGGAGCTGCTCCAGGGAATGCTGTGCTGCTCCTCTGTGGGAGCTCCATGTCTGCCATGCCATGCTCCTGAGCCAAATGAGTGCCACCTATACAATTCTTCTTAAAGTTATACATTTTGCTTATTAAAAATTGCTAATTTTTTGTGTCTTTGCATAAAAAGGACTTTAAAATGCAGATTTTCAGCTTTGCATATTAAACTTTTTTAGCAAGTCTCAATTCCCCAAGCAGAAAATTATGGCAGGATTTTTAGCATAAACACGTATTTCTTGCACGCAGGAGCTGAATTGCCTGATGTCAGAAATATCAGTTCTGGGTATTCTTCTATTTACTTGGAAGCTATTATGTGTTTTTCAAAGTTTCTAGCAACTTTTTATCAACCAGATCTCAAGAGTTTATATAGTTATGATAATCAATATTAAACAGAGCTATCATGGTAGGAGAATTCTAATATTCAAGCCACCCCTTCTTCCTTTAGAAGAGGCTGGGGAAATCAATACTCCATTGCTAAGAAGGGGTTATCATAAATTACCAACTGAGCATTAGATTTCTATGAGATGTTGCAGTTACGCAGTTAAATAAATCCTTCAGTATATAGGAAAAATATAAAGAATAAGTAAAGGCAGTACTGCTGTCTCTACTACAAAACAGAGAAATTAAATCAAAAGTATGCACTAAATAAAATCTGAAAATGCACAGAAAACTTGGCTTATAAAGGACAAGCTCAAGAAACACAGTGTTATGGAGAAGGAGGTTAATAAGGCTGCTGATCAGTATCTCTAAACACAGGTCTTTAATCCATCAGAAGATTCAATGGAAAGACAAAACCAAAATGAAAACCAAGACAGAAACAGTTAATACGTATTAAATATCATTTGGTTTCATGTAGTAATTAATCACTGGGAAAAAAACCCGTAAGGATGGTGTGGACTTTTAATCGCTCAGAATTTGTAAACCAGACAAGTTAATGTCCTAAAAGATCTGCTACAGCTCAGACAGAAATTAAGGGTTTGAGGCAGAGATTACCAGGAAAGTACATTAGACTTTCTAATCATTAGGATGTTGATTAGGTTTGTGCTTTGGGATTTGGATCAGGCCCTCAAAAATAGATTGAGAGGCATTTTGTTGTTATTGGGGTTTTGGGGTTGTTTTTTCCTTTTAGTCTTTATTATTCCTATTGGGAAGTTAATGTAGAAACTTGGTAAAATGCTGCTTTAAAATCTGATTTCCCAATTCCAGTCTCAATTTTATTCAGGATTTATACACATTTGTACACCGATAACACACAAAAATAGCAAAAATAGCTGAGATAAAAAAAAATAGCTGAGATAAAGACATAAAACATGGCAGGGTGTAAGCTGGAATTTCAGTGATTTATTACAGGATGGAGATCCACCAGCAGTGACTGAACACAGCGAGCTGAGGGCCCTTCCAAGCCCTTACAGCCTGAAAACCTCATGGAGAACTTCAACATCTCTCTGCTCTCTTAAAATTATGTCTACTCTGAGACACAAAGCAGTGAGGCATATTCACCTCTGCATCTTCAGGTTGTTGAGGTATAACTGACAATTTGACTGCCTGCAGAATGGTTCTCAGGCCATGGAGAGGCAAATTAGAAAGGGAAAGAAAAAGATCATCTGTTATCGGAGCAAGTTAGTATAGAAAGTAACAGGGAAGGAGCCCAGATTTAGACCCTTGTTACCTGAACATTCAAGGCTTATTATTCTGACATTAATTCCAAATTTGAGGTCTCATTGACTCCAAAACAATGCGACTTTTAAATTGATTATAGAGTGAGCACAGCTTGAAATCAGCATGGAAATAGAAGTGTTAACACAAAAAAAACCCTAACTTTAAAAAAAAATAGTACCATTATGGCCCCTTTATAATGTCAGAAGGAAGTTGTTAAGCTGTCATTCCACAGATGTTCATCCACACATATACAAGAACACAAACAATTCTCATGGGACCCCTAACTTCATGTGTGGCATACATAAACGTTAAAAATCTTCCATCATCACACATTTCCCCTTCCTCCTGCTGTGATAACAACATGGGGGCACACTGCTCCCAAAAAAAAGGATTAATTGAGCTCAGAAAGCAAGGACTAGCCTGTGAAAGAGCTAATGAAAAAGCACGACCAACCTGGAAATGCACAAGAAAAACCACACTGAAATTACAGAGGAAAAAAATACTGGCTTTATATGGGTACAGAAATTATTCTAAACGACTACAGGTCTGCATATTCACATCTGTTCTGATGGATGTTTCTTTGTCTTTAAAAAAGGAGAATAGCAACTATTTTACTATATAATTATCTTCTTTCCCTTCAATAAACGTTGATTTTTTTTAATTGCAGGTAAAATGACAAAGCTCAGCCATTTAGGCAAAACAGCTCAGGATTAATTTCCTGGTTTAAAACACTAGCAAACAGTAATAGGCTTCTCTACAAAGCTTTCTGAACATCAACATCTCTTTGTCCTTGTTGGTGATACCACAAAGATCATCAGGGGAAAGAGAATGCTTCATTGTACTCAGAACACAAGTGGTAGAATTTGGGAGAATTTCTCATCAGGAGAAGTTTGGGAGCAGATTTTTTTTTTTTTTTTTTTATTTTTTAATGTAGGAAATTAATGAGGAAAATTGGAAATTGTTTCTCCAAATTTGACCATTTCATCAAGTTGTGTGGTTGCTCAGTGAGAGCAGACTGCAAGGCTAAGTCCTCGAATTACTTCAACTACCCTGTCATAAAAATCACTATTTCTAGATAACAAAAGATGCTCTCATCAGTGAAAGAGAAAAGCTGTAGCTGCAACAATTTCCCTGTAGGAAGATTTGAAGAAAAGACTGCAAGAACAGTTGACCAGAAAACAAGATGTATTTTGCTGAAGAAAAATCCCAATTGCATGGGATCAAAAAGCAGCTGAACCCCAAACTCGATGGCTTCCCTGGTTTACACATTCCCAGTGTGCTGCCGTGTGTCATTTTGATCCAGTATAAATTTTGCACTGCCTCTCCTTAGGACTTTATTAACTTCAAATCCTGTAGCAGTTGGGACTGTATGAATAACAGATTTTAGAGACAAAACTGGTGGCTAACCAAAATAAAATGTATAACATAAAGGAAAAGAATGCTTTCTTTTTTTTGTAAGAAAATGTTTGGTTTGGCTCAGTTTTAGTGAAAATAGAGATGCTCCTGGGAAACTCCCCCCCTCTCTTGGGTAGATCCTTCCCAGATTTCTGCTTTGGAAACATCTCTGCTCTGTGTAAATGTGGGGGGACAGCCAGCAGCAACAGCAGTGGCCCTAATCCTGAGGCTGAGAAGTCTCTCATTCACTCCAGTTCTATAAATGCAGAAACACCATACATACAAATGCATGGAAACTAGAACAGCTTCACTGGCAGAGATTGACAGAGGCTGTCTGGTGCTCACAGTGCTCTGTGAGAGGTGTGAGATCTCCCTTCGCATCCCGTCACGGACTCACACAGAGCAACCACCTCCGTCTGACTGCTTGGGGCTTTTTATGAATGGCACTAAACTCTCCTTTTGTCAGAGATTTTAGTCAGCCCAGGGCTGTCAGCACTATCAATGCTGACTTCTAGAGGTGTGAGGGCAGCAGCCTGGTTAACCTCAGCCAGCAGCTCAGCCCCACACAGCCACTCCTCCCAGTGGGGTGGGGGAGAGAGCAGAAGGGTAAAAGTGAGAAAACTCAGGGGTTGAGATAAAGACAGTTTATCAGGGAAGCAGAATCCATGCACACATGCAAAGCAAACCAAGGAATTAATTCACCCTTCCTGTGGGCAGGCAGGTGTTCAGCCATCCCAGGAGAGCAGGGCCCCTTCATGTGTAACAGTGACTTGGCAAGACAAATTCCATCACTCAGAACATCCCCTCCTCTTTCCTTCTGCTTACCCCCAGCTTTATATGCTGAGCATGGCACTACATGGTCTGGGACACCCCTGGGGTCAGTTGGGGTCAGCTGTCCCAGCTGTGTCCCATCCCAGCTCCTTGTTCACCCCCAGCCTGCTCGCTGGTGGAGTGTGGTGCAGAAATGGCTCTGACTCTGTACAAGCCCTGCCCAGCAATAATAAAAACATCTTTGTGTTATCAGCGCTGTTTTCAGCACAAATATAACACAGCCCTGTACCAGCTATTCTGAAGAATATTAACTCTATCCCAGCCCAAACCAGCACAGCCAGCTAAGGAGCACTGCCTTGCTCTGCAGCATGAAAGTCAAATTTATAGCCTCCCTCCTCTCGGCAAGAGCACAGAGCTGTGAGCTCAGCATACCCTCACAGCAGGTGGGAAAGCTGAACATCCAACCAGCCCAAAATCTCTAACAACAGCTAATAAGGCCTTGAGAAACTCTGATGTGAGGATGGTGATGTTGTCCAAGCTTTTATCAAAGGATAAGTAATAGTTTTGTAGACTGAGATGCTCCTGACACAGAAGGAGCAAGTGAATTTTACTGAGTGAGACTACAGGAGAGCAAAATCTTTCCTAGTGGCTCATAAGGCTGAGCTAGGCTTGAGCAAAAACATTGGGTTTTTAATGTCTCATGATAAAATAAAAAACCTGCTGGTCCATGTCAAACTTGCAAAAGTAGTGAAAAGAAAAAAAAACATGCTGAAAAAGGAGATTAGAATCTGCAGTCCTGCTGTAATATTGCCTAAAGCTATTTGGAAGTTACAATTGTAACTAATCAATGAAAGCAAACAACTTTCTCCTTAATAAGAATTACGAGTTCAGGAGAGCTAAAAATAACATTTAGATATTTTAAATCTGAGTTTTCACTTTAAAATGCCATTACTGAAAGTCAGCCCCATACAGACCAGAGAAAAATCTTCACACAGTGTAACAACTTGATGAGTCTTTTAACAAATGACCAAGTCTACTGTTCACCAGAAATTAAATCTTCCTCTTAACGGTCCGCTTTTCTTGAAGCAGTGGAAATGAGACTGAAAATAACAATGGGGGGGAAAAGCAAAGCAAGATAGTATCTGGGAAAGATGAGGAAGAGAAAAACTACTGGAGAGTCCCTTGCTTTTAATTCACAGGTAGGTATTTATAGATGGCAAGGGTCACTGGTAGTCTCACTAGTAAACAACAGCAGGTGGTTGAAACTACATCTAGAATTTCATTCATTTTTACTGCTGACAAATAAATTCAGAGAATCAATGCCAATGCAATATAGTGTCTGCACAGAAATACCAAAAGAAAAAAGTTTACAAAAAACAACTCTCAGGAATTACAAAGGGAAAATGCCATTATGACCATATCTGAGTCCATCTATGCCACCTGGATTTAACTCCCTCTTTATTTAAAGCCTTTCTGGTGGAGTTTTCTGCTGCCTTTTTTTATTTTTAAAGCAATCACAAAAAGATATGTATTTCTGCCTGTATTTTTTTTTTGTACAGGAATTAAACCCCCAGTGTTGCTGACTGTTCCCTCCCTACTTCCTCACTGGTATCTCCTAATAACCTGTGCTCATGACCTCACTGTCTCCCTCACACCCGAATTAGCAGCACCATGTTATCTGATAGGGAATCTCGTGTTTCACTATTTAATAGGTTTGTGCTCGTTATCCACTACAGCCACTTGCACTAAGGGCCCAGCCACAGTGATAGTCCCTTCTGGAAGCTCTCAGCCTCTCAGCAGTGAATAAAAAACCCTGCACATCTGAAGCACAAATATGTGAGCAAGCAAGTAGTGAGACTGGTGGCTGCCATCATAGCTAAAGCATGTGAAGATGGTGGTTTAACAAATACAGCATGCCTTACTCTGCAAATATAGGATGATGATGCTCTGGAGGTTTCTAAAAATGATCTGAAGCTCAAAGCACTTGTTTTGAGCTGCAGGAGAAAAATAACCACTGAAGAGCTCCACTCCAGTGTAATTTTCTTGGAGTTGGATTTTTTTTAATATGTCTGCCTGTGTATATGACACAAGTAAAACTAGAAGTAAATATAAGTAGCTATTTACAGAGCCTGAATTTGCTATTAAAAAGCAAGGCTCCTTTGTGTGGCTGTATCATCACATCCATGAGAAGCAGAGTCTGGAGTGGGTCTGACCACCACTCAGATCCTTCCTCAGCTCAGGGAAATCTGATCCAGAAACTCAGGCAAGAATATGGATCTTGCCTGTCCACCACAGATTTGCTCTGGAAGCAGCAGTTTATGGCAGGACACCATCTATCTGTAAGATACAGACCAAATGGATACTTCTCTTCCACATGAAAGAAAAAGGTGCTTCAGTGCATGGGAATAAACAGTATGAAAGTAAAGGTCAGGTTTGGAGTTTTAAGCTGTGAAGTATTACAGAGCACTGAAAAGGTTTCCAGGGACACTCAGAAGAAACCATCTCATGGCTATCCCACCACACTGGCTGCCAGCTGGGGTTAACCACACCTGCGGTTTGGCAGAAGGCAGAGCACACACGGAAAGCCTGGCAGCAGGAAAACCTCGCGAGGAAGTGGCACAACAGCACAGTGCTCCAAATCCCCAGGAGCTCTGACCTCTCTGCACTGCTGCCCAGCAGTGAGAGGAGAAACAGTGTCCTATCTTACTTCTACACAGCAGCTTTTGGAAGAGTCTGGCATCATCCTCTCCTGAAAGTCACTTTTTGAATGTGGCTTTTTTTTTCCCCTTGTTTTTATCCTGCCCTTTCCAGAGCTAATACCTAGAGAGAGGAAAGCAAGGTTTGCCTGCCCACAAACTTGACACTGCTCTGCCCAAGCAAGTGGGCACAGATATACTGGCTTTACACAGCTGGGGCAGTGCAGGGGCTGAGCCAACACCTGTTGGCTCTGCACAGCTCAGGCCATGCTTTAACTCATCTCTTGTGGAAATCTGGCAGTGAGAGCAGGTGGGGAAAACCAGCAGCTCTGCTGGGCTCCCTGTGGCTGCGGCACAAAGTGCAATTCTACCTGCCTCACAAGGTGCAGTGACAGTGGGAACAGCAGTGGGCTGCCCTGTCCCACAGAGATCTCTGTCTGCCCCACTCCACAGAGGCTCCGTCTGCCCCATCCCACAGAGGCTCCGTCTGCCCCATCCCACAGAGGCTCCGTCTGCCCCATCCCATAGAGGCACTGTCTCTGCCCCATCCCACAGAGATCTCTGTCTGCCCCATCCCACAGAGGTGCTGTCTCTGCCCCATCCCACAGAGATCTCTGTCTGCCCCATCCCACAGAGGTGCTGTCTCTGCCCCATCCCACAGAGATGCTGTCTCTGCCCCACGGACCCAGCCCCTGTGCAGCACAAAGACTCTGCACCGACAGCCCCCTGTCTGAGGAGGATGGAAAGCAGTCTCCTGCCCCAAGGGAACACCAGTCCTTCCCCTCGTTCCCACGCAGCAAGGGCCCTGTAGAGCAGGCCCCGGGCACAGCAAGCAGCAGGGAGCTTCCAGGCTGCTCGGCCGCGGCTCCCGGCGCAGAGCAGGCGGCGGGACCTGAGGGAACCCGGACAATCAGCGCCTCGCTGCAGATTATTCCCCGGCCCCCAGGATTTCAGGCCACTGGAACACGCTGTGTCTGGCATTACTGAGCTGCTCCTGAGCTGGCCTGAGGTCAGAGAGCACACCAGCTTCTTGGCTTGCAGCACCCAGCACAGACCAAGCACCAGCTCTGTACCATACCCAGAGCAGTGACTTCTCAAAACACCATTGTAATTAAGAGACCAAGGGAAAAAAAAAAAACCAAAACCCCACTCTTGGGTAGCCAGGCATGAATACTGAAACAAAGCCAGTGCTGAAAAATCACTACCTGGCCCAAATATTGCACTAGCTACTTTTTGAAAGCATAAATTAAAGAAATTAATAGGATTCTCAATCCGTCCTTTCTCCCTTTTCCCTGATTAAAAAGAAGCTCCGGGTCAGTGACCAGCACTTGGCCACACAGCAACTCTAAATGCAGGGCATTAGGCTGCTCACAGAAAATGCACAGACGTATTTTTAAGAGAACAGTACCATTTTTTCATCAAACAGACATGCTGAAGACCCAGATTTGCTGCACACTTTTCACTAGATCAGGGTGTTCAAAGCTCCATTCAGCCTGTCCATGAACACTTTCCTCATTGCAACGGTACTGCCCTGGATCTCACACAGCCTCATGGGGGTCAGAGATGCATAAGAGATGGCACAGCAAGTATGAACAACACGATCTCTGATGAGGGTTAATCAAACGTAAAAATATCTGAATTGTGAGACTTTTCCTATCTTTTACTCAGAGAAGCAAAATTCCAATGCAAATCCCCATTTTCATGCTTTTCAGGCACATCACTGGTTGCACCCATGAGCTACAGCTGCCTCTGGACTGTGGGAAAATACTGGTGACACTGTGGGTCCCCAGTGGGCACCCACCATCAGGGTCCTCACTCTTTTGCATGGAAAACATGGCACATGAGGGATGGTGAACAGAGTGTCAAGCTACTTCCATGGCAGGCACTGTATGCAAGAGCTAGGAAATGCTACTAAATCCAACAAGATAGTGCCCAGGACAGCTCTCTGTCCATTTAAGTCACACATCTGTCAGCAGCAGACTGGGGACTGTCAGTCAGAGCAACCCTGACAGTGGAACTGTTTGCCTAGAACCCTCAGCTTCTGGTGAAAAGCAAAGTCCTGTAACTTGTACAACACTTTCGCTTGGGGAAAAATTCAGGCATTTTCTATTTTATTAAAAATTCTGCCATGTGCACATTACTTATTTATTGGTTTATTTATTTAGAAGGTATAGTATATAGCTGGAAGCTCTCTGACCTGTTTCCCCCCCTGGAGAAACACCTATCACAGTCTCCCTTGTGCTGTTCCTGGCTAAGCTGAAAGGCTGTAATTCATCACTACTTTTGTTGACCTTTCTGTCACTTTCCTGGCTCTGATATTTTCCTCTCCCTTGTCTTGCTTCCCTTTCCAGGGCTGCTTTTTCAGCATCTTCTCAAAGAGAGAAGATAAAGAGGGGAGGCTCTTCAGAGCCAGAATCCAGGGGGACCAGAGGGCACCAAGAGCAGATCACAGGCAGCCACCACAGCTCGTGCGTGGGCTCACGGGCTCAGTGTTTCCAAATTATTGGAGAGGGGATGTCTGTAGCCACAGCAATGGGGTATGAGATGGCTCATGCATATGCAGCTCCCAGTCTGTAGGCACAGGAGCCAGGTATGTGCTTCAAATCACACTAAGAAGGACTTCAGCTCAAGGACTCTCATTTTTTATTTCCCACTGTGCCTAACCCCAGCAGGGCGAGTGCTGACTTCTCATGTTTACAAGGAAAAAGAGACAACAGAAATACAAATGGCCACTTGTGGGATGCTTCAAAGCTACCAGACTCTGCTTTTATATGGAAAACACAGAAAAAGGAAGACAGGTTGTAAGAGGACAGTAAGTGGAAGGTAGCAAAATCAGGAAAACAGAAAGAAAAGGTGAAAAAACAAAGTTGGGAAAATGTGGTAGAGAGCAAAACATGAACTACAGCTGGGTGGAATATCCTCTGAATCTGTCAGACCAAGAATTTGAGAGAAGTTACTGGAAACGACTGAAAGTGCAGAACTGCATGTGATGAGAAAGTAAATTTGTTGTTTAAAGTGACTACCAAAAACGTGAAAAGAAGGAAACCAGTGGGGCATCTGCAGTTTGTGCCTCATGGCTTCACATCAACAGGGAAGGAAAACCAGGAAAATCCCACTTAAGAATGGCTGTGAAGGGAAGTTATAACAAGCAAAAAGGAGAAAAAGAGCCTGGGATGGTTAAAGTCACAGAATATGCAGGAAAGAAACCTACAGCATGGATCAGAGAAGAAGAACAGAAAAGAAGGTGTGCTAAAACGCCAAGGTACAAGAATATGACAGTTTCAAAGAAGAGAAAATTCATTACAGTTTGAAGATCAGGTCAAGGTCAAAGCAAAAAAAACAGAGGAAACCAGGACAGAAATGGCATATGAAAATCAGCAGAAGCCATGAGGGAAAGTGGTGCCAATGGATAGAGAAAATGAGAAGAAAGAGGAGCAACGCATGGTGCTGAGGAGGAGGAGAAATGGGATGCTGAAGCAAGCAGCAGTAAGGGCTGCTGAACAGAGCAAGAGCAGAGAGACAGATGCTCACCAGCATCTGCAGGCAGCACAAACCTCAGCTTATGCTGGAGAAACATTTCACTGTTCCAGAAGAGAGAA
Source organism: Notiomystis cincta (assembly GCA_013398075.1). Lineage (NCBI taxonomy): Eukaryota > Metazoa > Chordata > Aves > Passeriformes > Notiomystidae > Notiomystis > Notiomystis cincta. Next base: position 355,848 of record VZRX01010776.1, read on the forward strand.
TTTCTTCTAGTACCTGATATCATTTCTTCCCCTTCTGAATGCAGAATATGCACTTTTAAATACGATTTAAACCTAGCAGCAGCAAGTGTTAATATTTATATAACTAAGTGGCCTTAAGCCAATGGAAAAACTGTATGCTGAAAAATGTGTGATTATCTGATATTTGATAAAGGTATTAGAGGTTACCAACTTTTTAAAATGACTTTATGTCATTAAGTAATGATTCTTTCAAAAGCAATGAAGAGCAGGCACTAGCTGAGGGCAGTAATTAGCACGGCCTTCTCTGAAGTGTAAAAAAATCCCATGGTCCACCTTGCAGGACTGGCCGTGGGTACTCAGAGACCAACCATCTCCAGGGGCAATTGGCAAATGCCCAGCAAAACCCAGCCAGGCTCCTTGGAAGCTGGACAAGCAGCAAGCCTGCTGTTAGTGCTCCTACAACACTGCATTGCCCCAAATGCCTGTACTGTCCAAGAACCTTGGGGATCTGGATATGGAGCAAATTGCTACCGCAGCAATATGAGCCTGCAAGTCTGTGGGAACAAGAGGAGAAATATCCGTCCTTCTTAGCTTCTGGAAAAACAAAAAAGCTAAATGCAACAAAGGAAAAGGAACAATGAGGATGTAGATAGAACAATGACAAAAATCTTACCATTTAAAACTTTTCTGTTTCACTAGTAAGATTTTTTTTATTACTATTTCTTAATAATAGTAATGATTTAGATGAAAAAGCTCTCAACTTGCCTTTGGATATCCCTCTTCATCTTCTGCGTAAACTCAAGGCCATCCATGCATATGTTCACCAAGATGTTTTGCAGGAGGAGAGGTGTGAAGAGCTTTGCCTGGAGGAGGAACCAGGTCTTCAGCTCCAAGCCAGATCCCCTGGCTCTGGCGTTGTGTTTCCCTGTCACAGAGTTCTGCTCTGCTAGCAGCTGAGTATAATGCACTAAAATCCTAATCTCTAAAGCACTGTGTGCCAGGGCTTCAGAGATCAGCATTTCAGTCAGTTTTACTTTGCTGCTGCCATTGCACACAAGAGAGTGGCACAGCAGGGGAAAAGCAACACAATGTGCAGCGATGGAGAGGCACGCTCGGCCAGGAGGGGTGGGGGGCAAGAGCATGGTAATGCAATATAAAGGCATAGAGAAAATAAAAGAAAGAAATGGAGGAAAATAGGACTATTGTGCATGAATAGGAACCTTGGGCCCTCTCCTTCCCAGCAGCCCTAACAGCAGGGTGTCTCCAGCCTCAATAAATCCGCCGTTTTCTGAGTAAAGCCTTGAATGACCTGCAGGGCTTTTTTCTATCTCTTTCCTTGAAAATGGAAAGATTAGGAAATCTCTGCTACAACCAGTCTGTGCATATGAGTATCTGTGAATATTTTAAGATTACTCCCTCCTGCCTCTACCATGTGCTTTAAAATTAAAAACAAAATGATACTGCAGAAGCTGGAAGAGCTGAAATCTGACCCAGGTACTATGAGAGTGCAGGCTATTCTGTCACCTAGATCCAGACTGGCACAGAGCACGCAGGGACACAAACACTCGACTGACAGAGCAGAACACTCCCAACTTCATGGCACAATGGTCACAGCTAAAGGAAAAAAGCAACACCTCAAAGTAATAAAACGATCTCTATAACCAAACACTCAAATAGTCAGGAGAATCAAAAATAACTGGGCAATAATTTTACTATCACAGAGTTCACAGCATGTTAACTATTGAAACCCACTTGGGGCAAAGCCTCGTTGCCATCAATCAGAAGAGCAGAATAATTTAAGAAGGTCTTTCAGGCTATCAACTTTGACAGCATCTTAATGTCTTTGCTAAACCAGCACAGCCAATCCATGCCACCAAAATCTACTTCACGGTACCTATGTCAGGCTAGAGTACCGTTACATGGGATTAGTGCAGCACACTGATAATGCTCTTTGGAATAAAAGCTGCTTGAACTTTGTCCCTTAAGAGTGTTTAGACAGTCTAGTGGTCTGCTAAGCCACATGGGCTTGTCCATGGTTCCTCCACTACAAACAGGCAGAGAGCATCTCTGAGCCTCTTCTGCAAACCCCTCCTCACCCTCACTTATCTGTCATGCAGGTAAGAAAATGCTCATCATCCTGACCCCAGAAGCTGTCTTGATCACTTATTTGGAAGTTGCTGTGTAAATTCTGTATCAGTTGATGTCCCTTTTGTAATCCTGCAGAAGGATGTTACCTTTTATATCAGGGTGTTCTGACAGATATGCTCTCACAAATTTAGTGTCTGTGGTTTAAAACATTATTGCTCTGGGCTTCTGCAAAGGTTACTGTTCTCAGATCAACAGTAGCCAAATGGGATGTGTGTCTCTCCACCAGCACCCACAGCAACTGCTGGGAAAGGTGGATTTGAAATAACCCATCAGCTACAGAGAGACAGCACTGAGATTCCAAAAGAGCAGCTGCTGTAAGTACAGGAGTTGTCATAGAGAGGCACGGTGAGAACATCTGAAAACTTTTACAGCAAGGTGCATCAAAACCCAGCTGCCAAGTGGGAAGTCCAAATTCCTGGGGGAAGGCTGTTTTATGGAGTTCCTACATCTCCCCAGCTCTCTACTGTCTTGTTCCTATCCTTGCACACCACTTTGTTGTCCCTTGGTCTGAGGTGTGGCAACCACCTGTGGGTCATCCTGCAAAGTGGAAAACGGATGCAAGTAGAAAAAAACCCACCACCCCTTCCCTCCTCCCTATGCTGAAGGATTATTTTTAGCCCAGACCAGTTGATAAAATCTGGTTCACGGCATGTTTCAAACTACAGAATCAGCACAACCAAACAGGCAGCTTGAAAAGCCTGCAGGGAGCATAAATACACAGAAAAAGGGTGAAGTCTTTAAACCACTGCTGCTACTGAGGCTTTCAGACTGCAAAATCAAGGGTACTTGACTGGTACCTCGGAACTGCCAAATAATCCATTACCGAATAATAATCTAAGCAACCCAATCCAGAACTCCCAAATTTCCTCAGCTCCTGGTGCTCCTCACTCCATGTAAATGTTTTTGAGATCAAGACTACAACCAGTGGTGGAGACAGTAAGCCCAGACTGGGATGACTTTATAGGGAAAGAATTAGCCAGCAGTCTAACACTGCTGGAGATGGATTTACATCTGAAGGCGTCTCACACACGGTATAAATGTCACTCCTTCCTTGCTGCCCCCATTCCTCCCAAAGTCACTGGAAAACAAAAAAAAAACACAAAAAAAATTTGGAGAGAGGAAGCTAAAAGTGGAACCAAACCAAACCAAAAGTAAATAAAAATGTTTTACCTGGCTCCCCTGGGCATGCAACAGCAGGCCTGGCAATAATGAGAGCAAGGAATGAAATTTTAAAATGAATGCAAGAGGGAGAAACTGCAGAGAAAATTGAGACAGAGTTTCAGTGTTATTTATCCCAGACAAAGCATACATGCTCAGCTCTAAGCAATCCATGGCATGGGAACAGCTCCAGGATGGAACTCTGACACAACTAATCTTCCTTTTCTATTCCCTTCTGTGCTTTTGAGAAGGAAAAGGGAGAGAAAGCAATTTAGTGTAGTGATGCAACTTGTTTACTTCTCTGTACCTGCTCAGCTGTGTTGGCTGAAATATACTCTGGGAGGTGCAAAGGGAAGGAAAGAGAAAGGGAAGAAAGGAGAGAAGGAATTACAGGAGTAGAAAGAGGAGAAAACTGTAGGACAGGCCTCCAATTTTGCCACTGCCCAGTGGTCCATGCAAGCAGCATCCATATGGCCACCAGCATGCCAGCAGAATTACATGGGTTAGTTATCCAAGCCTTGCTGTGCCTGAGCCGTTTAAGCCCTGGCTCGTTTGAACATGATGGGAAATGCCCCAGCGAGCAGCTTAGATGGCAGATCCAGTGGGGCACCCTGTGCCTGCCTGAGCTACCACCCCCTCCACCATGGGGGCTCCTCCTGCTGAGGCAGGACACACTCAGGACACTGGGAATTCAGCTCAGGCAGGGCTGTGCACAGGGGCATCCTCAGCCTTTGCCACAGGGAACATGGAGGGAGTCGTGGACCGCCCTCTGCTCCCTGCTCAGGTCCCAGCGACTGCAGAGGCAAGAAGGATATGGAGAAGATGGAAGAGGGGGAAGTTTATTAGCAAATGCTCTGTCATTTCCCCTGTCATTCTCTAAAGCTTTTACCTTGTCCCTAACAAAAACTAAATGTTATTACAAAGGCAGAGATGTCTCCTAGGTGAAGAAAACAATAAAACCTACCAAATCATCAACTTCTGATTGCTTTGTAAGCCCCTCATTAGAGCTGATACACCAACATTTACATGACAGAACTCTTTTTATTAGAAGCAAACCATTCTTAAAATACATTAACAACCTACATACTCAGTGGCTCTTTGTAGTTTGCCTAACACTTCAGAATGTGTTAAAATCACACATAAAAGTTATAGTAGCCTAACACTCAGGAAATAAGAGTCCTTTAAAGGTTTAATTCAACCACTAATGGATTTTTTCCCAAGTTAGAAAACATTTATATATTGCTGATTTACTGCAGGTGTGGTAACTGAATTTGGCTTTACACATACCAGCTGCAAGCAAATCAAGGAAAAGGCTTCATAAATCAGTTTAAGGCACTGTAGGCTCATAGAGCTTGGACTGGGACAGAATTTCCCCACACAAGCACACAAAACAAATGGGAGTTTATAATTTTCTCTGTCATAGCTCATAACTTTTAAAGGTTAGAAATCAAAGCACCACACAATGGAATTTTATACATCTGAATGGGATGGACATAAGGCATCCCAGAAAATGATTTATATCATCCCCTCTTCACATAACAAAAGAATGAAAAATGCAATAGTGACAAAGGCATTGCCTAATTGTGTTACTTGGTGAATACCTTCTCTTGAAATTTCTCTGCACAGATCAAGATTTTTAACTTTCTCTTTGTTTTAGAGACTGTTCTCTAGCAACTACTCCACTTTTTTAAATGCATCTTCCAATACACACTATATTTTGCAAGTTTGGGGTTTTTTTGTGGGGTTTTTTGGCCGTTTTTTTTTTTTTTTTTTAACAAGTTGCACTGGCTCAGAGTCAGACATTGTAAGACAAAAAGCCACAGTGACTTTATCCAAGAAATATGAGGTGGCAGAGATCCAGTATGCCCAGCACTCAAGGTGAAAGAACAGCATGGAAAAAGATTCACAAATTAATTGTCAATTAGGGAAGACTGCTGGAGTGAACACTAGATGCATGCATGGGATAATTTACTCAGGCACCTGCACAACTGAGCTGTGGATAGTGCTGAAGCAATTACTCTGTTTTTTAAAAGAATGAGATATCATCATCAGAAAAGGACATAAAGGAAAAGGAGCAAGTTTAAGTTTTTCCAAACACATCATTTCAGTGCAGTTAAGCATCACGGACCCAAGTGGATGATGGTCCTCTGGAAGAAGGGGAGGTCTGAGTACCTGACTGAAGGAAGCTGCCTGTAAAGAAGTGAAATTAATTGCTCATACAGTTTTTCCACAGCATGCAGGCAAGCCAGGAGATGTTGAACCCACAGCTCCAATATGGGCATCCTGTGGCACCAGGTGGAAAGCTCTAAGATCTCATTTCCCATACTGTGTCACAGGGAAGTCACCAGGTGGTGAGGGCTTCCACCTCCTCTGCCACAGGTGGCTCTGACAAAGAGCCTGGGCGTGCTCCACAGCCAGCCATTGGTAATCCCTGGACACGCTGCACAAACTTCGGATCCTTCATGGACAGACATCAGGGAAGCACTTGTTGGCCTGTGGGACTCAGGGATGACACAGCAGATTCACTTCTGCATCTGTGTTCTCTGCAGGCTCCCTGGTCCTAGCTCCCACTGGCGTGGCACAGGAGTGGGGGAAGAGCTAGAGATTAGAGGCAGGATAGCAGCTGCTCCTCCTGGCTCTTTGAATACAGGGAAAACAGCTTTTGCCCAATGCATGGGGAGTGATATCATCAAGTTAGCAAGCCAAGAACAGAAGGACTACATCAAAAAGGAAACAGGAACAAGAACTTCCTCTTACAAAGCAAAACAGTCTTGCTTTTTTAGAGCAAAATCTTTGCCTAAAAAGCTCTCACAAAACACCTCATGGGAGGTTTAGACCATTTTCAAGGGCTGGAAGAAAAACAGTCCTGGGGTTAGAGTGGTAACCTGGATCTGGGGAGACCCACTTCAGTTCTTTGCTCTGCCAAGCGTTCTTGCATGACCTTAGGCAAAAACACTGAAGCTGTAGTTAGTGGATACCTTGGCTTCAAAGGCAAAGTCAGCCTAAGAAGTTTTTGCCTTCCCCCCCCGCCATTTGCTGCCTCCACACTTGTGCTGCCCCAAGAGCCCACAGGCACTACCCTGTAAACCGAATTACTGAACAGGATTCTGTTAAAAGCAAGTTTTGGTTGTCTCTTACAGGCAGAAGGGTAATTTTGCATTGGACTGATTAAAGGATCCACAATCAATGAGCTACAGCAGCAGAAGAGGTGAAGCTGGGGAAGCCCATCCATGATGGCACAAGGGCTGGAGTAAGCAGGAAGAAGGCTGCAAAGACAAGGTGCTGTCCAGCACTGGTGAAAGAACCTCCTCAGCAATGCCAGATGCACTTGGACAGCGTCAGCTGCTCGTGTTTGTGATGAATGTGGCCCCCTCTCCTCAGCTGCCTCTCCAGCCCCCTTGGCAGGGATGGCTGCCCTCCTAGCAAGGGCAGCAGAAGGAAAGATATGTCAGCACTTCACCTGCTGCTGTGTGGAGGAAGAAACAGCCAGGAATTTGCTGAAACCAGCACCAGCACTGGATGCAATGCACTGTTTAGCCTCCTCCCTAAACCCTGGATTCCCAGGCATCACCTAGCTGGGGATGGCAACACCCCTCATATTCCCAGGCTGCTGGAGTGGATACAGAGAGTCAAGGTGCTGAGACACCCCAGGTAAGTGGGGGCCATGAGGAGACCAACAATAGAAAGCAGCAGCCAGGCTCATTTTGGTAAGCTCCCATTTTAAAAGCTGACATGCAAATCTCTACTTACCCTACATAATATGAACATTCTCCTACAAACCCAGCTCCTGATTAACTCAGTACATCACTTGCCAGCGCTCTCTGAATGAGCCTGTGAGCCCAATTAGCAGCAGATGCAGCACTAACACTCCTCACCTGCTGTGCTTACCAGTCTTCAGATCAGGAAGGGAAAGGAATATATCAAAGACTTGCGAAGGGAAGGAAGCTTAGAAGAGGCTCAGAAAGGATGAGGGAAAGAGGTGTCTGCAACAGTTCCTCAGGCAAGGAAGCAGAGCCCTGTACAAAAGGGAAAACATATGGGCCTAGGGAAAACATTGCTGCAGATCATGAAAAACATCCAAAGGGCTGCTGGAGCACCCTGGGAGCGTGGTGCTGGGTGTAGCCAGGAGTGCTGCTGGGGCTCGGGGGACTTTGCCTTGCCTGAACCCTGGGGAGCTCTGCCACATGCAGAGCTTCTCTCTGCGTGCTCTGGTGCATCAGCACAGGAACCTAAGTCATCCTGCATTTTCCACGAGTTCTCCTTGACCTGTCAGTTTTCTTTAGTGCCCTAAAGAGTAAGAAAGGAGCCTCTCAAGCCTACAGCTGCAATACTATTACAACCCAGACAAGAACCACTTAACTAAAGTTTTGTAAACTCCCAAACTCCACAGTTGCGTATGAGTTTTATTTCTGAGCATCTCTACCAGTGAACTGACTGCTCTTACCCACAAAAGCATCTGTCAGCTTCTGCACCTCAACCACTGGCACTGGTTTTGTAACAGTGAGAAAAAAGAACATCACATGCCAGTTTGGACTTTTGGTCAGAGTAGTAGGGAACCTGCCTTTGGGAAAGGTACAAAAAAGAAGGTTAGGAGTAGATGGATGTGAATGCCTGAAGCTTTGACATGTTGGGGGAAATGGATTTAATACTATATTTAATGCTGTAGTTTTCTAGCAACCAGCAGAAGGCAGCCACCTACTCAAGGCAAGAAGCCTAAATCTCTCCAATGTGTTGGGCAAGGAGAGCCCAGGCCTGACATGTAAACCAGCAGCCAATTTAGCAGCAACTTCTACATGTCAATCTTTTCTAAACTTCAGCTGTTCCAGCAGTAAAAGGAGAATGGATTTATTACTTTTAGAATAGTAAACATGTATCTTTTACATATATAGCAGGTATTTGGGGAACCTTTCTTCTTGTTATCCTCAAGACAAGTTGTGGCTGTAGGATACAGATGTAACAGAAATACTTTGAAAGAATAGTTTTATTCAAGGTTTAGTCAAACAGCCCATCTAAGGATCCCACACTTGTACAATTTTACTGCTCTCTAGATATTAAAATAGTGGCCTCCAGTGCTGGCTGACCAGTTCCCAAGTGCTGCCCACATGTCACCCACTGGTTTGACAGCAGTCTCAGTGGAGAGGCATCACCCAGTCTGAGCAAACTGGACTGTGCAACACAGAAAAGCCTCCTGCAGTTACTGACAACAATTTCTATAAAAAGTCATCTGGTTTCCAAAATATTCCACAAATGGCCAATGCTTCCAAGGAATGCTCCCAACAGAAGCACAGTGAAGGAGATGGTTTTGTTTTCTACAGATGCATTCTCTTATCTTTGAAATGGGAATGATGGTGCATTTTCAGAGAGAGGAAATTAATGTCTCTGTCACTAGGCTTTACAACTGTATTTGCTTTTCAGACATTTATTCCCCATCTTCTGCATGTGAAACTACTGCTACAGGTTGACAAAGAAAGCTGTCAGTGGTGACCATGCCACCAGAGTGAGACACTCTAAACCATATCTGAGTTTCACCCTGGCAGGTCTGGTACACAGATCAGAGGCAGGAACACAGATGTAAAAGACCATAAGGAAACAAACAATGGAAGAGTTTTTTTGGCCAATACAACAAAGACATTTTTAAATTACTTTTCTAATCTAGCCTTCAAAGCAGAAGGAAGAATTAAATCATGCAAGAATTCTAATTGAAACTGAAAAGTGAAGGAAAAATCTGTCCGTAATACTGAAAATAAAGGAGAAGAGCTGAGGCAGTACTCTGCCCTTCAGTTCTCTAGAGGACAAGTTACCATGGGATCTCCTGGCTGTTCCAGGAGCCTCAAGACCTGGCATGCCCCTGAGGGCTCCTCCTCTTTGCAGAGGGCATGGTGTACTTTGGTTTTAAGTTTTTATGTTTTTCCAAATTACCAGGATAAATTTAGCAGCTAATAGCATGGAGGAAGGGACAGAGAGTGGACATCTGCAGGCATCTCTGGACTGCATGTGTAAGGCAGCTGCTGCCTGACCTTGCAAAGAACTCAGGCTACGTGGTGGCTTCTGACCTTACATTTCTTGGCATACCTGTCATGACCTGAAGAGTTTGACATTTTAAAAATCCTCTCCACTGAGTACCATTTAATTTCATTTTTATGGCACAAGAAGATACACAAGCATCTGTGAAATGAATTCCACCCAGCTGAGCAGATAACACCATTGTGCCATGCCTCCAACCTGGACCATTACCTTTAGCTGCAATTTCAAAAGATGTAAGTAGGTTAGTTAGTCTTGAGAAGTCCAAGCCAACCTGTTCCTCTTGTTGTTGGACATGCTGGTACATTTTTCTTGGCCCAGCATCATGATCACATGATTCAATATAATCTGTGTTACTTACCAGGCATGTATGAGTCTAAGGGGCAAATACTGGGAGAAGGGATTTCAAAGATCTGACATTCAGATTGTGCCAACTATGCTCCTACATGCACATTCTATAAGACAGTGAACATTTAGATTAAGTTCTACAAAAATCCTCATTTTAAGACAAGCTATCACAATGGTCCAGACTTGTAATATACGAAGCATTCTGAGTTCAAAGGAATTTGGGTCATGAAATTCTGAGGAGCAAAATTTTCTTTCACAGGGCCTACCCTTCATTGCTTTTGATTTAAAAGCAGAGAAGTACTTTCAGTGTGTTCCTGAAATGGTCTTTTCAGATGTGATCCTCCCCTTCCCTCCCCTGCTTTTGCAGAGGGTAAAGGTGTTGCCCTTGTGGCTGTCCAGCACACACCACCACCAAGGTTAGCTCCTATCTAGTCAAACACCTGTATCCAGACCTTCCCAGTACAGACAGAGCCTTAACAGGCAAAAAACACAGAGCAAGCCCCTCTTTTGGTGAGTAACCTCATTCCTCGTCTTACAGGGATTGTAACATGAGGGTTTTACCCATCACTAAAACCACCTCTCCTGGACAACAGTGGGCAGCTCTCACTGAGTCAAGATCTCAGATTCTTAAGGATTTACTTCATTGTGTCGAGATGGTACGAACATGGATGACTTCTAGTGGAACATGTCCCTGGCATGGCAGGGGGCTGGATCTAGAGGATCTTTAAGGCTCCTTTCAATCCAAACCATTCCATGATGTTATGACTGAAGCAATTGCCAGAAATGTCAGGGCCACTGGCCTTGGCCAGCATCACCAGCACAAAAATGGGACTGGGGCAGCAGAAAGGCTCACCTAATATCAAATTAAATCCTGCTCATGGTGGATCACATTTCTCTCTTCTTGACTGTTGCAACTGCCAGGAGGATTGGGTTGTTGACTGCTCTGAAAGCACGAAGTGTGATACTACTGGAGAACATCAAAATGTGTAAATATTATACCCGTACTTTTCTATCACCACAAAAAAAGTTAATGTATTATAACCTCTAAATAAATAATAAAGACACGAAGCCAAGCACACCCAAAAATATACAGCTGAATATATCTGAGCTGAGACTTTACAGCCGTAGCTTGTGATTTTTACATAATTTGGGCTTTTCTGTTCTTCATTCCTCATGTGGGAAATAAAAAAAAAGGAATGAGCTCTAAAGTGGACTGCTAGAACATGGAAAAAAAATGAACTGTACAATCTATTTGTACTTGGCTTGTTGATTGTTGGTTTTTTTTTTAATCAGAGAGGGAAAAAGACCCAATTACTGTTCTGAAATGAAAGATTCACTCTGGATAGTCATTGACACTTGTCAGACTGCACTTTATAGCTTTTCTTCATGACCACCAGCACAATAAGCAGTCAGTGTTTGACTTTCAGTGAAAACATTGTGAAACATCAAGCACATAGAAACAGTCTGCACAGAGTATGTTCCTGATAGTCCCTAAATGTCCTCCAACGTTATTCAAAGCAAAATATTTGTTCCAAGATATGTAAAAAAGGGGAAAATTTGATGTGATGCTACTTCAGATTAAAACCAAGCAATTTCATTTTATGCTTTATATGCTCTCCAGTCCCACTAAGTATAATTATAGACTTCTGTCTACTTTACAAATCTCTCTGTACAATGGAAAAAGCAATAAACACAGGTTCTGCCAGCAATCAGATAACACTTATCGTAAACAATAGCTTTTACGATCTATTTGAAATGGGTTCAGCTGCTACAACTTAAGATTTGGTTATTTTTGTTTTCTTGTTGGATTTGCAGCAGGTGGTAAGGACATGATAGAAGTGTTTAGCCATAAGAGATTTCGAAAAGGGACTAGTATTGCATTGCATATGAAATATGACAGAGATTTATTTTACAAAATCAGTTTTCCATTTCCCAGGGGCCTCTAACTAGTTTGTAGAGGCTACTTCTGAAACTTTTTTCTTCTTGGTTCTCAGCTCTGCCAGCACCACATAACAGCCTGATGGCACAGAAAGGGTGACCCACACTCAGAAGTGACTCCTCATCAGTTCTGAGTGCCAGTTTCTTATGCAAGTGGGAAATTGTACAATGCCCTGAAGTAAATGTTAACTGCTGATAGGGGCTCAGCAAAGATGGATCAAATTTCCTGCAGTTCAGAGAAGTGTGACTTACTGTAGCCCTAGAAAGCTGGGAAAGAGCCCTCAGAAGCTCAGAAGTCTGCATGTCCTGCTCTGAGCAAGTACTGCACTGTGAAAATGCCATAAATGACAACTGTGTGAGTGTAATATCACAACAATGATCCCAGCAGATCAGTCAGCAAGACAGGGACAGATCTGCAAAGAGAACATGGGCCTAAAAAGAACCTTAAAGGCTGGGTGGGACAGGTAGTCCCCACCATGGAACCTACCTACGTCTTCAGAGGTGCAATAGTTCCACCTTACTCCCCATCTCCTCACTCCCAGCAGCCCCAAAGGTGTCCCACATGGGACACAAAAATGCTGTACACACTCTACAAATGAAGAATTGTTTTCTGTCCCATTTTCTCAGTCTCAGGGAGAGCAGATCCAATAGGTCCATTGACAACTTCCATGAAGACAAGGGATGTTAGCATCAACATCAGTGGTCAAGGATTCAACACCGATGAAGCCACAAAACATTACTTCACTCTAACATTCTCTCTCTCCCTCCAAGTATATATCAGTTGCAAGATACTTATGGTTTGTACTTTGTTTATTTTTCTAAAGCAGATTAGCAAGAAAATGGAAGGCTAACAGAACCTTAAGGTTGAGAATTTAAATGAAGTAGTTAGGAAAAACAAGGCTGTAATTCTCCTAACCACTCTACATCAACCATCTTGAACATATTCAGAAATTAGTGTTGCTGTAGAGGCTGGGGAATTTATGTTGCAGTATACCTGTAATAGGAGAGTAGCATTTATTGCAGGAACTTTTAATTTCCTAACTTGTACATTAAATTCCCAATAAAGCTTCATGCTAACTGTCTTTTGGTGGTAGTGTGGTTTTTTTTTTTTAAATTGTTATTTCCCATGCTTTTAAAATAAATGAATGAAACAGTGCTTGAATACTGAAATAAATGCAGATAACTTTTGCCAATTTTTACATACAATTTACAGACTAAATGTATCAATCCACCTCACAGCCACACGTTTCAAATCAATTACTGAAATAACCACAGTTAGTGTGCAGAATCCAACAGCACGTGTAATTGGAGCCTTGCATATTAACATTTAGAGAAACCTTACGGACGTGTGACCAGAACCTCAATAACTTTCAGAATTACTTCAGACAGCTCAAAAAGACACAACACAGTTAAGGTTCAGGGTGGGAGAAGAAGACTTGGAAATCCTAAAAGCTCCACCCAGAGAGAACTGGTTCATGTTGTGTTAGCCTTCCTCCCCACCCTTCCCCAAACCTCTCCTCAGAATCATGACTAACACAGTTTCACTTGGCAATTTTTTTCTGTAACTGAGTTAATAAAGCCTGTGGGCCAAGAACAGCAGCAGCGGCTGCCCCAGCCAAGATGCCACCTACGCTTGTTTGAGAAGCACTTGGTGCCTTTAGTGACCACAGCTTTGACTTGAGCTTTTCCAAACCAACTTGAACATTACCCTTTTTTTATGATGCACTTAGCAAGGAATTTCTACCCTGATTAAAACTTTTGAGCCTCCTGCAAATGGCCAGCAAGATTCAGTTAAAAATGCTCTTTTTCTAAGAGCTCCACGAGCAGGCTTTCTCCAGTAAGACATCAAATGCAAGTATCTAGCACAAATGATTTCAGCCTATTTCCTAAGGGTAAAGGGAGAGAAAGCCCTACGGTTCCCCCATCCACGTCTGCCTTCAGGCCAGCATCCCTGCCAGTACAGAATCCTCACTCCTACACACTCCTTTCTTAAGTTCACATTTGCTTCAGGGACAAAAAGATGCATTAAAAGAGGGAACCAGGACAAACACAAGATCTCATGGCTGACATAACCCAGCAAATATCTTCAAAGCTTTGTCCTCCCAGAACTAGGAGTAAGGTACAAACGATTTAAAGGCTATTTTTCTTCTGCTCAAATTTGCAAGCTAGTCCAAACAGCAAGAGAACAACGACCCTCTCATCTCTAGCAAGAACATATTTCAGAAATGGAGGATAGCAAGTGACAAACAATTCTATTTTGCAGCTTCAAGGTACAGAGCAGATCCCAAATATCATTTAACATTGCCACACTCGTTCATAGTTCAGCCCAGTTTCAACACAGACTCTACCTTCGAAATGACTGCTACGGTTCATCCTACTTTCCCAGACCAAGGTTTAAAATCCCAAAATAGCTATAGCGAGTGTGCTTGGTACAGACATGGGGAAGGGCAATCTGGGTCGTCTTCTCCTCACAGAATGATGCTGAAGTCTGGCCAGACTCCAGGAATGCACATTTCCCTGCAGATGGCTACAGCAACATTTAACAGTAGGAACCATAAAAGACTTTCACTTCTAATTATGTATATTATGATTTTTTTTAAGAGGGTGGGCTTCTTCCCCCCCCCTTTTTTTTTTTTTTTAATCCTATTTAACGGTAGTCACCACATGCTTAGATTTCTCCTTTTAGAATTTATTTAGCTTTAAGACACCTCAGGCCAAACAAATTTTATCTGTTCAATATATTAAAGTCCAGTACACTTCAGAGCAGACAGAATACTGCCACACTGCTATGTAAATCAAACCCACATGCTAAGGAAAACAGTAATGAATGCAATGAGTGCCAGTCCACAGTCATTCAGCTTTAAGTGTCACTCCCACGTTTACCATATGAATAGATGAAGATTCCCTCAAAGCAACAGAATCTTAATTCTCTCCCCAGATTCAAATGTATGCATTCAGGAAACACTTCAAACATCAATATCTTTTCCTCCTAAGGCACACTTCTTGTCCATAATTAGTTTCCATTGGTCAAGTGGGTTTGCTGCTATGTATAGGGCTCTAGGAATGTTTTAAGTGATGCTTTATGATTCATCCTACACTGTCTAATATGATTTTTTTCCCTGTTAACCCAGAATAAGAAGAAATGGAGAGAAAAAGGAGAGAAGTAAAAAAAAAGATTGCCTGCAATCATATTGTTACACTGTGCACAGTTTATGGCTGGCTCACATCCAGTTTGTGGTTGTGATAAGAAATGTGTAATCCTATTATACGGAGAGGAGTCAGAATGTACAAATAGGTCCTGGAAATACGAACTTCTCCTGTAAGATTATTCTTCTCACCATAATAGTTCTGCAAGTAGGTCTAGACGGGAGCTCCTCGCTCTTCTCCCCACTGCTAATGGGAAGCCAATTGTCAAAACAATTCTCAGCACAGGAGCTAGGATTTTTGCAGAAGACAAAAAGAAGTGGTTCTGTGCATTTGTGTACAACAGCAACGTTAATCAGAACAAGGGCCCCGAGCCCTCGCGGGCGGGCGCGTCAGGAGCGGATCCCATCACATCGAGGGGGCCCGGCTTGCTCGACGCTGCCACATTCTGTGAAGTTGCCAAATCCTGCACACTCTGCAGATTTTAAGAAACATTAACTGCTTATCAGTGACAAAATCTGGTTCTTCTGGCATTTTGCATTGCTGCTCCCTTAAAAAGAGACACAGAAACCATTCCCCAGGCATGGGACTATTGGGCTGCTAGAAGTATGTTCTTGCACTGGACACAGAAAACCAAATAGCACCTGTGCAAGTCAGGATCTCCCTGGAGTTAAATTCCTGAATAATTCCAGCCTGATTCTCTATTTTTCTCATTTCCTTTGTATGACAATATTGCATTACTCTGGTTATGATTCAAAAAGGGAGTTATGCATTTCTCAATGTGCCCCACAGGCAAAAGTCCTTTTGACGTGAGATAAATTAAAATACAGGACAGTGCTCTCCTCAAAGACTCTTCAGAAGGACCCTTGCAGCAGGGAGGTGATGAGATCCATGCTAGAAACAGCTGTGCCCCCAAATGAACCAGGTCAGTGATTAACCTTACTCCTGTCTGGCCAAAAAATACCTTCTCGGAAATAAGGGCTTTTGAAGTGCAAAATGTTAAGAAAAAAAGGCTTTTTCCTAGGAAAAGACATAAATAAAACAACCCACCTACAAGTATGCAGGAGTAAAAGACAAGTGATAGGACAAGAGGCCTCAAGTTGCACCAGGAGAGGTTTAGATTATATATTAAGAGAAAACTCTTCACTGAAAGGGTGGTCGAGCATTGGAACAGGCTGTCCAGGGAAGTGATAGAATCACCACCCCTGGAAGCATTCAATAAACATTCAGATGTGGCACTTAGGGACACAGTGATGACACATGATGAACATGGCTGTGCTGGGTTAATGGTTGGACTCAGTGATCTCAGAGGTCTTTTCCAACCTTAGCAATTTTATGACGTGGTCATACAAGGTGAATACAAGCACCATAAATCAGCTGAAGCTGCAGTAGGGTACACCAGCTGATTATGAACCCCATCAGACCATGGGTAGAGTAATACAAGCTTCTGAACAACCTGTTTTGCTGTATTTGAAGATACCAAGCTAGACTGGGTGTATTTGCATGACACTGCAATTCCCTCTGTGACTGCAACATCAACATACTCAGTAAGTACCAACAAAATGCCTTTAGCATCCTGTTTTCCAACCTGCTGCAGTGGCAGAGCTCACAGGTAGAAAATGTAATTCTCTTCTGGGTAAAAAAGGGAATCTGAGCTGAGAAAGAAAATACATAGTTCTATGAAAATCAAGATACTCTACAGTTACAGGCACAAAGGACAGTGACTAAATGGTGTCCTAGGTCAGAGGAGCACACACCCATTTCCATTAAGGATGCAGGAAGATACATGTGTAAACCAGAATTTAAGCATTTTAAATAAGCAAAGTATGTTGGTTTTTTAAACCGTAAAGATCACCAAATTCCAGATTTTCTCAGCCACTCTATGAAGCAAGCATCAGGCCATGCAGACACTGAGGCAGCCTTGGGTTGGACGGGATATAAGGGGCCTGCCAACCTCAGTAGTTCTGTCAATCTCTGATAATTAAATAATATTTATTCCTTGGGAAAAAAGGTTGAATGTCACAAATTCTAAGTGTAAAATAACAGTGAAGGAAAGAGATTTAAATGATTCTGTTGAGCTAAAGTGGGCAATAATGCATATGTTGAAACCCAATTAGCAAAGAAGCTCACCCAGATGTCATTAAAGTGCCTTTTGCACCAAACTACCTTCACCTGATCTGACAAATGGCAAATTACCTGATGTAGCTGGACTCTGTTGCACATTAATTAGAAGAAAACAGCAGAAGAAAGAGATGGAAGGGAACTGTACAAAAGCTGCATAATTTTCCTATTAATAAGAAGCTAGTGTGTTAATATGAACCTAGCAGTTTGCAAAATCCTTCAGTAAAAGGCAAGTGATGAGTAGTTCAAAGTAGCGAAAGACAACAAAAAAAAAATCAGAAATCAGCCTATTAAAAAAAATCACGAGGCTTATTAAAAGTGAAATATGGATTTTTTTTTTTTTATTTATTCTGTGATTTTTAGGGTAGTGCTTCATTTTTTCCCTAGCTTCTTCTCACCACAGTTAGTGCTGGCACTGCAGAAAGCAGCAGCAGACACTGATGCATGTTCAGGCAGACACAAATCCTCAGCCATCATTCAGCAAACAAAAGCAGTGACATAGCTGCCCTGTGTGGTAGGGCAGGGCACTTAATCAGAACAGCCCTCACAAAAGAAGAGCAAATCATAATCATCTCCTGAGGGTCACTCAGGGTTTCCTGCAAGGCACACGTGGCTATTTGTTAATCCAAGTGCCACTCTGGAGACAGCTCAGGAGGACTGGCGGGTCTGGGAGGGACGGACGAGCAGACCCAAAGGGTTCAGGTCCAGTGTGAGGGCAGCACGGTGACACTGCCCTCTGTGATACTCAGCACTGGGCACCTGCTGTGAGTGACACACAGCCCACAGCCTGGGGAAAAGCAGTGCCACTGCAGCCTCAAAAAGTCTTGGCCACCACCCCTAAATATTTCAGACTGGAGCTCTCCTCTCCATCTCCATGCAACACCATCTCCAGTGTGCATCCCTGCTACTGCCATGAACGTGGCACTAAATAAGGTGTGCTGTTTGCAGCTAAGCTGGGTCCCCTAGCTCCCCTGCACATTCTCCCCTCCATGAATGACCTCCTGGAGACCATTATGTAGCATCAAGAGGCACTGTCATGATGACAGAGAACAAGCTGTCACCTGGGAGGTACATACAGTAGTGTTTTTGGATGGAAGCCACTGTACATTGCTGACGTGCTTTCTTTAAAACACTTCTATCCTTGCTTTGGACGTGTAAGGATGATTAAGAGTCATCCTCTGACTTCTGTTTCCTGTGCTGAAATTACATTGCTGTTTTTTGATATCTGGCTGAAGTGTAACTGACGTCGTTATCAAAACAGAGCTATAGAGAAAATGGAATCCACCCTTTTGCAAAATCCTTCAGCAAGGATAAATCACACTGCCTCTGTCTTCTGTGTTTTACACATCAAAATGCACACAGACAGAAACAAACCATCAGCTGGGGCCCCAGCACAGTGCACTAGCAAAGAAAGATCCTTCCATAGCTTCTCCATCATTTCCTGATAAACAGACAGGCAGATAACTGGAAAATTTTGTCTGAAAATTTCCTGATGATTTGGAAGGGGTTCCTGATACTTTCAATGCTGTTTAAGCTGTGCAACAACAAACACTCTCCTTGTACAAGCATACAAGATCACAAAACACCTTTTCCATGTACGTTGGAATGGAAAAAACCATTTACTTAATTCTTAGTCCATACAGAAGACTAGAAAAAATAAAGATGTTTGCATAATTACAGGTCATTCAACAAGTCATGTTACACCAGGAATGCAAAGGACAGGCAAAAGGGAATTGTATGCTTTAAAGACAGTATGCATGACTTTTCCCTCTTCTTCCATTTGTTCCCTATTTTACTGTAAATTCTGTAAGCATGTATTTTGATCAGTTTTAACTGTAAAGAAAGGAAAAATGAAGGGAGGACAAAAATGCAGAGAGTGCCATAAGAAGTGAGGTTAGTAGCAGAGGGGAAAGGAAAAAATTGTATACTGATCTATGAAAAAAAAGCAACAAAAACATACATGAGCTAAGAAAAATTAGAGATTACCAAAAAAAAGTCAGTAATTAACAGATGATTTCCCACTGTGTGGTTACAGTCTGGGCAATTACGGTAGTAACAACCAACTTCCTTTCTTCTTTTAACAACCAGATATACAGAAAAAATCTTCAGATGGAAGCACTTTTTTACAAGATCTCTTTCCTCTGAGAAACAGTAAAAGCAGAGGTAGCCTATTAAAAAGCCTACTCCTGTTCAAATTGCCAATTTGAAGACTTCAGCCCAAGAAAATTCAAGTATGAAGAAATGCCTCCCCACCTCTGCAAGCCCAGCCAAGTCCCCTCCTCATCAGTCTCCAAACCAAACAATACTGTGCGAGTCTACCCAAAAGAATGCAGCAGTTGAGCTGAAGTCCCAGCACAGTTTTCATACTGTTCATTGTTTGAGCTAATTTAATTAAAAGAGGGTCCAGATGATGATTACCCTGGCAAAAGGAAACCGTACAGACAATACAATGGCAGACTGCCACGATCACGGTATCTTAGCTCTGAACAGAAAACAGAACTAAAGCAAGAGGACACAACAAGCCCACCTTGCTAACCTTTAAAGCTGACATCTTCCAACCATTCCCACAGGCTGCAACAAGACTCAGCTGTTGCCCAGTCTGCTAATTTTTGGCACTCCATTAGGTGTGTGAACATGACCATGAGTAGTTTAAGCAGGAGAAGCTACCATCACATTTAGGCTGCAATGACAGCTTAGTCACACACACCCTCCGTGCCAGGCACTGAAGGTGGCATTTATTTATGGTCCAAACCCTGGTGTGAGGTTCAGGTAGTCTGGGCTCCACTCCCAACACCATCGTGCAATTTCCTAAGGAAAAGTAGTGCTCACCTGCGCCTACAAGAGCAAGGTCATATCAAGTTTATGAAGTCTATATAAATATTTAAACAGAATAAAATGATAAAATTTTAAGTGATATATAAAGAGCTCAGGGCTTGAAGTTCAGCTGTCTACAGAGCTCTACTCAAATCAGAAGCAGCAAGCCTTTGATGGAAACCTTTCCAAAAAACATTCTTGGGTTAGGAGTATTTCTTAAAACTCTGTAGGGACAAAAATCAGTGCTGCTGATCTGCACACTCTCACAGTTCAAAGTCTAGTAGTACCAAACTGAATTTCACTGGCTGAGAATAACTATTTCCATGAGCAGACATTTCTAAATTAAGGATGCTTTTGGGTTTTTTATAATAACTGGAAGATATTTTTGCATGCAATTTCAATTCTCATCTACACACTCCCAACTAAAAATTCTTCCTGTTAATGCTGTACAAGAACATAAAAAGAAAAGGAATAAACAAACAAATTCAGCCTCTGCCCAGCAGATGTATGTTCTTTAATAGAAAAGCAAAAACGTATGAAAAAAAGGTCAAATTATTCGATCAATGCCAAAAAGCAAGCTAGTGGGAAAGCTGGGACTGAAGCTGAGCACATGATTTCAGCTGTAGACTTCGGAGTTTGAGGTCAGCACCTTACCTGATAGACTTCTTCTTGGCTCTTGGGTGTCTGAATGCATACTCCAACCTTATAAATCAACGAACCTTCCTAAACCAGAATGAAGACACTTTGGTTTAACGCCTGAGAGGAAAGTAGCTGCTACAATGAGAGGAGGTTCAAACCTGTTCTTCTCCAACAGCCTTTGGGATACCACACAAATGATGGGAAAGCCAGAGAGATTTCAGTAAAGCAGCAGCTTTGTCTCAGTTACATCTCTGAAACAGAAGAGCGTCCACTGCCCCCAGATTAGGTTTTATAGGAGGTACACTGAGCAACTCTAACATGATTGTTTTGGAGGAGAGCTACTCTAACCACTGACAGAGCCTAAAACACCCCTGCACAAAGAGGCAGAAGGAATGCACTTTAAAGCTGTAACAGAAATACATTCCTTTCAGGTGGGGCAGTCATCCTGTCTGCTCATCTCAGGTTAGGGGAACACAACATGTGGAAGAGAGACTGTAAGGCAACAGGACCAGCCCCCAGCCATCTTCACCTCCAGCCATTCCCCACTCCCATTCCAAGTGCTTTCTGCACTAACACACACACCATGGGCAGCTGCTGAAGCTGCTACACCCTACTAAGTGACTGTGAATGATGGGAAGAGCCTCCTGCAGACACAGCCCTTCCCCAATACACAGCAAGAAGTTTGAGACTTTTCTAGCTCAGACAATTCTTCGACACAGCGTAATAAAACCCATCCACACAGCCAAGGATCTGCCCTCAGCCAGCAGTAATTAAAATTAATCATTCACAATTATTTTCATGGGCATCTTCAGAAAGAGACACCTCCAGCTCGCTGACTCCTCAAAGCTGACAGACCTTGAAATAGGCTGTGGTCAGGTACAGCGTGTCCCTGGGTTTCAAGCAGTTAAACACATGCTTTGCATATCGATTCACCCTCCCACCCACAGGGCTGACAGCCAGAGCCACCTCTCCTCCAGCCCAACACCTGAGCTGGCATCAGTGAGAGGGATTGGCAAGAAAAGAGATTTTTCAAGTAAGTATTGCTATGCCTATCATTATTGCTGCCTTGATGGAACTCGGAGCCCTATGAGTGTTAAAATTTCTTATTCTTGAATCTCAGTATCTTCCCTATTCAAGTTTCTTCCCATTTTCCACACATTTGTATTAAGTTTTTAATCACTATCTTCTTCCATTTCAGCTTCACTGGTCACTGCTCACACTATTCTGAGGTAGAGAGGTTTCTAAGGTACAGAGTAGCCTGAAGGTTATCAGTTTCCATGCCTCAAAAGCTACTGAAGAAATTAAAGAGGTAAAAGAATGAATGAAATTCAACATGAGGCATTAGGACTGTCACTTTCTGGAACACTGTTTACTTATACAAGCAATTTTTATGGGACTGAACATTTACTATTCATGATAGCAGCCTTGATCAACCCTGCTCCTTTGAAACTTACCATAAAAACATAAAAGCATCTGTCTTATGTATATAAACCCAAAACGTGTAAGCAGTAAGACCAAGATTGTAACCAGTGCAAGGAGAAAGCAATCTCACACCTAACAGGCTGCAGATCCCTCAGTATCAACCTGCATAGTGCTCCTTCCTTCCCAGCAACTGGAATATTGATTTTTACAATACCTACCAGAAAAAAAAAGGTTTTCAGCAGATATAGTGAAGGAGGAGCAGGGTAATGGGATTGTCTGCTTCCCACCACATGTGTTCTGTAGTTGGAGCTCAAAGCTGAATTAAAAAAAGAGATGGTGGAAGATCCAACTTCTTACATAAATCAACTCGGCATGGCTTTCAGTCAGAAGACTTGAAAGGAACAGATATTCTGCCTTTGCTAAAATAGAAAATTGTCTGATAAATATGCTTTCCTTTTTAACTAGAGTGATTTTTGTAAGTAGGTATGATGTACAGGAAATAGGAGCACTGACTGGAGAGTGAAGAGTTAGGCAGGCAGGGCTCAGGAAATCTTTCTCTTTAGAAATTATAAAAGGAGGTAAGCAGAGTAAAACACAGCAGCACTCAAGCTCAAAATATCTCTGGCCATCAGCAACACTACAGCAAGTCTGAAAACATCACCCCTGACTTCTTTATGTTTTATGCAGGGTACCAACTTAATTTTTCCTATATTGTTTATTTACCCCATGCTTCTCTTGTATTGTTCACTCCAATTTTTAATCACACTTCCCTAATTCACACTAGATCCTCCTTAAGCCACTTGCCTACTGAAGATGGCATTAAAAACATTAGGACCCCAAAATTTGGGGCTCTCCCCTCAACCTCTCCTTTCTGTACCAAGAGCCTGCACTTGCACTTGTAACTTTAGACACGATATGAATATTGCCAACTCCTAGACTGGCTGTCACTTCATCCCCTCCTTCCAGAGCCATGAGTATTTGCAGCTCAGAAGAGCAGTAGGGATCAGTGTCTCCTGCCAGGCTGCCAGAGAAAGCCCAGCCAGGGTCCCACCTTCCCCCCTGCCAGGGCATTTGACTACAAAGCCTAATTTTGACTTGTGCACTTTATATCTTTCTTGCCCCACCTTGCAAAATGTTGAAGTTATTTGGGAGAAGGAAGTCGAAGGTGTGAAGCAGGGAAATAATTAAAAAGGGCGGGAGCCTGATTTCATCATATATTACAAGCACTTATCCCTTTGGAAAGTCAAGACTAAATTAATCACAGTTAAAATATTTTACAAGCTTGTACAAACTCAACAGGGACCTTAACTGAACTCCAGCATGTGGGGAAAAAGAAAAACAGAGAAACTGGAGAGGGAACTGTTAGAAGAAGCATGAAGAGCCCCAAAACAACTCTGGAAAACCAGAAACAGCATCAGAGAATGGACTGGGTTGGAAGGGACCTTCAAAGATCTCCTAGTTCCAACCCCTCTCCCATGGGAAACACTTTCCATTAGACCAAGTTGCTCAGGGCCCCCACCCAGCCTGGCCTTGAACACTTCCAGGGAAGGGGCAGCCAGAGCTTCCCTTTGGGAAACAGTCAGAGCAGGGAGAGCAGGTGGGCAGGCACACATGTACATGGGGAAGATGCAGCTCCTTGAGAATTCCTGGCTGTTCAACAGAGAAAGAAGCCATCCCAGATATGCAGGCATGGACTCACTCTCCCCCCCAGAGATGTGGAGGGAGCAGCTCTGTCCGAGCACAGATGAAAGCCCTGTATCCTCTTCCAACAGCCAGACAATCTCGCTAGTAATGGATTAAAGTGATTTAAGTAACTATACATTTAATAAGGTGAAAAGGGCAACAACACAGTTACATTTTGATTGTTCTGAACTACATATGGCTTTGCAATTTTGTTCCTGCTTTAAATACAAAAGTAGCACTTTTTGCCGGAGCTGACACAAGTACACAAGCAAGGCAAAGAACACAAAGAGAAGTACCATCTTTTATTAGTCTATTGACAGAGAATACAGATGAGCTTTCAGACACCAGGACCGGCAGACATGAGATCTTCACAGAGCAAGGACCACTGCTCTTTAAATACATTAACACAAATGGACATGTTTATATACACACATATATAAAAACTTCCTACCTTGCTTTAAAATCCAAAATGCTTTCTCAGTGCTGCCAATAACAAATAAAGCTTGAATTTCCTTTGGTTGGAGAAAGAAAATCACAGCTGAGAAAAACAGACCATGGAAGACCCCAGCAGCAGCCAAAGATGCCACTAGCTATTACCTACTGTGATTATGGAAAAATGCTATTTTTTATTCTGCAGCCTCTCTTTGCCATTCTTTTCATCCACCTTGAAAATGATTCCAGGATTTAAGCAAACAGGGTCATCTGGGGGTTGCGTGCTCCTGGATAAACCTCCCTGGCCCCTCCCATGAGGAAAAAATAAAAAATCAAAATCAAGCAGCAACAAAGAGAAGTTTTCAGTTTTCTGATGTTCCCTTCCTCCTTTCCTAATGCAAATTCAGAGCAGTTCCTGTAGAGACTGTAAACACCCACACAACTTTCCAGGTGGGGAAAAGGTAAAAAACCTCACATCAGTAAATCTACAACAGCAATTTCTTTACCCTTTCTTTGAGAAGTCACTGGATATAAAAATCTGTTGCTGCCTCACAGACAAACACACACAGAGCCTTTGGCACAAAGGAGAGATGTTTCAGGGCAGTGTGAGGATTTGATGGCTGTCTTAGCTTTCCTTGCACACCGAGCAGTCTGCATAACCTAATAGCATTAGCTTACTAACAGATATATTAATAGGTGTGGGGGGAGGGTAAGGAAGAGGGGAAAAGAGCCACTAAAACACATTCCACCTACACATCTCACTACTAATCATAAACTCAGGTAGAAAGCAAATTGCTTCTCCAGGACCAGGAGAAGAAGAAAAGAACAAAAAGACTGAAGGGGGAAAAGCACCTATTTTTATCTTTTTCTGGAAATATACCAATGGCTGGAAATATATCAATCCATGATAAGGAATGAGAAAGTAAAATTAAAACAAACAAACAAACAAAAAAAAACCCAAAACCACACAAAAAAACCCCAACTGAAGAACTGCCACAACATCTTGCAGTTAGCAATTTCAGAATGATAAATATAATGTTGGCCTCAGACTGCTAGAAGGATTAGATTTAGCTGTAAAACAAGTAGTGCAGTTAACAGTTGCTGTTGGGTCTGGTGCTTGGATTAGAAAGCATTGCTAATCACAAGAAATGTAAAAAGATTAAGAGGTGATGGTTGCCAGTAAGGTTTTAAAAGCATGTAAGTGCTGGAATTCATTTTGGGATTAAAATTCCTCAAGTGAAAAAAAAAAAAAATAGAAGAAAAGAAAAGGATAGATCATAAACAGCAGCCAGTTCCACCTGCACTGCCCACATCCCTTTCCCAAGCATTAGCAGAGTTAATAAGTGTGGAAAAGTGAAATGTATGCCATGGCTTATACCGAATGATCCTAGGGCAGCTTTAGTGAGGAGAAGCAAGTATTTCTATTCTGGTATCTGTGAATGAACTATGGCAACCTAAAACTTGTTTGAGTTAGGAGATTTTGCTTACCAAAACCCTGCTTGGACACAGTGGAGTCACAACTTTTAAAGGCACTGTAACAGAAATGATGATGGCATCTTGTATCTGCATCCCTTCAGCAGGAAGGGTAAGACGACATGGTGATCTCCTAGTTTGCTTCCAGCTTGTGCAGATTCACCTCTAAGATCTGTTTATGCTCTTAGTTAACAAGGATAAGCAAAGCTCCCCACGTAAAATAATCTGGAGTGCGCAAAAGAAAACTCCCCGGGGGGGAAAAAAAAATCAGAAAAAAGGGAAAAAATTAGCTTGCAAAGACCTCTAAGTAAACATTATTTTTTAATAAACAGATTTGAATTTTGGATGAAAAAATCTACTAAAAAGCCATTTTAAATAGTGCAGACCACAGAATCCTTGTCAGATTCCCTTGTGACAGAGTGGCCTCCATCAGCATCGAGTGCAAAGTTCATTGCTGGCACCTTTGGCCACCACCACCCCAAACTGCACAGTCACAGCACATCTCGAGAACACAGACTTCTGCAGAGCCCACCAGCTTCCCAACAGGCCTGGTGGACAGCCAAAAGCTGGTTAGTGGCGAGGCCACCTAGAACTCTTCTCTCTCCCACAGTGTCCCAAATTTATCCAATGATTCAGAGTAAAATTCAAGTGCTACCAGGACATTTGTGAGCACTGGCTCTGCACAGATGCATTTCCTCCCGTGCCTCCACAGAGCTCAGATGCTGATTCAGACCAGCTTCTCTTCAGTCATTACTTTACCCTCTGTAAATCTGGACCTTGCTATTCCAGGGGCTGGGGAGTGGTATGAAGTAAGGCCACTTTATCATCTTCTACACACCTTTCAGTTAAGTGTTCCTGATGCAACTTCCTGGATTTTCAGACTCTCTAAGTCTGCTTTTCCCTTCTGTTGCCCCAAAATGAACATTTTTTCCAGATGCCTGTAGCAGCAGCAGAAATAACCATCTTCCAAGAGTTATAAAACAGTCGTATTAAATAATAGAGGTGAAAGCACTGTGCATGATTTCTGCAGAAGTCTTTTCAGTAGAACAGATAAATTTATTCACTGCATTATGGAACAGTTTGAGAAAACAAGATCATACAATGTACACTGCCTCTATTTAAATTGTTTCATTTCTATTCATGAGTGCTCTGATTAGATACACTGAAAATATCATCAGTAAGAAATAAATAATTCTGCCAAATTAATAGTTGTTGATTTCTTTTACCTGAAAATGTAAGTAGCATCTCATTCACACTAGACAAAGCTACTATAATTTGGATGTATCGATCTTGTTGGTTCAAGTCCACACAGCACACAGGGACAGGTGTGCATCTACATTTTCTTGGTATCAAGCAACTTCTATAAAATTTTAAGTTTTTTCATGAGTGGAGAAGGGCTAATATACACTTTGCATGGAGAGGCTTAGTAGACAGCTTGAGGTTTTTTTTCCTCTAGCTGTTTTCCCCAAATGGAGGGTTGAGAGAAATAAATTGCTTTAAATGCAGAAAATTGTTTAGAAATGGTATTTTAGGGAATACAGGTGAATTTTCTGTATTGCACAAAATTAATCCAAGCTCAGCAAATGCTCTTTAATTAGAAACACCTTTAGAAAGGAAGCCAAAAGTAACTCTCACTAACATCTTTATATTAAAGGAGCTACTAACCAGCCCCACACCAGCTTCTCCAGGACCTCCCTCCCTGTAAAGTATTTTCCTGGAGAAGCATGGAAAGGGGTGGATTTGTGCAAATGGAGCAGAATGTATTATCTATCAGAAAGATCTGACTAGTATTTTCTTTAGGAAAAAACAGACTAAAAACACAGAGTTACTATTTTGTTTTAGACATTGCAGAATGATGAATGTCCAATGTCCGCTCAGCTTATGAACACCTGAGAAAAAACCCTCTACATTTTGAAAAATTTATCCAGTTTCATTCAACAATGAATTCTTCTTCTAAGAATCAAATATAATTGCTGTAACATTTCAAAAAAATTTAAATGCACAGCTCAGTACCGTAAGAGCAGCCTGTTTGCACAGCAGCCAAGTGATACACCTCAGAGAGCTACTGTTAGTTACTGCAGGGAAGATAAATCAAGAAAATGCTGAGTTGAGGTGCAATTTGACAGTTATTAGCAGAACAGGAGTAATTTGATGAAGGAAAAAATCTGACAAAATCTCAGTTCACAGCAACAGATTTTGGAAGCCTATTTGCACATAAATTGGAAAAAATAATTCTTGCATTAGAAACTGATGAAGATGAAACAATATACCCTAAATCCTAACATATTCAAAATTATTTTCTTTGATTCAAAGCTGATAATCCTGTAACAGGCAGTAACTAAACAGGGGCTTTACCAGACTTGCTCTGCATGTTGAAGAGACTGCACAGCCTGATCCTGATCTGGGGCCATTCAGCTATCAGAATAACTGGATTTACTGCTCTTTGCACCTTTGTTTTTGCCATTTGAAAGCGTCTGCAGCGCGCAGAACACCGAGCTGTGTTTTAAGCATTAGCGGCATAAATATCCCCTGGTGTACCGTACACTTCACCACTTCTGCTTCCCGTAAATCAAGCATACAGCCAATCATCTTTTTCATGTTGGATGCTAATGGCAACTCTATTATTCAAATTCAGGCTGTACAGAGCCACCTCTCACAGGGATGTGAAGCAGCTCTGGAGCAGGCTTATGACTGAGCAAGGGAAGATTCAAATCTGGCCATGATCTTCCCACTACAACCCCACCACCTCTTCCAATTTATCTGCATCTTTCAATTTATCTCTTCTGTGCAAAAGGCTTTAAAAAAAAACAAAACAAAACAAAACCAAAAAACACAAAACTCCTGTAAGCAAGAAAAACAAATTAAAAAGCCTTTTCTGCTCTTCAAGAACCACCTCTCTGTGTCCCCATAAATGTTCAGCGTAAATGTCTGCACTCACATACCCGTAAGCAGAGAAGCTGTTCTTTACTGCATTACAATTAGATGCATAGATTAAGAGATATCTTTCATGTCATTATATCAAACTCTTCTACAAACATACAAAGGGATTTTATAGACTGTTGTCTTTTCTGCTTACCACTGAATTCTCATACTCAGCACAAGATGCAGTAAAAGTGAACGATAGCTTCTCTGTGTTTACTGTGCCCACCAAGAACCATTAAAAAAACCAAATAAAACAATGTAGCTATGATTTCAACTGCACAAACTGTTTTCCCATGGGGTTTCTCTTTTTCCTTTCTCCCTCCAATCATCTTTCAGTTCATGAAGATAGGGAATATGAAAACTGAATGGATTTATGTGTAAATAATTCATCTTTTCAGGCACATCCAACTAATACCTGAGTTCATCCAAGGGGCTGGCCAGATGTAGCTGATTCCAGAGGTATTTTAAACAGCATTCTGGAGAGCTAGGCACAAAAGGTTGCAAGGAAACGCTGAACAGCTGTGTTGATAGAGTTGTTTTTAAACAACACGTGTTGAAACTCTACCTATCCTTACTGAGCGCAGCTGACGGGACACATTCCCAGCCGTGCTGAACTGCCACTGCCTTCTGGAGACTCGTGTCTGCACAAGACAGGCTTTGTGAGCAGGGTGAGCTCTGGCACATCTTGGGAAGATGAAGAGAATTACAAAGGCTGAGCATCGTTTTCCTGCCAAGTAGCAGGAAAACATGAGGCAACATAAAGCATCTTTAGGAGCACGAGTCCCACAGGGCAGGCATCCTGCACAAGCTGAGCTGATCCTGCGAGCCAAGTTGCTTAAACCAAGGTCCCAAGGGGACTGGGCAGTGAAGTGATGGTAATAACTCTGCTTCTCTTTAAGCCATGAAGGAAAATAGAAAGTATTTTGTGTATTTTTAAACATCCTAAGTACAAACAATGGATTAATTCTTGCGAGAAGTCCAACAATTAACCTTTCCTTGCATGTTAAGTCATGTTTCTTGTGCTAAATAAACTGTATCAAACTCCAGCAGCTAAAAAGGGCAAAAATAAAATCTAGAGACTTGTGTTTTTGTTCTTACTCTTTTAAAAGCCAAAATCTAAACCTTTCTATTCTGCTTGCTTTAATAACACAAGTGGTCTCTCTCTTGCACATGTTAGAAGAGGAGTCTGCAAAAGGGGACCAGGGAACAAGGTCTTGTGCACAACTAAGGTCTGTTCCTCTGATTTACAACAACTTCTCATTGTACAAACTGAATTAGAAAAAGCAGCAAAGAAATACAATTAAATTTCAGGATATAACAACCATTTTAGTAACAGTGCTTTGCCTGTGTAGGAAATGGTTGCTTAAAGTGAAGAAATCATTTTGCCATGTGGAAACCTTGAGCAGGTTAGTAACCCACTACTGTACCAGAGATTAATTTCTGCAGTCAGGTTTGTATCTTCAAATTCACTGAAGTGTAGATTTATTGCAACAAAACCAGAGAAAACCACTGGAGGGATATGTTGCAAGCGGAGCAGTGCAAAAGCAAAACTAACACAGAAAAGACAATATTCTTGGATTTGCAGTGCAACCTCACTGATTTATTCCAAGCAACTTTGTTTTTCTAAATTAACATGGCTCATACTACTATAACTTAAATCACACAGAGATAAGATTTGGTGAAGAGTAAAGTTTTGCAGAATGTGCTTTGGATGACTTTCCTTAGAAATAGCTCAGAATAACTTTAAGAATTATCATCTTAATGACATGCTTACCCTTGAGGGGAAATTTTGAGCCCTTCAGCAGAAAGCAACCTCACTGCAAGCAGGATTTTAATGGCTCTGAGTTACTGTTTATGCAGTGGGAGCCTTCTTTAAATCAAGCATGTTTAAAAGTGTCCTTGCTCTGGAGTTGCCTGTACTGGGCATTTCATCACAAATTTATGCCTTCATGCTTTGCAGAGTAGTTATGTCCGTAGACCCACATGTCTGTGAGCAACATGGTCTCTTCCACCCTGCTAACCTTCCCACATTACACAGAAAAATTAATTGCCTTATAGTCCTTGTGTGTGGAAGCCACTCCAAACAAAAATGTGCAACATTTTCCACCTGTAAAGTATGTATAAAACACATGTGTGATGAGGAAATGTGCATTAATTGATTCTGACAAAGAACCACCACAAAGCAGTCCATCATCATAATGAAATGCTTACAGTAATCCCTATCGAATTATAGTCCTGACCTTTGGTGATGTGGAAAACAGTATTTATTTCCCACTTCAAAAACAAAGAAAACTTGCTGCAATCTCTTGCTTCAAAGTTCAAAACAGAAATTGTTCTCACTCTAGCCCAGCTGACAGCATTAGTTGTGGAGAACCTCGCTTCCAGAGGAAGTGGAATGTAAAAACAAAGTTGCTGTGACCTTAACAATAATCCTGTTTGCATATTACAATACATTTTCCTACTGTAACAAGGCAAAGTCCCTTGTGTTCCGGTCAGAAAAAGTCATCTTCCAGTAAAAGCATACTGTGATCAATAACATTTTCTTAATATATTATATTATCTCCCACTGAAACACTTTTTCACTTGGCATTTCAGGCTGCCGAGTAGGGGAAATTCATGACAAAACTAAGATAGTAAATGAGATACTGCAAATTAATTCCATCCAAGAGCAATCTTTTCGTTCGTGAGCAATTTGACAAGCCAGTGTTGTCTGACTTCAGCAGAAGCTTTCTCAGCTTTCAAATATACATGGAACAGAAGAATCTGCTCCACTACCATACCCAACTTCACTTCAGCCTGCATAATTTTGTGTTAAAATACATTAGAGTTTCAACAGCCAACTCTGAGACCAGAATTAGTGGGGCATACTTTAAATATTAGTTTAGAAAATAGACTGAGAAGCCTGCCACATCAATCCTGTGAAATTCTGTTTTCAAGTTACAGCCCAAAGCATGGCAGGACACAGAAATTCTGTGCTTCCTTAGAGGATTTGCCACAAACTCTCCTGCAACCCAGTCCTGAAAAGGCCCAAGTGATGACAATGCCAGGTAAAGGATTGAAATTTGGTACTGGCAAAGTTCAGCTTTGTCACAATGGGCATTATAATAAAGTGCTTCTCCATCTGCACATTTGAACTCTCTTTTGCTATGATGAGCAGCAGCTTTATTGCCCCCTTGGAGTTATTGTCCTTCCACAGGCTGAAAGAGTGACCTGGTGGCACACAGCCAGAAGCAGAGCCCATTATCATTTTAGCAACAGCAGTTGTGGATTTACTGAGAGCAATTGGTGCTCAGCATGGCCCAGGAAGGTGTGATCCCACAAGAAGGCTGGGGTGTGTGCAGGATGTTGGGGATTGTCAACAGGATTATGCACACACACCTGATCCAGGCACGATTAGGTGAAGAATCACTGCTCTATTAATATTTCAGCATAAGGAACAAGGGGCAGGCAGCTGCTGAATATTCATGCTGTAGCAATGCTCTCTGTATGAATTCTCTAGCAGGAACATGTAAAGGCTGCACCATTACCCTAAAGAGTTTACCATCCAAAACCCCAATTAAAGAGATACTTTAGCATGTACCCTGTTTTAAACTCACAGGGCAGGCTCACTGACTAATTGTATTCTTACAGTGAAGGATGTGCTCTATTTTTTTACTAACTCAAGACTCATGTTGAAAACAACATAAAAGGAGTGGGAGAAAACGGATGAAAATTTAATTTACATCTGCAAATCCCAACACCTCATGAGATCAGAAACATGTAAAGGGCCAAACAACTCATCTACCCAAGAAGTCATTCATAAAATATAAACATCCTTTTTAAATGTGGAGGAAATTCATGCAGGGAGGATGCACGGTACTCAACTATAAAATAATTCCAAGAAGCTTCACGTACATTTCTGAGAAACAGGAGGCAAAATTAAGATTGGTGCCACCAGTAAGAAGGAGCAGAGATGACATTATAAGCAAACTAGATGGGAAGGACAAAATAATCAGGGTTTTGAAGGACAGGACTATGTTTGTGCAGGCTCCTGGTTGTGGGTTTTAGCGATTTTTTACTTTTTTTTTTTTTAAAACAAAATAAATTAGGCAGCAAATCTTCATGTAAATGAGCACTTAAAAACAGCCTTTCTAGGTGAATCATTTCTTTTACGATTAATAAAATCTGCAATCAGAGCAACAACATTCTGATGACTTTTTGCCATTTGCAATTATCGCTCATCCCAGCACCAAAAAACTCATTATTATTAAAGCTGACAGGAAGAATACTTAACTGCTTTTATGAAAGAACTTACTTTTTAAAAGAATTAAGTTTCTAAGCTTTGTTTCTACTTCCATATCTTCTGTGTGGAAAAAAAGGCTATCCTAACAACCCTTGTGCATGTCACCTTTGATTTCCAACATGTAATTTGGATAAAAGCATCCAATTTGTACAGTAACACAATGCATTACAGAATAACACTTCTTAGGTTTAAAAGCAGCCTACAAAGACTATGGAGTTAACATAAACCTGTGCTACTGCAAACATATAGTTTATACCACAGGAATACATATTTTAACCTTTTTTATAGCAGTTTTCTCCTAAGTAACTAAAAGCATTTAAGTTACTGTAAGACTTGTAGCATTCCTGTGAATAAGAGTTCCTAATCACTGTTTTAAAGGCATAGAAGCTGAGGCACAACTATTACTAAGACAGCTGTGCAAAAGACAGGAACAGGAACCACATCCAACTCCAAGCTCTGTGACTAAATCCACGTCTATTTGACGCGTATTATCTTCAGGCAGAAACAAGCACAGGTATTTTTGTTTTGGCACCTACAGGGATGTTAGAGTGAGTGCTGTCCGTGCCTCACTCCATCCTTGCTCCCTGACATAACAGCACAGTAAAATCAGAGCCCTCTTTCAAAAAAACAAAGAAAAAAACCCCAAAAACACCTCCCAAAGAAACAAACAAAAAAAAAAACAACAACCAAAACACCCAAAAACCAAAGAAACAAAAAACCCCAACCCCCCAAAAAACCCCAAACCCCAATACAGATGCTGTTAAATTGATGCAAACTCAGAAATTACTGCCTGATGCATAGGTGCTTGGGAAGCATTGATCTGAGCTTTCTATAATCACAGATCTCCAGTTTGTCATGATTTAGTGGATGGCTAAAGGTGTGGAGCATGTGGTGAGTCAGAATCTTCCTGGGTGTGCAGTAAGAGAAACAACAGGTGCAAACTGCATCAAGGGAAAATCTGGTAAGGGATAAGGAAGAAGAATTCAGAGCAGGTGCTTATTGGACAAGACAATCCCTCCAAGGTCATTCTCAAACAGAACTGTTCTTCAAATACCATCCCAAAGACAAGTGAGGTTGCTATTTGGTTTCTCTGCTGCATCCCAAAGCTTACCACAAATTCACACAAGAAGTGTGACCCTGGATTTCTGTGACTTAACTGTTTTTACTTCACTCAGCTTGCTCCTTCTCCTGAAAGGGATAAAATGGAACAAATCCAAATCTTTGCTTTCACCCAGTTGAACACTGTGAAAAATGAAAAGCAAAAGATAATCACTGTGTTCAAGCTCCTAAACATACGTGGTCATCTGAGGTCTTGCCTGGAGTTTACACATCTTCCTGACCCTCTCTCCTCCTAAGAAATACTCCAAAAACCAACCAGTCTGCTGTGCAGAGAGACCCACAGGTATTAAAATAACTTCATCACCAAAACAGCTCTCAACATCATTTCAAATTCCTCCCCACCACCCGCACTGTAAGAGATGCTGCATATGGTGAAATTTAATTCCATTTGAACCAGAAAACACCGGGGTTAAGTACTTCAAGTGGAATACAAAAACTGCAACCACACGTGACTGTCAGGATATACAGGGCTACAGTCAACATGCAGCAATACTTTTTATATCCTTCAGAAAAACTGAGTTAAAAGGCCTTTCAAGGGGAACAGCTGAGCTAGGAATATCCAAAAACGGGTGAGACAGACAAGTGTGCAACTCCCACGTGCAGCTTGCTCCCAGAAGGAGACAGGGAGAGTCCATCCTAGAACTCAAGGCCTTTTCAAACAACTTCTCACATGCAAAAGAAGCCTCCAAGAGGAAGTCTGGACACACCTGGCTTCTCATTTCCAAATTACTAGTTCTTTAACTCTTTTGTTACACATATTGTTACACATATTATACAATCAGATCACAGCCACCGTGGCAGAAACGCCCATGGGCATCCCACAGCCCGACGGAATCGCTTTGCAGTAACTGGATATTCAGCCTAAGATTATCCCAGACATTTCATACTGATGTGACTAGGCAATGTGGCAACTTATCACAAGCCAGATTTACTAGACATTCCCCACCACAGAAAGTGAATTAAACTGTCACTCATCACTGTATGAGCTGCACTAATGTAACTACTTCTTCACGAGTTGGACAACACTTCTCTGAATTAAAACCAACACACTTTGTCGCAAGTTAAAGTCTTTATCCTCCTTTCTGTACGTTTTCTTTTCCCTTCCACTTCTCTCATTTTCTTCTCAATTATTTTCTCCCCTGACTGAGGGTGTTTAACCCTCTTCATGCTCCCCAGTGCACTCCTTTGCTCTCCTTGGCAGATCTAAAGAGAGGGATTTGCACAGGAGCTCCAGCCACCCTGGCCCAGCTGGTAACGATGAACTCAGCAGTGGACTACTGATGCCCTCTTGCTCCTTCCCCTAAGGAACCAGACAGCAAAGCTTCCAGGAGCACAGGACTGTGTCACTTTTCCCCAAGAACCATCTGATCATCATGTCAAGCTAAGGCTGAGACTGTATTCCTGCGTGTTTCTTCTCTAGCATATCTCCCAGCATACATGCTCTATTAAAACACAGGAAAAGCAGACACATTACTCATAGTGAGGGCCACCAAAAAAAGAAAAAGAGCAGAATGTTTGATTTAACTGCCACTACAATTACAGTTGTTGGCATCTGCAATTTGTAGCATCACACACACACATGCAGGGACAAACATAAAGAAGAAATACAAAATAAGCCTTGCTCGTAATTCAGACTCAATTTCCAGCAAGTTTCATATATGTATTATTATTATATATGCTATTTATGGCTGTGTACTGGCAGTACAGAAAAAGGGATTAAATAAACTCTCATGCACACTTGCACACACCCAAGCATACACACAATTTCCTGATCTATTGTGAATATACTAATGACAGGAATTGAAAAAGAATTTTAAATTATCAAAGCTACATGGAAAGCTTTATGCTAGCTGCTCTTGAAAATAAACACAGTTCCAAGAGTGTTTCACTATTTTCACAATGTAGCTCATGCACATTTATGGGAAGAGGTTGCCAGAAACATGATGAAGGTGCACTGGGGATACTGAAGTGTTCAATAAGGATTTCTGGGAAGAAAGAGCAAACATTGGAAGAAAGGAATGCCCAACAGTGTATGAGAAAGGTTAAACAAACTGAATATATGAAAAATAAAGTAATATGGGACTTGGTGGTCTTGACAGACAGCAGGTACAATTTGAGCCAGCAATGTGCCCTTGAAACAAACCCAAGTGTGTCCATTCTGGGCTGCACTGGTAACAGCACAGCCAGCAGGCTCAGGGAAGCCATCCTCCCCTTTCCCTCAGGATTTGTGAGCCCTCCAGAACAAGAAGGCTTTGACATCCTGAAGAAAGTCAAGTGGAGGATATTGGTGGCCAGAACAGAGTTCTCCCCCAGATTTCACTGCGTTTACCAATTCCCCAAAGGGAGGGTGCAAAGAGAACAGAGTGAGTCTATTCTTGAATGGGCAGCAATATGACAAAAACAAAGAAGCTGCAACAACAAAAATTCAGGTTATAAATGAAGAAAATGTCCTCTGTGGGGTGGTGAAACATGGTTACAGAGGTCTAACAAAGTTTTGGAGTCTGCATCCTTGGAGATATTCAAAATCCAACTGGACATGGCCCTCAGCAATCTGCTTTAGGTGACTTTGCTCTGAGCACGGGGCTGGACTAGACAACTACACAGGTGTTTTCCAGCCTGAACTCTCCCAAAAAATTAGGTATCTGGATGGCAGAAGCCAGAAAGCTGGTCAGAGGCCAAGAGGACAAGAAACAGCTAAAGGCACAGGATTAGCTCCATAAGGGAAAAAAACCAGAAAGAAGTGCAATAAGAAGCTAGAAAAGGGAATAAGCAAGAAAAATAGCAGGTGGGATCAAAACTGAGGAAGAGGCAAAAAAAAAAAAAAAAAAAAAATCAAATCTCTGTTCACAAAATTGAACTTTCCTCCCGTAGGCAGGAGGTGAAAAATTCCACAAGAGTCATTCAACAATGAAGTCAAGTATTTAAGTTTCTACTGTAATGTGCATAGTAGATTTGGATAAGAGAGGGAATCTGTTCTTTCTTTTCCCTTCCCATGCCCCCAAGAAACCAACTAACCTTTAATCTCCCTTTTCCAAATATTTGAACTCAATCTTGCAAACTTCACAGATATTTTAACTATGTACATTATGAAGAATGTTTCATTTTTAATATAAAAATACATGCACTTTTATCAGCTTAAAACTCAAAGTTCACTACATCCAAATAAGCCTCTTGCAGCTTTTTACAGTTTTATAAGATATGGCCCCATGAATCTAGGCCTATATACACAAAAACCTTCGCTCCTCTTGGAGCTACATCACCAAATTCAAATACTCCTGATCAGGGTTACAGCATTAGCATTTATCATATGACAATATTTTTCAATTACAACACAGATGCTCAGTTACATGTGCTGCAATAGGGACTTGCAGCCACTGAAAGGGAGAGCAACACCCAAATGGTGTTTGTGTAAGCAAGGAGGAGATCATGAAAGTAAAAACACACAAAAAAAGAGACATCTGCACACTTACCCTGTGATATCCACAATTTGTATCAAAATCAGCCTCAGGTGTAACAGTCAGTAAACAGGACAGCAAACCCTTGCATTTAGCAGAAGATTTCTGAGAAGCCAGATTACCTAGAAAGAATTGAAAATAATTACTTTAACACACAAAGATGAAATCAACTATGTGTAGTGAGAATAGGCTTCAAATGAATCACAGCAGTAGAAAAAAAAAAAGAAAAAAAAAAAAAAAGAGAAAAGCTGCTCAATGGGAGACCACCATGATCAGCACGGAGAACTTAAACCCCAGAAGGCGACAGAAATTTGTTACAAAGCACAGAGATTTAGATGCTGGTAGGCTCTCAGGGTTTAGCAAAGAACATCTAATATCCCAGATAACATGGTGTTAACCCACTAATCAAGGATGTGGAGGAGACCAGAAAGAGCACGATATTTTGCTTAATTAGTTGCTATCAAAGAGAGGATGAGTTCAAGCACTTGCAAAAACAAGGCAATCTAAGACTATTTAAAAGTTTAATAGCGTTCTAGAGTCTTTGGTAACACAGAGTTTGCCCACGAAAACAAAATAATCCCTGGAGATAAATGTAAAGGAATATATCTCATTTTAATGCACAGAATAAAATGACTATTCATTAAAGCAAAGCAGTTTTATCCCTACATTCTCCATCTCAGATGCAATACATATTGAAGTAATCTTTATGACAGGAAGTGGCATGTAATCCTGCAAGAATGAACTGCTGTCGTTATCTGCAAATCAATACAATTTTTTTTTTTTAAGTGGATATAACTGTGCCTATTGATTTCACATTTTTAGCACTGGAGTTTCAGTTTCTACCAAGAAGATTCTTACAATGACAAGATTGCTGCATACATGTAATTGAGTTGATACAATCTGAATCTGAAGTTTACAGTGCACTTCTCTCTGCAATGCAATCAGGGCTTCTGTCCCATTGCCTCAGTTTAAGCCTTTTTTCATTTTATATAAACTGTATTTTTGTGTATTTATAGTAATTTTGAAGTGGTAGAGTAACACTTCACTAATCCAACTTGCGAGCTATGAAAAGTTTACCACGCAAAACATCCCCTTGGAAGTTATCCCCTTACCCTGCTAGAATATCATTTCAGAATATTTGTATGACTTTTGTTATGTTTAAATAGCCTGCCCAAGTAATTTCCCTTGTGAAAGCCTGAAACTGGTTCAGTACTGAGTATTTACAGCCCAAAGAGGTGTGGTGAAGGTGAGGATGGTAAGGGTACAAGAGACAGAAGCACACAGAAAAACTAAATGACATATCCAAGGTCACTTTGTGCATCAGTCAGGCAATGAGCTCCATTAGGAGTTTAATAAAACTGCTAAATTCCTACTATATTTCTGCAAATGAAGCATATAGCAACTTTGGCTTGACTAGCTGACCAAATGGCTCATGCTGCAATGAATGATCTGTAATGAGAGCTGGCTGAGAGGCACAACACACTATCAGCCTCAGAAACAAGGGGGAAAAGATCAGACCTCTAAAAACAAAGTCTAAAAGGATGAGATTAGGGCCAGAAAAACGACATCCCAAATCAGGTTAGGAAAGCTAAAGTGCTGATAAGAACTAAATCTGGCCATGGACGTCAAGGGCAACAACAAATGCTTCTATAGGTACCTTAGTGACAACGGGGAAGACTTGAGAAAATGTTGGTCCTCTCCAGAAGGAAATGGGAAACCTGGTTACTTGGGAAATGGAGAACATTGAGATACTCAATGACTGTTTTGCCTCAGCCTTCAGCCACAGGTGCTCCAGCCACACTGCCTGAGTCACAGGCAGGGACTGGGGAGATGAAGAACCACCCACTCTGGGGGAAGATCAGGGTCAAGACCATCTAAGGAACCTGAAGGTCTTCAAGGCCAGGTTGGATGTTGTTAAGTAACCTGTTCTAGTGGAAGGTGCTCTGCCCATGGCAAGGGGCTTGGAACTATATGGCCTTTAAAGTTCCTTCCAACCCAAACCATTCTATGATTCAACAAAACACATAGAATGTTTACATGCAGAAAAAAACCTGAGTGCTGTCTAACCATTAGCCAGCTGCAGGTTAGTTTCTTGAAAACATAAGATGATGAAAAAGGAAGCACATGAAAGGCTGGGGAAGGTGTGGATATGTAAACATCTTGTCCACTTATCCCTCATCATTACAGTACTTACAGTTCATTCCATTATAAAGAGCTCCATGCTCTTCCTGAGTCTGTCTTCTTTACAGGTCTAGATTCATTTTGGAGCTAAGGCTTTTCTAATAGCTGGTCTACTTATTTATCTGTTTAACACTTCTTGAAGTCTTGTTGTGACTTTTTAATTGAGTATTTCTGAGTTTCACAAGATGACTAAGGAATATGCCATGGACTGCCTAAAATTGCTCAAAGAAAAATGGAATATTTTCTTTGTTCTGCTTTTAGTTTGTTGAAAAAAGCACTGTTTTCATGAGGCAATTTATGGAAAGAAAAAAAAAAAGGGGGAAATTACTCAAGGGAGTAATTTCTGTTTTGCATAGTGACTCATCATATCACAGTTACCCCATCATCTCCAAAGGCAACACTAGGCCAGAGCTACTCTGAAAGATCTCCTTAGGGAATAACACACTTCTCAAAACTATCTCAGGACTCTTGTTCCAGAACTTCACAGAAGAGGAAAAAACCTTTGAGAGTAATAAAAATAAAAAGGGTTTCAGATAGGGAAGAAGCCTGAGAAGCCAATGACAGTTTTACATGAAGGAAACCTTTTTCCTCTCACCTCAATAATGAAAGACATGAAGAATATTTGCAAAGCACACTGCAGGCTCTAGACAGCAGTGTGATATAGAAAGGCAAAACAGAACTCACAGCTGGATATGGGACATCTGAAGAAAGAAGAACCAGAAGGGAATGAAGGTGCAAGAAAAGCTTGTCACCATGAAAATGGTACACAAAGACAGGCCAATGTTCAAAATCTGTTTGTTTACTCTTGGACACACAATTCCAGAGAAGTGTAAAAAATTACTTGTGGAAATATGAAGACAGATTTAATGGTCTTTAACTTACATGACTTACTAGCATTTGGGTGAGTTTTGTTTCCCTTGCTTTAGAAAATCTTATCTGTTTATAAGAAAGGATTTTAAGCTTACCAAAACTTTACTGCAGGTACCATTGTGGGGGGGCAACACCTGCCAGGCAGTTCTGAACCACTAAAATAAAATATTGAAACTGGAAAAGGCAAAACACAGCATGGAGCTTTCAACAGCAAACCCAAAGGTTGTGTCTCATCCCAGTGTACTACCCTGCACAGAGGTAAAACCTGCATTCCCTCCATTAATTCTCATGAAGTTGAAGGTGCCTTACAGGAGCCTACAGCAGCAGCCTTATCTCTCCTTTGGGAGCCTAACTACTGCAAAATGGACAGGTTAAGGATTCTGTCCTGTGCCTAAGCTTATAAATTAAGTGACTTGAAGCAACTGGATCTAAAGTTATCTACTTTAGATACTGCATGTCTTCCTAAAGGAGAGAGCTCTTCAGGTTAAATCAGCTGCAGGCCATGGTATGAAAAACTGGTGTCAACTCAGCTCTCATCAGCATTAATATCTTCATGAGGGAGGAGATGGAATAACCAGAAGTGCCTTTGGCATGAAAGATCCGGTCAGTGAGAAGCAGGTCTGGATCTTTTGGGGAGAGCAGCTGTAACAGTTGCCCCACTACAGTTCTGGGCTGGCCAAAGAAGAGTTCAGCTGCACCAGCAAACAATGAGATATGGTCACAGCACAAGCAGCTCGCAGAAAGCTCAGCTTTAAGTAGGAAATTAGAAAAGAAGCTTCCAAAAGGCAAGAGAGGATGAGGGAGACAATGATTTCATACAATGTCAAGCCAAAATTACAATTTTCTTATGCAGCTATACACTGTTTCAGAGCTTCTCTGTCACGAAGTACTCAAAAGCCATACAGAAGATCTGAAGAAAGGTAAGGAGCAGGCAACATTTGGCAACTCAGTACTGCAATGAGAAACTCACTGTTCCAGAGCCTCCCTGATTAAGAGATCACTTAACAGCAGAGGTGCACAACACAGACTTCAGTGAGGGTGCAATGCTCCATGCAGTGCCTTCCCATGTCTCACTTGTGGTTGAAAAAAGTATTTGGAAAAGAAGAGGGATGAAGCCAAGGATGTGGACATAGTTATTGTAGGTTAATTACCCAGAAAAAATTTAACACAAAAATATTCTATGAAAGCCTACCTGTGCAGACAAGCTATAAATCAACTCTGAAGCACAAAGTGCTTTAAAAATGCCCTTTACAAGATGTTCTGCCCTGCAAACAACCTCCCCTAAGTCAGGTACCACAGCCTGGGGCAGGGGCTGAAGAACAGGAATGAAATAGGAGACAGGGAACACCTTCT
This sequence comes from Notiomystis cincta, assembly GCA_013398075.1. Classification (NCBI taxonomy): domain Eukaryota; kingdom Metazoa; phylum Chordata; class Aves; order Passeriformes; family Notiomystidae; genus Notiomystis; species Notiomystis cincta. The sequence continues at coordinate 397,350 of VZRX01010776.1, forward strand.
GCAAATAAACAAGGCAAAAGAAAGCAAATCAGAGGGAGGGGAAGAAACTCAACTCCAGCATAAAGTATGAACACTTACTGGGCAGGCTAAGTAGGAGTTTCACAGTCTATCTGCCAAATCTCAACCAGTCACTGCAAAGAGCCGAGCTCAGCACGGCTGGGAAGCTGTCTGGACACGGGAGGTAAGTACAGACCGACACACCCCAAGCTGGCAGTGCTGCAGGCTGGGGACAACTGTGAGCTGTCATCCTTATCTGTTATCTTTAGCATGTTTAGCATGAAAAGTGCTGTAATGCCTGGTGTGACCTGTTGTCCTACAGTTGTCAGAAACCAAGCAAGTGGTCTGAGAAGGGAGTAATTAAAGATCCCAAAAGAAGCTACACAGGCTCTGAAGTTTGGCAGAGCTGCAGCCAAGAGTTCCAGGCTGTGATAGAAAAAAATAAAGCACAGGCTGGAAATGAAGGATGCATCCATTTTCACAGTCCCACCTGACTTTAGAAAGGAGTGACTGCTCTGCACCACGATGTCTGCAGAATACTATTGCTATGCTTACCCTAATATATTATTTATTACAGAATTTACAGCTCCCTCGTTTCCCCAACTGACAACCAGCCAACTACTAATTTGCAAGCTAAAACGCTGTGAGGTCTGCAGATCCCAGGGCACTTGCAAGCCATAAGGATTCTGAAAAGCTTAGGAAAAGCCTGGCAATGCTGCCAGTCCTCACTAAGGTCCAAAGAATTTAAGCCACAGCCACCTAATCTACTTTAAGAACTACCTGAGAAAAAATTACTAGAGAAGGATGTCTACACACATATAATGTTCAAATATTTATAGAAAACTTTTTAGCAGCAACAAATGAGAGCATCACTGTACCGTCAGCTCTGGGTTTGAAATGGTAATTGCTAGATACCTAAGGCTACTTGGTATGTTTTACTGAAAGTTTCTTGCAATCCCACTCATCTCTCTGAAAACAGGCTGGGAACTGTGAACAGATCTTCATCAAAGATTTAGACACACAATAACCCCTGAGGTCACTCTGTGCAATAGCTGAAGTCCCCCAAACTCAAATGCTGGCCTGTGTTTCAAAGGGTTAATAAGTGGAAAGGGAAGGGGAGAATAATATTCACCCCCCTGTTCCATTACATGGACAAATTAACTCCTCCTATGACATCACATAACTTTTGAGAAAACATTTGTGGTTTAGAACTGGCTGTTGAGTTTGTATTCCTGACTGAATAATCACTTCTTTAAAAGGAAGTATACATCAATAATATTCATGGGGAGCTTCATAAGAGCTTGGCAAACAGTTCTGACAAAACAAAAACCTCAAACAGAAGGATTACTCATAAAATGTTACATCAACAACTCTTTTGACAGGCATCTGGATTATGCTGCTCTTTAAAGGGGAAAAACAAAGATGTCACTTCGAAGTTTAAATGGAAACAGTCAAATATGCCATTAAAAATACCACATCATAAACAAAGCTATTTTTGCAAACTCAAACGCAATGAGCAATTATGACAAAGTTTGCCAAGATAATTTACAGTCACTTTTTTCTTTAAAAAATGCTTTCAAAACACTAAAAGATGTACAGATATTACAGGTTAGTAGTGAGTTTACCTAGACCTAGAAAATCAGCTTGCCAGCACTAACAGTCTATCAAGTCCCATATTTTTCTTTAAATGGCCTTTAGTTGATGCTGTAAATGAAGTTAAAGCATACACACCAAACCAACTGAACAAAGTTCCAGAAAGAAATGCAGACAGACACTTTAGGAGCCCATCTGTAGAGCAAGTCATTCACCATCCCTTCCCTAAACCCTGTTAAACATAGAATTGCTTTATCCAGATGACATTAAGTTCTGTGGTATGCTGTAGTTAAGATTCAAAATGAGATCACTATGAGGATGCAAGTAAAAACTTCTCATTCCCAGTTTATTTATTTTTTAATTCCCATTAAAAGTTCAAGAAAAGCTGCTGATATGTCTGGGCTTCAAAAACAGATATGTAAAATTTTCCCATGCAAAAATAAAGCACTGAAAAGATTGTTTACTCAAAAATTACAGAGCTCTAATGAATCATAAACGTTCAGTTAAAAATTCTTAACCCTAATAGTGAGGGTTCTTTGAAGACAAATACATACAGTCTAGTGAAAAACTAGATTGCCTTAGAGTCAACTTCACAGTTCACTGAAGTCCACTGGATTTTCTGGACACTGGATAAAGGTCACAGAATCACAGAATTGTTTGGGTAGAAGGGACCTTAAAAATCATCTTGCCACACCCCCCTGCCATGGGCAGGGACACCTTCCACTAGACCAGAGAGCCACCAAACCTGGCCTTGAAAACTTCCAGGGATGGGACAGCCACAGCTTCTCTGGGCAACCTGTGCCAGTGCCTCACCACTCTCACAGTAAAAAATTTCTAATACTTAATCCAAATCTGCTCTTGCAGTTTAAAACCATTCCCCCTTGTCCTATCACTACATGCCATTGTAGGAAGTCCCTCTCCAGCTTTCTTACTGCTGCCTTTCAGTACTTAAAGGGGGCCTACAAGGTCTCCCTGGAACCTTCTCTTCTCCAGGCTAAACCCCAATTCTTTCAGCCTTTCTTCACAGGGGAGATGCTCAAGCCCTTTGATCATCTTCATGGCCCCAAGAAGAAGATCCTTGGTGACTTTGCAAGTGCACATTGCTGGGTCCTGTCCAGCCTCTCATCCACAAGCACTGCCAAGTCCTTCTCAGGGCTGCTCTCAATCCATTTCCAGACTGTTTTTGTCCTTGGGATCGCCCAGACCCAGGTGCAGGATCCTGTGCTTGGCCTTGTTGAACTTCATGAGGTTCCCACAGTCCCACCTCTCAAGCCTGTCCAGGCCCCTCAGGGTGGCATCCCTTCCCTCCAGCGTGTCCCCTGCACCACACAGCTCAGTGTCACCAGCAAACCCTGAGGGGCCTCAGTCCCACTGTCCATGTTGCCGACAAAGATGTCAAACAGTGCCGGTCCCAGAACTGACCCCTGAGGAATGCAGCTCATCACTGCCCTCCACTTGGACATTGACACATTGACCCCAACTCTGAGTGCAACCAACCAGCCAATTTTTTATCCAGCAAGTGGTCCAGCCATCAAACTCATGTCTCCACAGTTTAGAGACAAAAATGTCACATGGAACAGCATCAAGTGCTGCGCACAAGTCCAGGTAGATTATATCAGTTGTGCTTCCCTTATCCACCAATGCTCTTAACCCCATCATAGGTCATCAGATTTGTCAGGCATGACTTGCCCTCAGTGAAGTCATGCTGGCTGTCACCAGTCATCTCGTGATTTTCCATGTGCCTTAGCATAGTTTCCAGGAGAATCTGCTCCATGACCTTGCCAGGCACTGAGATAAGACAGACTGGTTTATAGTTCCCCATGTCTTCCTTTTTCAGTGGGAGGTATGTTTCCTCTTTTTCAGTCAGTCAGAACTTCATGATACTGACACAACTTATCAAACACAATGGACAGTGGTTTAGTGATGTCATCCACCAGTTTCCTAAGAACCCATGGATACATTTCATCAGGTCCCATGGACTTGTGTCCCTGCAGCTTCCTTAGATGTTCTCAAACTTCTCATCTCCTACAGCAGGTGGTTCTTAATTTTCCCAATCACTGCCTTTGCCTTCTGCAACTCAGGCAGTGGGGTTGGAACACCTGTCAGTGCAGACCAAGGCAGAAAAATCACCTGTCCCTGCCCTCCCTTTAATCCTGTCCCACAAGCTCTCAGTCAGCTTCTCATCACTGACACTTCTTCCTCATCTCCACTTCCTGCACTTCCTAAAGAGCCTGCATCCTTCTATTCCAACACTCCAGTCACAGGAACCACCCTGGCATGTCTCCACAATGCCAGTAAGATCACAGCCCTGCAGGCATGCACATCTCTAACTCCTCTTGTTTGTTGTCCACACCACATCTGCACAGTGGCATTAAGTTGGGCCCCTGAGGAAGCTGGCTCAGATTCAGGTGCTCTTCTGCAGACCTGCAATTCCATCTCCAGGCTCTGGGCATCTCTTGCTGGACTGCCATCAAACTGATAGTAGTGGGAAGGATTGAGGTTCCCTTCCACTGACAACTTTAGTTTAAAGCACTCTAAACTTTTAGTTTAAAGGTAGCAGGCAAGGAAGCACATTTGTTGAAGCATCTTTTATTTCTTTGTTGAAGCAAAGACCAGCAAAGATATCTTCTTCTGAAATAGCTTGAAGGCATTGAGATTAAAAGACTGAAAGTTTTAGGACAGCTTGACTACCATATTTTCTCAATGTCAATGCTTCACTGAAGCAGCTGGAGAGACTCACATTCAAAGCACTGAAGCATTTGAGACTGAGAAGACCTCAACTTCTTTGACACCATGAACTGACTTTCTGCAGTTTAATGTCTTTTCCTGATATTTGTCAAAAGTCAGTAGAAGCAGAACAAAACCTGTTGGTTTGCCATTTCCTGATGGTTTTTACTACAAAGGCTTACTCTTCTAGTGATACTCTAAGAGACTGCTGGGGAGTCAGGTGACATAACCAACTGCAAGTGATGTAAGAGCAGCCAGATCCTGCCATTTGTAGTGTGGGAGAATGCTATTAGGCAGCTGGAGAGCAGCAAGATAGGATCAGGCTGCTGCAAAAAAAGTCAGGATGGTGGCAAAGTAAGCACTTGGCTCTTCAGTCTTTGTGTCCCTCCTCATCTTCTGTGAAGCCTTGCACAATGCCAAGAAACCAAGCAGGAACTGCACTTGGTTCATGATGTACCAGAGACATGAGGGATGATGACAGCTCATTCTGTTGGGTCTGATGCTACAAAAAGGAAAGGAAGAGCACAGTACCATAGCTTGGAAACAACAGCCTGTGCTCAAAAGGGCAAAAGCAACCGTTTCTCTTATGAACTGAACTAACACTGCCATATACCAGGGAAGGCAACATCCCCATGCAATACAATGAGTCTGAAAGCTTGACCAGAACAGGGAAAACCATATCCTCTTCACAGGGACCAACATACCTTTACAGACTGCATAATCATAGCAGGCCTTTTTTGACTTCAGTATTATAAGGCACAGGACTTAATTTGTCGCTTTTTCAGGAAGAAAAAACCAACCAAACTGTCACAGTTACCAAAGTTCTAGTGATGCCTTCTGGGTGCTGGCAAAAGATTTTAGTGATTAATTATTCTGACTGTCAAAATCTATTTGTTTGTTGGGTTTTTTTTTGAGTTTTTTGTTGGTTTTTTTTTTTTTTTTTTTGGGGGGGGTATTATTATTTATTTTGAATTTTCTTGGCTTTCATTTCTAGACAACAAATCTTGCTATATTTTTGTTAAACAGACTAAAGACTCTTCCTTTCTTAAACTTTCCCAAATAGAAAAGCTAATACATTCTTTCTTTCTCTTGGATTAATCCCAGTGGCTGTGAAGTGTATTCTTCCACCCTTAGCCACCATCATCACTCTTCTACTCTACATCTACTCTACTCACTGTCTCATCCACCTCGGAGAGGTGCAGACAGACCTGAACACAATATTCTGGGAGTGTCTGCAGTATGGTCAGACCCAGATTTAGCACAGCCTCCCTAAGTTCTCCTATGCATCTACCAGAGACTGTTGACACAGGCAACAAGAGCTTTGTCCTACAAGGTCATGTTCCCCTACTGCCAACTTGGCAAGGAGCAATGGCCCTCTCTCCACTCCACCGACTTCAGAAGGACTCCAGGACAACTGGCTTTGGAGAGGATGCAAAATTGTAAATGGCTGAAGTTGGACAAGCTCAGTTCCCAGCCCTCACACCTGCAAAATCAAATCATATCTATAATTTCTATCATTTCATTTCATTTCTATATAATTTCTATATCATTTCTATATTATTCTTGTTTCTTAATCAGATTGGTGTCACTAAGTCAAATGCCCTGTAGAAGCCATAAATATTTAACTTGCAATCACATAAAAAACACCTACTAGGTACCAGCTTAGCTTGATAGGCTCTATTTTCCAGAAGCTCATGTTGACTGGCATTAGTTATAATTAATAACTATTAAAAAATAATCTTACTAAATCCTTTACAAGCTGTCCCACTTATTACACCCCAATTCACTATCAAAATGACAAGAGTCAAACCCTCACACCTTTCAGGCACAGATCTTGGCCACTCTTCCAAAGGAATGAACCAAACTTCCAGAGCTGACTGCCAGGAGCACACCAGAGTAACAGAGCCCTAAATCCCCTCTCTCCACCCCCCAATGGCAACACTAAAAAAAGACCTGTGGTTTAATTTGTCATCCCCAAAGAAACAGCAGAACAAACAGATCAGTTACAAAAGATCTCCTTTAGAGAAAAGAGAAGAAAGCAAGCAAAGACAGAAGAGGAAGTGTGGGAGGTGCATAGGTTACAGTCAATCAAACTCTGGATTCCATGAGAATAATTAGAAAAAGAAGCAATTCCTTCACAGTGAGAATTTGTTCTCCAGATGCAAATTGTTGAATTTAGCACATATGACCATCACGGAATTCATTCAATCGTGTGAGGAGATCATGCTGTTCAAATTGAGCTGCTAGATTTAATTTAAGAATTAGGTTATATAAAAACATAGGGTTTAGGCTTTTTACATATGGTGCCAAGAAACTTTCAGCAGTGGGTAGCCTCAGCACTAACCTTCCCTAAGGAGAGTCAGCACTGCTTGCAGTCATCCAGATGCCTACATACAAGATAAGTAGAGAAAAATCATTTTCCTAGAGGATTTAAATTATCCTGGCTATCACATATTTTCAGCTGCACGCTAGGTGGGTGACATCACTGCTACCTCCAGAACCTCCCAACTAGCAAGCTTCCTCAATAAGCTTGGAGGACAGACTCCACACAACTACTATGAATTGAGGCATTACAAGAAGTCATTTTCCATCATTAAATTACTGCCATCTCCTCATGCTTTGCCATATCTGTGGAGACAAAGTGCAGTGCTTCCCCTGACGTTCCTGTTTACAGCTCTGACTGAAACACATGCACAAGTTCTGCAGCTACACAGATAGCAGAGAGCTTGCCTGTGTCTTAACAAACCAGCACTGGCACAGGCAGGAAGGTGCTCATTTTTACAAGTCAGATAGCACCCATGGAGAAGACTACTGTTATTTGTCTTGTAGCCTCAGGCAGTGTCCTGTGCAGCCTGTCATCAAAGGCTTTGAATAAGACTACCACACTCCCATTTATTGACATAGAGAATATGCTGATGACAGAGAGAATGTACGATGATCATGCTCCAGCACCAGGGATGCTGCTGTTTACATCCCCATTTTTTAACTCACGGCTTAACAGCAATATCAGGATTAGTAAAAAGGCTTTCTCTCTCCAGCTTCAGCTCTCTGGTGATCTACTTTTCAGGTGCAAGCTCTCCATCTCATCTGTCACCTTCATCCAAATGCTCCTCACTCAGGGTCCTCTCTTACGCTCCACATTTGTCATATGCATAATTCAGAGACTCTCAAAACACTCCCTGCCTTCATGTGACTAGTCCAGACAATTCTCTGGTCCAAGACCACTTCCACAAATGTCATGCTAGAGGTGCACACTGTTGAGAAGAAAGTCTATCAAAACTGCTTTGCTGAGCTACAGGGCTTTGGCAATAACTAGGATTCAGAGGTGTGCAAAATGATGAATTTCCTAACAGTCCGTGGATGTTGTCTATTCTCCAAAGAACTTCAAATATGCTGGTCTCTCATGACCCATCAAATGGGGAAATCCAGGTACTAGTATAAGAGAAAATGCTTCTTGTGTCATTTTTAACTAATTCTTCCCTCCTTCACATCAAATCTCACTTCTTGCGTCAATCCATCAGTTACTAATTCCTGACGACATTACTGCAATTCTTACAGAAACACGGGCATGACCTCACAACCTCACAGAAAGAAGCCAATTCATATCTGATACCTCAGGCACAGAAGTTACAGTTTGACACCAGGCCCTCAACTGAGATGCAGTGTGAGCAAGCACCCATCACCTTCAGAGAAAACCACTATTGTTCCAAATTCCAGAAGTGTGACTGAAAAACCAAAATATCAGGGACAGCGCAGGATCTTAATCCACAGCTCAGTTTATACAGATCTCTGTTCATATGACTCACCCTTTTCTTTGCACCCAAAGTGCAATAGACAGCCCCAGAATTAATCTCTGTGATTGCAAGGGCAAGTTCTTACCAGGAGAACAGCGTGGCCATGGGTTATTAATGAGAGTCCTGATCAAGTGCATATTCAGTCCAAATCATTTGCTAAAAAGTTATCCTCCTATAGGCTATATAAATATATAATACATCTACATTAACCTGGGTGACACTGGAGCAGCCTTTCCAGCAATCTGGACTACTTTATCTCCAAAGTAGACTCTTATACCTCGTTTGAGTGAGTGAGCACACATTTTAAATAATGACGAGAGACTCCAATTTTCACATTTTCATGGATGCAGTGTCAAATCTATTTGTAATAGGATCATCTATTATCTGTCAGTACTGAGCAAACTAGGTGAGAAAATAATGGTTACTAGTATATTATCTGGAATCCTGATGAAAATTAGCAGGAGGTAAGTGAAGTTGTTGAAAACAAAAGTGTTACTTGTTGATTTCTTAATGCAGCCTGACTTGACTTAAACTATTTCTAACAGGAGATCAGAAGTCACTGGGGTATTTTTTGTTCAGCAGAAGTTAATTTTCTCCACCCATTCAATTTTAAACATGGAATATTTCATCCACTTGAAGCACTCTTGTTCTTCACACAGTAGATCTGTTTCAAGCAAAACTTAGACCAGTGCCAGAGAGGAAGAAACGTTGCTACTAATTCATTAGAGAAGTACTGAAGCTGTGAGTTTCCCTCATTTCATCCCACCTTTATGACCTCCATGTGGACAGATACACGACTCTTTATCCAGACTCCCTATAGGTTAACAGAAAGAGCTGAAAGGCTGGAATATCTCCTTGTTCATTTTCTCATCAGCCTACAAAACCAAGGTGAATGCAACCCAGTTACACTCACTGCCCCAAGGTTTTCCTTCTTGGAGAAAAAGAAACAAACCAAACCAAAAACCCCCTATATATATATCAGGATATATTTGTGTCTCTGTCTGGGGATTAGCAATACACCAGATTACAGACCACTACAGCCCTCAATGCAGCATCAACCTCTCTGAAACCAGATGAAAGAAATACTTGGTGGTAAGGACACCCATACCTTGCTTGGTCTCTTATCCCTTCTTTACTTCCATAAACTGTATTCAGGTGTGAGTTCCAAATCAGTTCTGTGGCAAGAGGAACCAACATTAACCACTGTCACCTCCTACCACAGCTCGAGTCTTCAGCTGCTTTCAGGGTTGCTGCTAAAAGCAGCCCTGGAAAAGCTGCTGGGAGACAACACAGCCTGAGGAATTGGGAATTGCTGCCCTAGACACACTAAAAGCTTGTGCTGGCCAATGGAAAGGATCCACACTGAGGGGGAGGACAGGTCTCCTGCTGAAGTTACACATTGGAACAGTGGAAACAGGACCTGAATACACCCACATGGTTTTTTCTTTGGTTTGCTCACAACATAGTCAAGAGTGGGAAAAAAACCCAAAAACAACAAACCAACCCAAAACTGGATAGCAAATGGAAACATCCTGCTTTGGAGCTGATATGAAATTTTAATGGAATTGTTTTTGTCAGGCTCATTAAAACAATCCTTTGAGTTATGCAAAAAATACTTTTATTTTTAGTGGCTATAAATTAAACAGTCCACTAAATGGAAATACTGTTACAAGATAGTAATTTTTTTTTTCCCTTAAGAAAGCATAATGAAATTCATACTGAGTTGTATTAAAACAAATATTTCTCAGTTACATGAGATTAAAATGCAATAATTTCAAATTTAATTTAAAAAACAAAGTATTTAAACTTTGGTTTAATATAAGGGTTTAAACAGACTAAGGTTTAAAGAAAATGTTATTGGATGTGTTAGATAATCTTTAAAGTCCCTACCAACCCAAACCATTCTATTATTCTATATCAGTGAATTCTCTACAGATTATGCTCAAAAAGATAACAACTTGAAATTACACAAAAAAAAAAAAATATCCATGGAAGATCTCCTTGCCACCTAAAATCAACTCAAGCATGTTTGTGTATTAAATTGTAAAGCTCAACTATATAGTTATATTATTACTTTTATAACTGCTAATATATTCGTCTTTCCCTTTGGTAATCTTTCTCAAGAAGTCTGTTTTTTCAGCCTTGGCTGTCCAGAAGTACATTTTTATTTTGTTTGTTTCAACACAGCCAGCTGTTACTCAGAAAGTATTTTCTTTACTGGGACCAATTCACTGAACCTAAGATGAAGGAAAGTTAATTGCTCAGTCAGAGGCTGAAAAAAAAAGGGAATCAAGTGGGAGAGAAAGATATTATAGCCTAATATTAAAGCCTTACAGAGGCATGAATCCCTATAATAACCAGTTTAGGTCCCTAGAACTACATGCAAGCAATTTTTTAAAATCTCACTACAGCATCTTGGTGCACAGACACCAGAAACTTACATAACTGTAATTCTCTGAAATCCATAAAACTTAACTTGAAAGCCTAGAAACGCACAGGCTATGGTGCAGGTTTTGACCCAAGGAGGACACTGGTATCCAACACACAATCTGGCAAGTTTCACGAGTTTGTATCCATGGTGACTACAGTTCTCATCCCTCTGGAGTATTCCAGAAGCAGGGATGAGATGCTGGCCTGTGATCTGGTGGCATAAGCATCACGTCCTGTCAGTCATAACCATCACTTCTACTTTGTTCTGCATCTCTCCCATCTCTTCTCAAAACAAAGAGTTTCACTGATTGTAGCTGTACAAAAAAAAAAAAACCCAAAA
>VZRX01010776.1:408372-459071 GCA_013398075.1 Notiomystis cincta
GCTTGCCATGGATTAATCTGTTAGAAATTTAATAAAGGTACGTTATCTATTACTTTGAGAATATAGAGCTTTAAAACCTAACAGTGTGCAGAGATAAAAACATATTATTACAATTAGCTAAGAGTGGTATAAATTTAAGGTATTTAGTTGAAATTCATAACATTTCAATTATTACTAACTGGAGCATATTATGAAAATAAGTTACGTGCAATACAAAACAAAAAAGACATCAATTACTTCTATAAGTATTTCTTTGTTTAAACCCTAAATAATTTAAATCCTAAAGACACCAGTCATTTTGATTTAGAGCATTTCACCCTGACATACATTTGGCGTAAAAACCAGAGGTGTAGTAAATCACCTCTAAAATAACTGGGTATATCAGGACAGAGAGAGAAAGGAACTACACTAGAGATGAAAAACACTTCAAGAAACTACCAAGGCAAAGAAGAAAAAGTTGAACAGGCTGTCAATAAGAAGTAGCTTCATGCCAAGAAGTACTGGAGCACCTTAATCAGTGAAGCAAGAGCAGGAAAGAAAGATGATTCTGGATGAGCTGCACTGGAGCACATGCGGCCTGTGTCAAATTCCTGGGGTCCACCACCCTCTTAATGACCCACCAGAGAGGAACAGAATGTGCTTCTGCTGAGTGCACACCACAACTGACAGGTGAATGGAGGTCTGCAGCTTTATTCTCAATGTTTACCTGAACGCTTAATGGGTCGGAAAAAAAGCCATTTGTGGAGTTCTGCATTATTCAGTAATTTCTCTAATTATAAAGTGATTTCAAGCACTGCTATTGTTGCAACCAGTCCTTTCCTATTAGGGCCCATTGTTTAAGGAGCTGTGTGTGAGCACCGAGAACCCCCGCACGCCAAAGTGAGCATCTCCTACGTGTCACTTCCACCCAGCCATCACTCCTCCGGCAGGCGATGCACGCATTATCTACGCTGACCTCTCCTTAATTTATAGCCCCTCTATGTCATAAAACAATTATCCACGTTTGACACGAGCAGCGCTTGCTAGCTTGAAAAGCAATTAAAATTTAGGAGCTGTCTCTTGCAACAAAAAGGCATTCAGAGAAGCAGCACTAGAGAAAAGTTGCGGCACGCCAGCCATCAGTCCGATTCTGCCTCTATCAATCACGCGGGGCCTCGCTAAACAGCGAAGCGCCGGCAAGCAAACAGCAAATGTTTACGAGGTGCAGCTGGTGGTACTTACGTTAACAGCAAAAGCAGCATCAGTTAAATTAACATTCTTCATTCTTTCATTGCTCATTATGGTTTGACAGACATACCCGCAGTCCACATAAATGACTTAGAGCAAGAGAGCTGTCTAGCATCCTGCCATGAAACAAGACCACCTAATGGGAACAGCCACTGTAATTAAAACTCTGAAAACCAAGATTTATACCAGTTTAAGGACGCAGTGGTGGGTATTATGACCTACTTTAAATTTATTAAAGGAATCGTGAAAGCCTGAGCCGTTACTCAAGTGAAAAGTTAAGAGCCTACCATTTATGATATTTGTCCGATAAAAGGGACTCAAGCGTTCTTTTGATCTAGGAATCATTTCTGTTGTTTCAGGTCTGGAGATGCAGGGGGAGAGGAAAGAAAAAGATATTACTGAAGTATTAACTAATCAGCTTCCCCAGGAGAACATTCTTCCTAAGTCTTACTCGTTTGAGTCCACAAGATTTTCTTTGATGGAGAATTGCAGCAACTGGTTCTGCTTAAAAATTTACAGCCACATTTAATCTCTTGGATCAAGAAAAGTTAATTTCATCAACTTAAGGCTGCATTTCATGGAACTCTGTCAGAAATTAATACCATACCAGAAAAAGGGGATGAAAACCCACCAGTATTTTTTTAAAAGCACTTCTGAAGCACCAGAATGAGATTTGACCAAGTAACAGAATCAGCTCAGGTGACTGGAACTCAAGACCATTAAAGAGGAATTAACATAAATATCAGGAAAAGTACATTTAAAAAAAATAAAAACCACCTAGATTTGTACTGATACACCACCTTCAAAACAGTATGAGAATGAAACTTAATACTCTTAGCTATTAAAATAGATTAGATCACAAAAGATGATTCAGTGTTTGCAGAAAGTGAGGAGCAGTGAGGAAGTTGCCTTGTGGCAGCACAGTGCTCCACTCCCTGCCAGGCACCATGAGAGGCACACCAGGGCAGGGCTTACACAACATGGGATACTGGATGGCCAGGAGACTAGCATAAGCCCAGGAAATACTATGGAGAGGAATAAATCATGAAATCTGGCCCTCTGAAGGCAGGTAAAACCCTCACTTCCGTTTCCCAGGAGTGATCTCCCTACTGGAATTTGCTCTGTTTCATCTCACTTCCCCTCTGCCGAGAGCAATAAGAAGTGGAGCTTTTTTGCTTTTTCCCCTTAAGCAGTTAGAAAGCATTGCTCCCCTTCCCTTCAATGCCTCAGTGGTTAAAGCACTTGCCTTAAACACAGACATCTGTGCTTCAAACCTCTCCACTGCCTGAGACCTGAAATCCCACCCGAAATCTGAAATCAGCCCCCAGGAGGCAGCTACAACCACCAGGCTATCAAAGCATGGTATGGGATGTGAGCCTGCATGTAGAACTCTTCCCACTTCTCCCTGTAGGGAGGAAAGCAAAGCTGCTCCCCACCACAGCACTGCCACATGGGGCACAAACAGCTCTGCCATCTCCTATCACACACCTGTATGTACAAACACAAGCTTGTGAGCTCCAGGCATCAAAAAAACCCCTAAACATAACATCAAAAAGGCTCTTGACTTCAATAAATATATCACACCAGTAAGATGCATTTAGCAGGTCAGTGTCAGTTCTCTGGTACACTGTAGCTGCCACTCCAGTTGCCCAAACTTCCCTCCAGGATGCATTTCTGTCCTGCCTGCTTCCACAGACATGCTCACACCTGGGCATGATTTAGGGAAAGCTCTCATCCAAAACCTGGCCCAAGAGCATGTGAACATCACCCAAATGCACAAGCACACTTGAGCCTGTGCCCTGGCCCTGTTTAATTTACTAACATAGATGCAGCTATACTGAATCAAGCTAAATAAAAATTACAGCATTTAAAGCAATCTCTGGAATAGAGAGCCTAAAGAGGGCTGTAATAGCAAGCACCTGGATGGCCTAAGTCACAAGTGAGGACTTCAGCCCACGCTGCTTTAACTGCAGCTCACAATCATTAAGGTTGGAAAAAAACTCTAAGAATGTGGAGTCCAACCATCAACCCAGCACTGCCAGGTCCACCACTAAACCTAAGCACCACATCTACACTTTTTGTTTTAGCACTTCCAGGGGTGATGATTCCAGCACTTCCCTGGACAGCCTGTTCCAATTCCTGTCCATCCTTTCAGTGAAGAAATTTCTCCTAGTAATCAATCTAAACACCCCTGGCACAGTTTGAGGCCATTTCCTCTTGCTCTGTTCCTTGTTAACCTCAGGAGCAGACGAAGCCCCACCTGGCTACAGCCTCCCTTCAGGGAGCTGTAGAGAACTATAAGGTCCACCCCTGAGCCTCCTCTTCTCCAGGCTGAACACCCCCAGCTCCTCCTCACAAAACTTATGCTCTAATTTAATGAGGCCAGTACTGGGTGAGGAACAAAATCCCTCAAACCCCACATTTGCTGTGATAGCTGCTCTATTTCCTGTGAAATATTACCACTTCTTGCAAGACATACCAGGCAGAGAAGGGAGTTAATTACATAAGGGCATATGTGTGTTTAAGAGCTCTTCTGCAAGGACCCCATTGCTTTCTCCCCAGCCCAGCTGCTTCTCACCCAGAAGACTGTTTTACAACCACCTTCCTTACACAAGAGGGCTGAGCAAAAGCCCCCTTGGGAACTTGTTAGCACCAATCTTGTTTTCTTCCTTGGTATCTCCAAACTGCTGGGCAAAGGCTCTGGTTGTCCCAAGGGAGAACAACAGAGCATCTCCCCAGCAGCTATGGTAACAGTCTCTTATGCCTAAATGGAATTCCCAGCTAACCTCCACATAAAATACATGCAACTTAATTCACCAAGAAAAGCTTTATTTTTTTTTTTTTTCCCCACAGGAAGTTTAGCAACTTCCAGGAAGTTTCTTGCAATACTTGCCTGAGGGCTGCAGAGAATGGATCCAGAGTGACTTGCTCCTACTCATTTCACTGAAATCCCATCATCAGGGACTTTGCTGCATGGGAGTCTAGTTTTGCTTTACCACAGTGAAATGACACAAATATCTATAGATGAATGCCATTTGGGACAAACACAGGGGGAATGGCTGGAAAATACAGAAGTTGGTGTTAGTTTTGCAATATACCTCATCCATAATTTAATATAGGTAATTCTGTTAGAAGAATGTTGCCTGTCACAGAAAGATATGAAGAAACAGTGCTCTCCATCTGTTTTATTACATTGTTGTGGTTTGCTTTTTTTCCCCAAGAGATGGTTAAGAACTAACCTGAACAACTGACATAGTATAACTCCTCTTGTATATTCCTCAGCCAGAACAGATACACTCTGCTTCATAAAAACATGTTTACTCAGTGCTGGAACATGGAAATGCTACTTATTGTCAATCAGAAGACTAAGCACAGACTCAGATAGGCAAACTCTGGAGATTTATGTTTTCTTCAGATGACACATTCACATTTCAGAGGTCATGTGCTAGAAATTCAACTTTTTTCCCCTCTACACATCAGTTTGTAATATTAGAGTTTCCCCAAATTCTGCCCTGCTGGCATCTTAGAAGCTCATGGAGATACTACCAAGAATCCTATATAAAGTCAACATATTTTCTATTAGTAAAATTAATAATCCAAACTGAGTGGTGGGGTGAGTGATGGGGCACAAGCAGAATACAGGCTTGTTAAATCACTTCCTTGTTTCTAGCATCACAGGACTTGATCCAAATTTCCCCAACATAAAACACCCTTTTCACTGATTTTAAGGAATGTCTGATTCAGCTTTAACTGTCCTTTTTTGTCTGCAGAAGAGCTGCTAGGAAGGACCTCGATAACTGCTTCATGGATATTCAAAGTTGATTTAATAACCCAAGTTCTAATCAAACATTCAACTGATTGCAGCTACAAAGATCCTCCAGCCAGCAAGCTTTATTTCTCACCAGAAATCCTCACACCTACAGTGTCACCTCATCCTCTGCCTTCCTTTTGTGACAACTGTCTATCATTACTGTTCAAAAGACAGAAGATACCTGCATTTTGAACTTCTCCAGATTCCTAATTTAGTGACCCACAAGCACAACAAAACACATTTCAACTCCTTGCAGAGGGCACAGTGCTGAGTACCTCAGAGCAGGAATCAGCTATTCAAACTGAACCTCATAAACCAAGAGACAAAGCAGCACATGCTGCCTTTTTTTTTTCCTGTTTTTTTTTTTTTGTAAACCAGGTGCAAGCTTGTGGAAATGTGTTATCGTGTTGCTAATAGCAATCACCAACTGGGATTTCATAAAAGGACAACTAGGTTTAGTCTACCCTAGAAAGGGACTCATGAAAAAGCAGGCTAAGGAAAGAAAAAGCACTCAATGTAAGAAACAACAAGAGATTATCCTCTGCAGCAGAATCTCAACCTGTGATTACATGTGTTATCACTAATCTGTTACACTGTCCAACATCCCAAGGAAAGGTGGATATGCATGCCTGCACATTTTTTCCACTGCAATTCCCTGTTACATAAATGAAAAAGACATTAAAATAATACTCCAGAGACACTCTTAATTTTTT
This sequence comes from Notiomystis cincta, assembly GCA_013398075.1. Lineage (NCBI taxonomy): Eukaryota > Metazoa > Chordata > Aves > Passeriformes > Notiomystidae > Notiomystis > Notiomystis cincta. The sequence goes on from VZRX01010776.1 coordinate 414,124, forward strand.
ATATATATGGCATATATATAGCTTTATATGTATTTACAGACTTAGAATGACAGCCAAGAAACCTACATGTCGTACTGGACTGAAGATCAGCATCCTATACTACATGACAGCAAGTCAAGGATCATTTTTTACTTCCTTAATAGACAAATTACACAGCTGCAATACGAATGGGTATTTTCCCACCATGCACACAAAGCTGGACCTAAAACTAATAATAAGAATAAGAAGAATAAGAGTAAGTATAAACATTTTGCAATCGTGGCCACTCTCAAAAGTGCCTACTTTTTGTACAAAAAGACTGAGCACAACCAGGAATGGGAAAGCATCCATCTCTAAGTAGAGAAAGATCTAATTTAGAATTTAACATCATCTGGGCCAGTGGTCTCTTCCTGAGGATCTACATGTGGACATGGCAGGAGAGACCAGGGAACCTTGCAAGCTACACCAAGAGCTGCAACTTTCTCTCTAGGCTAAGCCAAGCCAGGCAGGCCAAGATGAACAAAGACCACACAAAAAGCAAGTAATTTTCTGTGTGTCAGACCCACCAACTTCCAATCACCCTCAGGACTGAGCTGATAAGCCAACAGAGGTACTCAAGCAGGGCAGGTTAACTCACTAAGCCAAACAAGGCTGGCTCTACAACAAACCATGCTAGAAGAATATCTCAAGGATGGAGCCTTTAGAGAAATTATCTGGATAAGGAGGCTCTGACAAGTCAGTTGTGCCTGTGGACATTCACTGTGCTCTGCCACTCATAATAGTTACCTGTCAAGCAATGTTTTCATCTCTACTGCACTCTGCAAGCCTCTCCTTGCCCGGGTTAGTCAAGTCCCTTTCAATGGCTTCTTAGGCGAGGCTGGCTGACAAAACTGGATGCTGGAGTGCTCCCATCTCCCCTTTTACTTGCAGCACAGCACCACACAGCTGGGAAAGGCACAGAGGAGTGGCAGTAACATATTCCAAATGCAACAGCAATTTCTGAAATGAGTGGTTCTCTACCAGCTACAATTATAGTTCTAGGGACACTAGAAATCAGCAAGGTCAAAAGCTATACAAGTAACAGAAAACAGATGAGTGTGTTCTCAAAATCCACAGCTTATGCTGATGTTGAGGAGTAGGTTAAAAGATATAGCTAAATATAAGAATTCATCATAGATATTATGAACCAAGATGGGAAAATGGTTCTCCCTCCCTACAGAAAGAACATTTAACTAGGATTTCTAGTGCTGAAATGCTGCTGGAGGACTGGGAGCCAATTAACAGCCAACTTCTGCATTTCACATGTGATACAGGAAAATAACAATCACAGGACTCTGCAGACCGACGAACGACTGCGCTGCTGAATCTCACTGCAAAGTGGGGCAGTGTCCTCAGCCATGACACCTGCTTACACTGGAGAGGCCTGACAACAACCAGCATGAAACTCATAAGCATGCTTGGAAACAAGTAAATAAATAAATAAATAAAAATAATAATTGTAAAAAGTCATGATGGCAAAAGACTGACAGAATCGCTCTGGGGTTTCTCGTTGGTGGAATATTCATTCCACTAGTAAGATATCTACCCATAGATCAGATTAAAAACCTGTCTGCTGGAATGGAAACGTAGCTCAACTTATCCAGGATATTAAAGTGTGTAGTGCAGCTGACATCTGATCTGATTACTTTTCATGCAAAGCAAGAACAAAACCCAAACTTTAAAAAGGCAAAATAAAAAGTACTGAGAGAAATCCACGTTGGAGGACTAAATACGATTACAGCAGCAATTTCAGATCAATATCAATAAAAGATTTTATGGACTGCAAGATGCATATCCAACACAATTCAGAATTGACATGTTTTAGGCTGTACACCAATCACTTCCCACAATGGAAATGAATTTTGGAGACGCAAAAATCAGAGGCAAGATATATCTCTGTAGGAAAGATGATACAACACATTCACATTCTCACACACAGGGTTCAGAGAAATCAGCAGCTGACATGAGGAATAAATTGAAAAGAAAAAAATCCAGTCTGAAAATAAGAATTATGTAGTTAACTATACTAAACTTGTAGTTTTTGAAAGAAGCTAAAAGAAAATGCCTTCTGAATTCAGAGGCCTGACCCAGAAATCTGCTGTCACCTAGAAAGTGAAAGCCTGCACCAGAAGTGTGAAGGGAGGATGTCCACTAACTTTGGAGAGGTGCTAAGCAGGCCAAGTCTATTTAAAAACATCAGCTTTAACAGAGAAATTAAACAGTCATGGCTAAGCTGCTTAACATTTCACAACACAGACAATGGCATGAAAGATAGAGTAACAGCAGCTTAAGGGAAAGCTGCCAGTGGAAACCAACTGGAGAAAAATGTTGAAACTCAGGGATAAAGAGATGACTGATAAAAAAAAAAAAATCCCCAAATTCTCCCAGATCTGGAAAAGCACACAGAGGAAAAACAGGAAAATTAAATTATACTCAAAATATCAACCCAAGATGAACTTAGAGATGTTAAGCTCCTTCCGACAGTAAACAAGAAGTTTCCTCCAGCATCATCTTTACCACTGAAAAAGGAAGCAGAAACCCATAGTTAACTTGCAGTCTTCCAGCCCAAAATCTAACAAATGCATATCAAATGGAAAATACTCTCTCTTTTCTGCAATCCCCCATGATGCCCTCATGTTGCTGTAACATAAAATGAAAGTAGAACATCACACTCTGCATTTATCCTGCAAGGTTAAACTCAACTCAAACAAATGGTGTTAAAACAGTTACTAGTGCCAAATCCCAACACCCAACCAGCTCCAACTTCTCCCACCAGAAAGGCACTATAACCTCAGACCTCACTCCAAAATTTTGAAAAATTACCCACTACTGCACCTCAATAACACCTTGAGTGAGGCCTTGACAAAAGCTGCCCAGCAAAGCTGTGGCTGCCCCATCCCTGGAAGTGTTCAAGGCCAGGCTGGATGGGGCTCTGAGCAACCTGGGACAGTGGGAGGTGCTTATGGCAGAAGGGTCAGACTAGATAATCTTTAAAGGTCCCTTCAAACCCAAACCAATCTGTGATTTTGATTAGAAGAATGCAATTTACTCATAAACATATCTTCTCTGAGTAATAACTCCGTCAATGCAGAAGTAAAGACTGAAGCGTGCAGGGAAGGGGAACCCATCCAGCATTAACTGAATTTATTTTTGCATTTGAATTTTAAATATTTTTTTTAACATCAGTTGGCTGCAAAATGCAAAGATCAGTCTCAAGTCAAACATTTTGAAAGAAGGGAGAAGAATACAAATACAGAAACAATTTGTCATCAAGAAGAAACAAACCCTTGGAGCACAACAGGACACATGCTGGCATGATCTGATCACTGGAGGAGGGATAAGGGTGATGACTTTAAAGTTATTTCCAGCTTACTGTCTGGCAATGAAAGCAAAATCTGAAACTGCAGCTGGACATTTGAATACTTTCAAAACAAATCCCTTGGAAAGGATCAAGTATTAAATTAACTGAACTCAATGAATAAACAAGAGTCACCAAAATTGGTATTTCCCAGAAAAAGATGAAAGTATTTCAAATCTGTCATATTGATAAGGGCACGACAAGGCCACGACATCTGCCAATATCTAGATGGGTGGCTAAGCCACTGTGGAAGAATGCAGACATGGTTGATAAAAATTCTGTTGTACCTGAGAAGTGATTGATATTTGGCAAATTGAGACCAGATCACATCAAAGACTGCTGGCCTTGGTGGCACAGGAAAGAAGCAAGCTTAGACAACCCAGAATGTAGGGCAATAAACAAATTCACATCAGAAATATGCACAGGGAGCTTTAGGTATGTGGTAGGTTTCCTTCTCCACGCTTTTAATTTGCCCATTTAGGGAAGGATGACCTTCAGGAACTTGAGCTGGAGACAGAATGGACAGCTGGAGTCAATGTTTACTGTGGTTCCTAACTGCTCTTCTGAAATAGACCAAAACAGTGGCTCTTTGAAGAAAAAGCAGCAGACTCCAGTACCTATAGCTCACGCTCACACTGAAAGAGAAACTAAGAACACATCTATTTTAGGGTAACTTCTTTTAAGCTGTCAACAAGAGGGAAACTAAAAAGGGCATTCCTTTGCTTCCAGAAATTTCAGTTTATAATTAGTGAGCAGATACCAGATCAAATTTAATAACTTTCTCCTAAGATTGATGCAACCTTCAGCATTTCCATAGGTTTCCATTCCTATCAGGGTATCTTTGCCAAAACATATTTTGTTTTCATGCTAATGTAAGAGTGTCTTTCTTTTTAAAAACATCCTGGGCTGTTTTCTAACTAAATGGAAGACAATGAGTCCAGATAACATCCCTCATCACTGAGCTATACCAAGTAGTAAATGAGAATGGCAGATTGCTCAGTGAAATTACTGTTGTGTCAGAAGGAAGTCAGTTGTGAGGAAGCGTGAGCTCTGCAACCTTTCAGGTATCAGGTACACTTTTTTTAGGGTAAGAGACCAGCAGAAAAGTACTCTCTTTTCTGCTTTAACCCACACCCTTCCCCTTTTCCCCCTCCATTCTTCCTGCACCATAATTAATAAACTGGAAGACTGGGGCTGAGCTGCATGTAGGTGCATCTGTGCCATGCAGAGCCCAGCAGCTCACGCTCCACTCCACGTTCATTGATTGCTATTCAGGAGCATCAGTGACAGGACTCCATTTCCAGCCTGTGATTATCTGTTACTGTTGAAAATTATTTTCAAAAAAGGACAGGTAAAGCGCAGACCCAAGTGTTGTCTGATAAAATGATTGCTTATAAAAATGGATCAAAAGTTGAAAAAAAGTAGTTATCTGTGACAACACAGTGGCCCATTTTTACAATTTATATAAGCCCTTCCAAAGATTTTCCTCTGAGCATCTCATTAAATCTAGGTTCCAAAGCTAGAATTGAGTGCATTTATATATTTCAGCTGTTGAATGCTGTCAGGATTCAAAGATAAACTACTTTTTCCAGACAATTTAGATTTTATAATATTTGTTGTCTTCACCAAAGATGAAAGACAGTTGTTGTTTTAAATCATTGCTTTGTACAATCTGGTTTGCATACATTTAACAGAGAGCCATTTACAGTCCCATCAATGTTTGGAGTGTGGCAAGAGAAAGGTAAGCTGCAACTGGGTACGTACTCTATGATACAAGAGCTTGATTTTCAGACAATTTTGGTTTTCCTGAATTCTTTCTCCAATTTGATTATTTGGAAGAAGGGAGGATTTTGTTTTAGAGTTCCTCATGCATCTGCTTTACTGAGGGTATGCTTCAACCCATCCATTTTTCAGTGCCATAAGCTTTTACTTTAGAGCACTCTTGGCAGGTACCAAAAAACCCCAATACATAACACCAGAGCTCTGAATCTTCCTCTACAAAACAGCACTTCAGGCCAAAACCAACCCATCAACATACCACTTGCATTCATTTAAATAGCAAGTGACAGGCAAATTTAATTGCTTTTCAAAGGACTTCAAGTCTGCTTCATCTACTCCATTCACCCAATCCACTTCCCAGCTACGGATGTTTGTGAGGCAGCTTCGTGCTGAACCACTCGTGCCCCAAGTCAGGCAAGATGAAAAACAAGCCATAGGGTATCAAACATTTTCCTTCTGCTCCTCCAAAGGAAAAACCAATGAGAAGACTTCATACTGTCTCAACAACCCCTCTTAATGACATTAATGTGAAATGATGATTATATGAAAACAAAGGTGAGGAAAACCCCTCTGCTCCCCACTTTTCACATCAGAAATTACATTCTTCCAAACAGCAACTTCCCAAGCTCTCTGCCCTTGCTTGTATCTGGTCCCTGCAACTGCCAGAGACAAACCAGTGTCCAGCTGCAGGACACTGAAGACACCTTCCCCTCTGTACAAGGGGCCTGGAAGCTGGGCTGGTAGCCAAATTCCTAGCAACTGCCTGCTTTTCCTCAGGAGCATGCCTAGGGCTGGACTGAGGCAAAACTCAGGGAAAAGCTCATGTGTACCCATCCTTCCAGGGCAGCTCTGCAGAGCCAGCTCCAGGGCTGCAGCACTCTGCCTGCTCACCTCCACGCCAGCGGCCTCGGAGACGTTCAGCAACCCCCTTGTTTGGGAAAGATGAGGAATCACAGCCATGCCAGTGCCTCTTCTGGCCTGACTGAGCTGACAGAGCATTCCCTGAGCTGACAGAGTCACTACACCCCAGAGAATGTCTCTCCAGGCCCCTGAAAACCAACACCAGCAGCTCCCAGGCACTAACAAGCACTCACCCACGAGCCAAAGTGTAATGTTTGATAGCCTGTGAGAGAGGAGAGATTAACTTCTTCATTTGACCAGGTGCCACTGAGGGACTTGCTGTACTCAGCTGAACCCTTATCTAGGCCAGTTTCTAACATTCTTTTTTGATACTGCACAACTTTGGTATAAACAATTAAAAAAAACCCTCAAACTTACTAATTTTTAACAATTTCTGTCAAGCCATTCCCAGGCTTTAAAAAATCCCCCTCTTTTCAGCCATAGGAAAAAAGAAAATTACATTCATTTTTATCCATAAGTCTTCAATTTTTATTTATCCTGGTAGATCTGTCAGCATTGTGATATGGATATGTCTGGATGGCATCTGCAGCCCTCTGGTCCCAAAGATTCGTCTATCTGCTGAAAAGCTACAGAGCCTTTTCTGGTTTCTAGACAACAGAACTATTATTTTTTCTTTCTAGTTTATTGTATTTAAGTTAAAAAATGTTCCAGTTTTCATCTTCCCACTTTTACTTTTCTTGGATGTTACTTCTCTTTCAAAGAAAATCTTATTCGTTCATTTACAGAGTCTAATGTGGCACTACTCTGCATTTCATAGTTTTAATTACTAGCTTAACAGAGCTACTTGAGTTTTAATACTGTGAGAAGCTACAATTTTCCTTCTTTCATAACTGTTGCTATGATATTTACAGTACATTTGAAGGCAACTTCCAACAGCCTTCTTCCTATGACCTAAATATTATCCTTTCTCTATAAAATTCTAGGAACTGGCTCACTGAAAATAGCTGGAGGAAAGAACAATTTTCCCATTTCTAAAAGGAAGAGAAGTCCAGACATTAAATTACAAAGAGTCTGTCTTTGAAAGAATTATGTCCAAACCTCTTAAAAAAAACAAAAAAAAAAAACCTCTAAGCAAACCAAACCATGATTCTCTTCAGTGCAATGCATTCATTTCAGCTTGCACTTCTGGTGAGAAGTCGCTCTCTCCCCATCACATATATCAATAGAAGTATATTAAATTAGTATTATTTGAATCAGAAAGATCAGTAAAAGGTTACCCACTCCTAAAACAATGCCCATCTGAGACACTGAAGTCAAAGACTGATGGCCCTTAAGAGCTCCAGTGATCTTGCTGCAATATCCTTATGCATAAACTCCAATCCTAGAGAAAAGAACCATACCCAGCAACCAGCCAGGCTTACTGTACATCTACTACCTATGTTTCCACTCACACTTCATGTCAGACAGATGGGGTGTTCACAGACCCAGCAGGATCCCTCTCAACAGCCACAGCAACAAGAAACCTAAACAACAAGCATCTGGACAAAGTTAAATTATCAAATTAAACACAGGATTTGCAGGACCTCCCCAGTGACCTTGCAGAGGAGTAGGAGAGGTTGAATTGAGAAGTGGCAAACATCACCTGAGACGAACTGCCTCTTGTTCTTTTATGTGTATTTAGATTTTAGTTAGCACTCTGCACTTACTATTTTCATGTTAAAATCATTTGGGACAAACCCCTGTCATAGCTTTATCCGCAATGCACAACTGGCACTGCCTGCTCTGTAAAGCCCATCAAAATAGCAGAGATGGCAGCAGGTGCAGAAAAAGAGGCAGACCCTACAATAAAGCTGGCAACAAGCTTTATGTGGGTGATGCAACTTTTTAAATCCCGTTTAATTTTGTCTTGATGCTTCTGAGGCAAAGAGAAAAAAATGGGAGGAAAACCTGAGGATTGAAGGAAGGTCTAAAATCCATCTTATTAGAAGTGTCAGCATAGGACACCGTATGGGAGGGCCACAGGAAAGGGCTCCCGAGCAACATCCTCTTCCCAACCCACAGCTTCCAGGCAGCTTCCCATTAGTCCTTGCTGGAGAGGCCACCCTCAGGATATTTCTCTATCCACAAACTCCACACTTTTCTACAGGACAGTGAACATCATGTAGATCTTGGTCCTTTTCCCTCTTCTAAGACATGTTACTTCCAAGGACATTGCTGCAGCATCCTTGGAACAAGTGCTTCTCCTGGGTTGCTCCTTGGGTAGGATTTAATGCCATGGAACTCTTCCCAGAGTTTCCTCTGGAAGGGATTATGAATTTACCCATTTCACAGCTTCAAAGGCAGACAGACAGAGAAGTTAATGAATTATCATAGGCAGTGGTGGATTAAGACTCATGAGCTAATGTCTCAGTTCTGTGCTCATCCCATTAAAATGCAGAGTCATGTTTAATATTAGAACTGGCCTCAGACAGATATTTATGCTCACCACCACATCTGGAGGTGGGTTATGGATGAAGACCATGCCCTCATTCCCATTTAGTACCATCATTCCCTCCAATGGGCATTATTCTTGGGGCTTCCATTTGTTGAAATAACATCATACAACTCTAGGAAGAGCAGTAGATGTTACTTTAGCTCTGTAAGAAGAGTTCAGTATCACTCATCTCATTACTAACACTTTGGCTTCATGTTCCAATCCAACTCCCCAAATTTAGGTCTGGCTGCCTACCAAACCACAGCCTAAGGTAGAAATACAAGCAGGTGGCACCTGTACAGAGCAAGTCCTGAGGAATCCTGCCTGACCACTCATTTTGGAGAGAGGCAGCACTGCCTTACCACACTTCTCATAATCTTTTTCTACCAAAGAGATCACTTCTCACACTCCTGAAAATTATTACAAGTCCCCAGATGGTGGAATCATTAAGACTTTCTTAAAAAACCTTTAACAGAAGAGGAAGATTGTTAAAATTCCGCGTTCACAACAACACTGTTCAGACTTATGTCTTTGGGCGCTCTTCTGTAACCTGTAGGATACCATTATTGTAGGGTAAAGTTAAAAAATAAACCCACTTGTAATTGCTACAATGAATATTGGTAATTTAATGAAACAATTAAGTGAAATGATGGAATCTAGCAAAATAGTGTCTTCTAAAAAATACCAGCTATTAAAAAACCCCCATGTTTTCCTTTTTTAATACAATTTAATACATTTATTGACAAAATACTGCAAACATCTATCAACCATCACAGCTTGAGAACATGCTCTTTTTTTCCATTTGAAATGTGGGCTTTCAAAGCCTCTGTTTATGCTTCCATTTTGGCAGGTTCTGTGGGATTATTTTATTTCCCCAGTTACCACAGCAGTAAAATTATTCCAACTTAAGAAAAAATTTCCTATGCTTTGGCTGAAGAGAAAGTCCTTCAATCTTCCCGTGACATTTTAAATGAACAACCACAAAATTTCCAAGTAATGACTTTAAAATAGGATGCTACAAACAAAACTTCACGTATCAAGGGGGAGATGGGGCAAGGAAGGGCATTGAAGAGAGAGGTAAATGCAACAATAAATACGTATTTAAGGCCGTGGCCCCTCTGCCAGCTGTCTGTAGACCCTTAAAATTACAACCTAAGGGCTCAACTTCTTAGTTACCTTGAAAATCTCAGCTTGGCTCGATGACATTCTTTTCTTGTCCTAAAGTTGTGTCCTACTTAAAAACTACTTGGTTTTACCCCAGAGACATCTGTATTTCAGTTTTCTGGCTAATGACCACAGGGACTAGATTGTATTGTATGACCTCCATTTGTAGCTTGCAAAGTGCTTTGGGCTTGTTTAGAATAGGCGGAAAAAAAAAAAGGACGAAGGGGCCTGTGTTTAATTACTATGTCTAGGTTTTCAAAATTCCAATATTTAATTGGATGGTTGGATTTCTTTTTATTCCTATTTTTTTTTTTGTTTCTTGAGGGAGAAGCCTTTAAGGCACAAAATGGCCTGAATTTACAGAGAACTTGTTCCGCAGCCTTATCAGTTGGAGGCAATTTTCACAAAATGGAACATTCCACATAGAAGAAACTAGAGTTTCCTCTTTTTTCCTTAATCTCTTCCCATACTCCAAGCAACCATCTCTCTTCCAAGTGGACTGAAAACAAGATTTCATTTGAGTGTACATGGACGAGGAGGTAAAAAAAAGACTTTAAGAGGCGATGCGACATTCCAGATTTACTGAGCTTCCAGGCTTCTATCTCAAGCCTCGGTTTACGAGAAAAAGACTCTCTCTTAGTACTCCCAGAGCACTCTCCTGAGTCATGCTGGACTCTCTCCTCACTGCCCATCACTCCCAGAAGGGGCTGCAGGCCACGCCGTGCGTGGGGACGCCTGCACGAACCCGTCCCCACAGGGCTCCCGCCGCTGCTGGCGGCGAGGCACAGCCTGGCAGAGAGGTTGGTAATTCCCACTGCTGCATCTGCCAGCCCCCTGGGTCAGCACTGCGCTACCTCTGCAAAACCAACAGGAGCAGAGGCAAGCGGCAGGAGGAAGGAGGAGAAGAAAATAAGAAAAATAGACTCTGAAATACAGGCTAGAAACAGACCTGCTGAGCAAGACTTCACCTTTTTACAGACCCTTTTCTGACAGCAGTTATGTTAATACTTGTTTTCCACTTTCCAGAAACTAAAGCTACTTTTTTTTTTTTTTGTTTCTGAACAATTTAAGCATCTGGTTTCTGAGTTATCAGCTAAGCAATTTTACCAAGGGCTTTTATTTTTTTATTTTGCAACTTTAACATATACATATGCTACATTCTCTGCACATCACTGGGACTTCACAACATACATATTCACTCCACTTAGATTTATCTAAGTTGAATAGCATTTCATGTACAGCAAAGCTAACTTTAAGAGTCCTTCATAGGTCAGCAGGTAAAATCCTGCTTTGATGGAAGTAAACAACAGTACACTCAAAGCTATTTCTGCCTTTAAGGCAGTAACTGAATTATGTATCAGGAAAGAGATCAAAATTACAGAGCAGGAATATATTTTGGTATCAACCAAATAAATATAATTTGTTTTGCACAACTGCTCAAACTAAAATATCCATAAAGGAATAAAACCCCACAGCTACCACCAGTTTCACACCACTTACAAAAATATTATTAGCTTTGCAGTATAAATTACTTAATTTCTCCAATCACACAGATTCTTGATCAAGTCATTGCAAGACATCACAAGGTAGCAAGATGAGTTCCCAGCTGTATCCTCTTAGCTTGCAGGGAGTAAGGTAAGCTTTTAACTGCTGTCTTCTGAATTTAAGTCCCTTGATTGTGCTGCAAGTTGCACATGGAACTGACACAGGCAAGATGTTACTGCTCCCAAGTGTGGGTAGGATCACCTGAACTGTGTCAGGACCAAAGAATGTCCATGGTGTCTCAAAGCCATGCTCCTCTACACACCAGAGATGTTGAACATCCTGTTTCCAGACAGTTTGAGAGGAAAAAGAACTAGGTTCTCACTGCCTCCTTTACCAGGGTCTCTATGATTTTGGGCCAGGCCACAGTCTCCCTGCTGGCCTCAAATTCAATTAAGAACAGAAACACTTCCTTAACACCTCAAAGGATGAGCTGATGTGCTCATACACGTAGCAATGCCAACCTATAAATAAAAGCACTCTAAAAGTTCCAAGTGTCTCCTAGTATTTCCTTCCCCACAAATACATATTTTTAAGGCAAATCAGATCAAATACTTCTCCAGACATTACGTTCTATGTTGCATTTTAAGAGATGCTGCTTTTTAGACTCTGCGGTAAGGATAGGAAATGGAAATAACTGGTGTATCATCTTCTGAAACCAAAGGACTAGGAGAGACAGGCCCATATATTGCAGAGGCACCACCCTGCCAAAATACAAATATTTGCAAGTTACTGTATTTGGGTTCCTCATTAGCTAAATCGGTATCATTTCCCGCAATAAGGAGAGGGGAAAAGTTGGAAGCAGTGATCCTATTAGGTTGTCATACTGGCACGTAACAATATAATGTGGTAACATTTTTGTGAAGACAAAACACTGATGTTAATTCACACTGCAGACAGAGGCATGAGCCAGAGAAAGTATTTATATACACACTCTCTCATATTGCATTCAAAACAGAAGCTCTGGAAACCGATATTTTTGTTTAAAATGAAGCGTCAAGCTTTTACCCTGCCGAGAACACCGAGGAGGCTCGCTGGAAGCAAGCAGAACCACAGAGGCAGCCAGAGCAGAAAGTTTCATGCTGAATTTGTACCAAATGTAGCAGCAGCCCTACATCCAGTGCAACCACAAACTGACACCAGAGTGGTTTTCCCTAAACCACCTCTCCCCCACAGCTGTAATCTTTTTCTCCTTCTGTGCACTCTAAATCTGCCCTCCTTCAGCTTGAAGTTGTTACACCTTGGCCTACCACTACAGACCTCAGTAAAAAGCCTCACTCCAGCTTTTTTGTACATCCTTTAAACACAGAAACAACCACAGTAAGATCTCCTCAGAACCTTCTTTGCTCTGAACAACCCCAAGTGTCTCAGCCTGTCCCCACAGGAAAACCCTTCCAGCTCTCTGACCATATTCATGGCCTTCCTCTGGAGCCACTCCAACAGGTCCATGTCTGTTTTGTACCCAGGACCCCAGAGCTGGATACAGACCTCCAGAGAGAGCAGAGGGCAAAATCCCCTCCCTGGCCCTGCTGCTTTTGATGCAGCCCAGGACACACTGGGCTTTCTGAGCTGCATGCACAGTTGCTGAGTCACGTCCCGTTTTTCACCAACCAACAGCCCCAGGTGCCATCACCCAGCCTGCACTGACACTGGTAAGGGCCCTGACCTCGCACTTGGCCTTGATAAATTTCATCAGGTGAACAATAGGGAACAGTCACATCAGCACAAACTGGCCAAGAGAGAGAGAGAGACTAATCCCAGCTTAAGTTCAGCACCAACAGTTTCAAACAGGCACACGGTCAGGGCAATCTATTTCTTTCTTCTGTCTATGCAGGCACCCTGGGGCAAGGAGCTTAAACTTAGATGTCTGAGGTAAGGGGAGACAAATCCCACCCTCACTGACTCAAATGCAAACAGCTTTTATTTTAAGAAAGGCGATCAGTGCTAGAATGTGCTTGAGTCACTCTCGCAATCCAAGGCCACCTCTCAAATTCTCCTCCGGACTTCCAGTGTTAGGACAGACTCCCCCAGCCAATCTGTGCTTCCTGCCACGAGACATTATCACTGCCCTATGACCACCACCTGCTTCACCAGGACAAACCACCTGCAGCTGGGGCAGAATGCCAGGAAGAAACATTTCTTTTTTTTAAATGTGTTTTTATTTCCGACCTGTCAGCTACAAAACTGTAAGCATCATTTATGTAGAGTGTTTACCAGAGGCAAGAGAGAAAAGGAGCAGTCCCTCACTGATACACAATTTTGAAGCACATTACTTACCACTAATGATAGCTTTGTTTCTTGCAGAAGTTTAATTTCTTTGCCCATTACAGAGACATAGACGCTTTCCCCAGGCAGGTCTCTATAATCTGTGCCTGTGGTGCAAATCACGGCCATGTGAAAGAGTCTGCTTCATAATAACATTAGTGAGATCAGTCAGGATGACTAGGTGTATCTCTGAGACTTCATTCATGCAGAAATCATTCACTGTTGAGGAATATATTTCAGGTACCTTCATTTCTCCAGGTATAGTACCAGATTGATTTGCTCTCCAAAGCCAAGTAGGGCGTATAGAGGCTTGCTCCTACTGCTGTGAAGGTTTTGGTCAGCAGAATCCAAACATGAGCTTAACAGGGAAAGGTGTTGGGTTGCAGATGTTATTTAAAAAAAAAAAAATAAAAATTGAGACAGTATAGAACTAGCCTGGAAAATGGCTAAAATCTAGTCAGAGCAGGCTGGATAGCCAGTGGGTCATCCTACCTGGGCAGGGTGAATGAATGCAGCTCAGCTAGCCCTGTGCAGCCTCCTGCACCAGCTGTACCTCCATCAGGAGCAGCACAGCACATCGTGTTTATACATTCCACTGACCCTCAACCAAAAGCACCACACCCCTGCACTGCTGTCTGGGCCACTACTTCCCCTCACCAGCCAGCAGTTTCCTGTTGTAATCCAGAATCTTTGCAGGTATTTCTGATTATTTCTTTCAGCTTCTCACTATTTGGGGGGGCCCAGGGGGGAGGAGATGAAGGAATAAATCTGCAACCTAAATTGCAACTGAGTGAAGAGGACACTCCAGTTTGGATTGCTTTTACCACTTAGGAAGCTCCATGGCAGGTGGAGCTGTCATTAATCACACACAGTGACAAGCTGCTACTCTCAATCATGCTTTGTGATCAAATTCTGCACTAATCAGAAGCTTCAAAGCAGGCTGGCTGTTCAGCAAGGTTAAAAATTCAGATGATATTTTCCTTAAGCTTCCTCTAACATTTAGTAACAGAATCACAGAGACAAAAAAAAAAAAAATGTCCAAACAACGCCTCACTGACAAACATCCTACATGTGAAAAGGAGCAGCTACACAACATGCTCTCAGCTGGACTGTTTTCTATCATGCACAGAGAGTTCTTAAATGGACCAAAATTTGTCTTGTAGTTTTAAGGGTAATCAACAATCCTCTTTCAAACCAGTTTTACGTCCGCACTTAGAGAATAAACAGGTTTACTCAAAAGTATCTTTGAAAAAATGCCATGTTCTTATAAATAAAAATTACAACAAAAGTATTTTTTGTCAAGTCAGTATAAAGGGACCTTTATCTGTAATTTCAAGGTAATTAGGTATGTCAGGAATCATGTGTAACACAATGCACAAATACACAGTTAGCAAGTTACCTGTCAAAAGGTATTTATTTGTCTCGAGAAGGAGAACATGCTGTTCTCAATGGAGAGCCACATTTTAGTGGATGAGTTACCGGCAGGAGCAGCCCTGTTCAGATTTCCCATCATAGGTGGTTACAGAAACTCAGACTATACAGGTTTTGATAGATCAATAGCTAAGTTTCAGAAATAGCTAGAGTAAAAAAGCCAAGGAAATACCTAGATATCTTTGCTTGGGGGAAGCATTCTCTGACAAAGCCCCTCTGAAGGTGCCTGCTTTGTTGACTGTGCCAACCAAGAGCCTGCATGTGCCAAAAGACTCTGGTAAGCTGAGCCTTCGGAGAAAACAAAACTTTACTAAATAAACACAGAGAACAAGGGCTCAGAATGGCAACATGGACATGAATGCCATGACACCACTGCTGCCAAAGTCATCTTGCAGGTAGGGACGTCACTTAACTCTTCCTTTGTCAATTCTTCTCTCTGCCACTGAATCTGGGTCCATCACCGATGCAAAACAGGAGGACACTGATGTCTCATAAACACTGTTTTCCCTACCCATCCATGTAAAGGGCATTCTGTCACTGTTGAGCCTCTGTTACCCACACAATTCAAACATGAAGGACAGGAAACTTGCAGTTAAAATATTTTTTCTTCTAATTTTCTGAGAAAGTACAGCTGAGTCAGAGACAAGTTTTAGAACAAACACTACCCAAGTTTCAACATTTTATTATCTGTAATTTAACCAAAAAGTCAGAAATTGAGTGACTAATAATTCATTAAAAGATTACTTACACAATTTAATTTTGGCTACTTACTTCTATATAGGGAGCACAGTAGCATTGTTAAAGCAGATGATCACAATGATTGCAAAGGGCTGCCTGCCCAGTTGGGGTTTTTACCAAGTCACACTAACGAGTTGCAGGTTAAAACCCTCTGCAAGATCTTGAGTGACCACTCACTGACTCTTCTTACCAAGTAATTAAATTAAAGCCCTCCTCCCACAGAGGGGGGAAAAGCAAAACAAAAACATCACAGACAGTCATGTCATAAGATCATTTACCTCACCAGCCAGTTACTGTCAGCTAACACAGCATACAGAGGACTAAAGGGGAAATAAAACCCTCCAGCAACGAAACTGCCAGCACTTCAAAACAACAAAAAAAAAAAAAAAAAGGACTGTGACTTCATTTAACACAACACTCACCCCTTTGGTTTGCAAAGCCATTGCTGCTCACATCCTGCTGGTTTTGCTCTTTATTTCCAGCTACCAAATTGCATTTAGAGACTTACTTAGCATGCTTTCTGTTTGTGCATCCTCAGGAATTACTGACACACATTCACAGATGGAAGGGGAACAGGACTTCAAAGATAGAGACCTTACATTATAAGCATGGAGAGAAAAAAACCCACAGAAACACAGGGTATGGAGGAAGACACCAAAGACAAGGCCAGGCTGGATGAAGCTCTGATTTTGAAGTGTGTCTTCCAACCCAAACCATCTGTGACTCTGTGAAAGGAGCAAGCATACAGCAACACAGAAAACCAGACAGAAATGTGAGAAAATAAACCCCTTCAGAAATTTGATTCTGCTACAATGAGTTGATTTTATTTAATTATAATCTTTTTGCCCCAGGAACAAGGACCACTGAATTCCTAAGACCCAACAAGCTTCTTATTCATGCAGGTCTTACTGCTGTAAGGCTTGGTAAGCTTGTGTTCTCCAAACTGGAGTAGCTTCAGAGTCCTGCTGGGGGAGAGAATTCCAGGGAAACAGGGCAGAAAGCAGGAGCCAGCCTGGATGTGTCCTCTAGGAGAGATAAACAGACTCATTTGCACATGCTGCATACACAGCTCTTCCGCAAGGGATTTATATCTTAGGAGTAGGTACTGCTAACTTGCATTTTCAGAAAACCTTAATTCTACTTAAGACATTTAGATTTTCCTTCTGTTTTAGGGGAAATTTGCTACAGATTGGGTTTTTTTAAGACATGGAAAAGCAATGAACAACAAAAAAATCTCTGGTGCTAAACAAAGCAAGGACAGTAACAACGACATTGCTGAAATGCCCAAGGAAGATCTAGGCCAACCAAATACCAAGAGATACCATAACAGATAGGGAAGCAAAATGTCCTAAAACTCATGTCTATGACAAAGTTTCCTTAGGCCTCCTGTAGACTGTTCTTGGGATCATCAACAATGCAACACCAATGCAAGGTTCTACTTGAAGTCTCTGAAATATATGCAGGCTCCCTTCCGCTCTGCAGAACTCCAATTAGTGTCTAATCAATAAGTTTATTTGCCTGCCTGAAAGTATGATCCAACTTCTGGTTTACGTGGGAAGCATTTTTAATGAGGCAAGGCTGATGCAGGTACTCTTTGTGGAAGGTAAACTGTTCTTGGAAGCTTTCCATTAAGAGACAGCGGAAACTCCACCACTAACTCTTAATTAAGTGCTCTATTGCTTTGGGTTTGTTTTTAATTATTTTTCTTTGTAGATAAGTCATTAATAATTGAGTATCTGCTTGCCTGAGTCATGACACTGTGAATGTACTAAGAAGAAAACCAGTGGCAGTTGTCCATCCGAGCAGCAGTCAGCAGAGCTTTAAAGTGGTCTAGAAGGCTTCAGTTCCTCCAAACTAATTTTAATCAGTTTTCCCCCACCCCCTAAAAATAAGCAGAATGGAGAGGCTTGTGCTTTGGAAACAAACTCACCTTGTCCAGCAATGCACACTGCCAAAGCTGTGTATTTATTTCTGCCTTTATACAACAACAGGCATCCACAAACTGCCGAGATGTTTTGAAGACAGATGTGCACGGGGACATCCCCACATCAGCCAGCTGAGAGAGTTGTACCCACAGCAGCATGTGCTACTGCTGCATGAACAAAAGTGCACCTTGCTCTCATGGCACCACTTCCCTTGCTATCTAGATTAAAAACAAACAAACAAACAAACAAATCTCTCCTTAGGACCTAAGCATCTAGGCAAGAAAAACATTTCTTCTCCTTAATAACTTACTTCCAGATATTAGTCTATGCAGGATTGTACATCCAGGACATGATCACAAAATTGCTGTGCAGCAGAAATGGTGATGCTCTCCCTTTGTAAGGGACAAAGTGGATTTTGGGAACCACTGCTTTTCAAAATTAATATTCTTCTACAAGTAAAACTGTCTCAATCTCTAACAGACAGAAAAAAAAATCTTTTCTGATCCCCTCTTCTGGTCAGCCTTACTAAGCTGATGCTAATGATTTTAAATGGCCTCATGGAGACAAGCCTGCAGGTTTGGGTAGGGCAGGGGGAAGATGCTGCTTCAGTCACTTTGTGGTGGCTGTATCATTTGACACACAGTTAGTCAAAATGCTATCTATTCAACACAGTGTGCAGCTAATCTAATCTAAAGCAGCACGCAGGCACTGCTGTGCTATGGAAACATTCAACAATGCAAACATGATTAGCCACATAGGTGGAGCTTTACATGCAATTGTTTTGGGAGAGAGATTTAACACTGCCACAGTGACAACACAGCCTCCCTCTTCACATCTGTCTTATCAACACTCTCTTCAGACTAGACTTTAACCTTGCCAGCTGCAATTTTCCTCTACTTCTTCCTATGGTGTTCATCTTGCATCAATTATGGCAATTTAATAAAGAAGAAAAAATATTAATAAAAGCATTTACTGCTTGTTATGTTTTTGGCCAGTCAAGTTGCACTAAAGACTGCTTAGATTGTATTAGGAAGTTATAAAGTATACACATACTAAGAACAAAAATACTTTTGTCCTGTAACAACAAACACAAATCAAAGAAACAAACAGTAACCCACAACTCATCAGACCTATAAGTTAAACAAGTATGTTAAATAAAACACTTAAGGCTCTGATTCAGGAACGTCCCAGAGGTATGGGAGAAGTTAAAGATTTCCTTCCAATACATTTCACTGTGGTAAGGCAAAACCCAAGGATTTCCAAACTCAGAACTGAAAAGAACTGCAACAGTGTTCACCTGCCACCATTCTGAGATGTGCCCATCTCTGTCAGCTCTCAAGTTTTCTCAAATTACTTTTGTAAATAGCATCCAAAGGGTTGGGTGG
The DNA here is from genome assembly GCA_013398075.1 of Notiomystis cincta. Lineage (NCBI taxonomy): Eukaryota > Metazoa > Chordata > Aves > Passeriformes > Notiomystidae > Notiomystis > Notiomystis cincta. The sequence continues at coordinate 433,063 of VZRX01010776.1, forward strand.
CCTTTAGCTCAGTCCATTTCAGCCCAGCTAAGGCAGTGATGTTAGTCAACCCCAAACTGCCAGCAATAAGCCTTCTGGCACACCCACGGGGTATTTCCAGAAGTGTGAGCAGCTTTTCCAAGGTGAATGTGTGTGTATTTAAGGGCTGCTCCTAAGGTCCAGCCAACCTCTACCCCGAGGGCTGGCTAAACATGCCACAGTGCAGATCTCAATCATCACAGAACAGGCTGTGCTCGCCTTCCCAGAGCACAAGTCTCCCTGCAGTTGGGAGCAGTCTTGTGCTGCAAACTGACTTGAAAATATTAAATAAAAAAGATTAAAAGTTCTCAAAGAGGATTTAAATATAGGCAGCAAGTCAGCACTTCACTTCCTGCAATCCCTTCTGAGAGAGATTAGGGCACAAGGGCTCAATACCTTGAAAGTAAAATAGCTACAAAGAATGTTGATTTTCTTGCCTAGAACAGTGGCCGCAGAAGATAAGAGGCACAAGTACTTATGTTTTAAAACTGAATGTGGAAGTATTTAAGAGATACTGCCAGTGAAAGCATTAAAGCGACACCATCAACTTCACACCTAGATTCTTAAAAAAATATCAAAACTTCCAATTAGAATTTGTGCCTTTTTAAATTTATCATTAATTTTGAGAGTCTTCAGTGGATATATACACACACTCATAAATACATCTATGTGTATATAGAAGCAGGCAAATGTGTGCACACACACACAAATTGGTATCAATGGTATCTCCAAAATGTAAAATAAAGTCTCTGACTTTTCACAAAAACAAATTTCAAAGATATCAGTATCTACTATTGTTGTTGCTTATTAAGAAAAAAAAAAAAGGGCAGAAATAAAAGGCAGCCTATCCTCTTACAAGTTAAATGGGACATTTGTCTAATATAGGAGGCTACTGTAGTCCCTGAATGTCCAGTGAAAATAGTCAAAAATATTTGCAGAGTTCTGCCAACCCAGCATTAATACCGAAGCAGAGAACTCTTTTATTACTCCCAATCCTCCCTTGAAACCTCTGCCATTTGGACAGCCCTGTTCACTATCCTTTCATGCCAACAGACCCACAGGAAGGCAGCTTTAGAAAAAAGGTGACCTAAAACATCTCGCCCGTTTTGTCCCTCTGCACTTCCATGACGCCCCAGCAGCAGCTCCGCTGGCCCCATCCCTCAAACTGTGTCATCAAAACTCCAACCCCCTTCCTCACTTGTGCCACAAATAAAATAAAGCAGGAATTACACGTTCCCTCTGCCATCAGACTAAGCCTGCAGCAAAGAAGTTCTAAGATACCTTAATCCTTTTGGCTGCCTTCCGTCACGCTGTGCCTCCTCGATGCTCACAGCTCTCCCCTATCACTCTATAATAGTGCCAGCTGGCCTCTCTTAGCCAGCCTTCTTTTTTTTTTTTTTAAATAAAAAACCTCACAAATTTAAAAAAATAAAAAGTGCAGAAAAACAAACCCTTGAATCTAGTATTTCATTCATGGGTTGGTTCTTACCAAGTTGTGACTTGTATAATTAATCATAATTCACGGCAGCATAGCATAGGAACAATTATTTAAACATTTAAAAACAAAGTGGGTTGCTGGCTCTTTACAATGCTGACATATTTAACACCCAAAACAAATCCTTTTACTGCTGTCTTTAAAACAAAGGCACACATTTTTCTGCGAGTGAGATCTCATTTTGCAGCACTTTCCATCCTCCTGCAGGAAGGCAGTTATTTTCAGTATTTCCCAATTATAAAAGTGGTTTTACTGGGTGAAAAAAAATACTTATAGCTGCATACCCCATTGTTGACAATCCCCTTATGCCATTGAAAAAGAATTTTCAAATAAAGGAAGGGGTGGGGGGAAGGGGAGGTGTAGAAAATTGATAAATATTTCTCTTTTACCCACCATGCAACATTAGGAAGGGGCAGGCTTAGTTTTAGCTGATTTTCTTCTACAACCAATAGCTCTTTGAATACATTTCCTAGTGGTTAAACTACCATTACTCCAGCTTCTATGCTCATACTGGCAACTATTTATTTAGGCATTCTGTCACCATGGGAAGAGCAGATCTCTATTCTTCCTTGCATCACAGAGCCTTCTGGAGCAAGCATGTTTATATTATACGTTTATTTTATATCCAATAGGGCACAATCATGTAGAAATAAAAAGTTGTGGGAGGGGGTAGAGGGTAGGAAGGGAAGAACACATCACGTACTCCTGCTGATAAACTCAAAGCACTCAGCAAGATTTAAATGACCATGGAAAAGTCTCAACTTGATATTCCTGGTGTGATAGCTGAAAGCATGATTTTAGAAGACCAGAAGCACTATGCTCAACTCCACAGAGTCTAATAATTTCCTCAGAATCAGTTTGGTCTCAGTTTTGGTTTTAATTTACACAGAATAAAGTCAGCTTAAAAAATCCCAGAGACTAGATCAAGACAGGAACTGATGTGCCCCTAGTGAACTGGTTTTAAGAGTCCCAACTCCAATGGCTTTTATTAGAATAATCCTAATATAATATTCTTGCAATTATGTCCTTCTTCAGTGTTTAAGTTTTTAATGACTGGTACAAAAATCAAAGCCCAGTTGAGTCCAAGTGGTGCCAAAAGACTGATGCTACCCTAGTGCACAGCCTAGAAGAGCCTCACTTCTACTTCTCCACTTATCAACTGGACTGAGACAGGCACTTCTAGTGTTTTCACACCACAATGAGAGAACTTATTTAACTACTCCTATATCCAGTTTATCTCAAGGACCTGAGCTCAGGAATTCTTATGAACTGAGAGGGAGGCGATTCTGCCCCTCTGTTCCACCTTCTTGAAGCCACATCTGCAGCACTGCATCCAGCTCTAGGGCTGTCAGCACAGAAAGGACATTTAACTGCTAGAGCAGGTCCAGAGGAGGCCACAAAAATGACTGGAGGGATAGAGCACCTCTCCTGTTAGGAACAGCAGAGTTGGGTTGTTCAGCCTGAAAAAGAGAAGGCCCCAGGGAGAACTTACTGTGGTCATTCAGTACTTGAAGGGGGCCTATAAGAAAGATGGGGACAAACTTTTCAGCAGGGCCTGCTGCAGTCAGACAAGAAGCAGTAATTTTAAAGTAAAAGAGTTGATTTAGGTTAGATATAAAGAACTTTTTTACAATGAGGGTGGTGAAACACTGGGCACATGTTTCCCTGAGAGGTGGTAGGTGCCCCATCCTTGGAAATGCTCAAGATGAGTTTGCAGGGGGCTCTGAGCAATCTGACATAGTTGTAGACATCCTTGCCCAAGGCAGGTGGATTGAACTAGACTTTAAAGGTCCCTTCCAACCCAAACTATTCTGTGATCCCTTGAACTGCATTCAGTATGAAGGAATCTAATTTGAATCTTTGTATTTCAACCACTGGCCATGCACCTGACAGCTCGGCATTCAAACATTCAGCTTTGCATAACCAAAGATCCTCTGGCCATCAATCACAGCAAAATAAAAATACTCATATGAAAATAATGCAAGAAACCTCCTCTTGAGAGGGAATATTAACCTTAACACAGCTCTTGGCTTTGCTGATAAGCCTTGCTAAATGAACCATGTTTCCAGCATGCCTGAAAAAAATTCTCAGCCAGAGACCAGAAGGTCCAAGCAAGTTGTAGCCTGGAGTTGGCCCATATGATTCCCCGTGACAACAGACAGGAAAATCTTCCTCTGCAGACTTCAGTGACCACAGAATGGCTTGAGAAATGACATCATCCTGAGTTCAGTTAGACACAGTTGACTCTTCCAGAGAGTTATGACATCCCCTTGCTCTTCATGCTCTAACTACCCCCCAAGCTACTCATCAAACTGCTTTACCACAGGTTCTGAAATTAACTTGTGCCTCTTCTAAAGCCATTGGAACACCTTCAGCATTTTAGAGTGGGGTTGTAATACCCTGAAAATAAGGTGGTTAGCATCAGAGAGAGCTGTTTGTAATCTTCTCAACTTGCCAGCAGTATGCAGATAATGGTGCACTGGAGACCAAATATAACCACCTCCTTCAACCTGGTTCTGCTCATCATATTTCTCCAGATAAAGAAACTTCATTAAAAAAAAAAATCACTAAATCTATATGCCAATAAAATTCCTAAAAGAAGCAAGAGTTTGGTGACAAAACTTAGAGTAAGTATTTTAGAAGCACACTTCAGATGAGATTAATTAGGAGTATACAAGAAAGAAGCAATACTGTGCCAAGTTTACCAGGACAATATAAAGGAATACACCCCTGGCCACAGATGCTACAGAGAGGAGACATTGATCAACAAGTGCTTCAAAGAGAGCAGCAAGCTTCTTTACCTGCTACCTAGGATGAAGAAACAAAATTCAGGTATGAGCAAAAATGGCTTTTTCCTTGACATTCTGGATGTTAAAAGCATTAAGGAGTTTCTGCTATGTCACCTCATCAGTGTCTTTGCCACTGCAGTCTTTGCTAAAAACCTGAGGCTCTTGGCTTGGGATCACTGTACTGATCTCCTCACTTGAGTCTTGCTTGGTGAAGCAAGAAGAGAGAAGAGTGGCATGATTCGTGTTTTACTGTTACCCAAAAAAACTGCTGACATACCTAGGAAGACATATGGAACTGTGAAGTGCTAACATCTGATTAAAACACAGTTCAATGAACTACGTAGTTTCTTTCCTGTATCTTACTCATAAAAAATTAAACAATCGAGAGAGAAACCTGCTTGATACAGAGAGGGAAGAACTCCATCCCACCTAATCATTCTCCAGGAATTAATGCACTTGCCAAAACAGCTCCTCTGCCACCTTCAAACACATGAAGAAGCCTCCTCTGTTGCAGGGATTTGGCTTGTGACAGTGACACAAAGCAGTGCCTCGTTCCTCACGTCGGTAGCATGGAAACACTTCACACACAGCCATTACCTCTCCCAGCAGCAACACGAGAATTTCTTCTACAGTCAGTTTTCACTAATGGTATTCACAGCCTCAGAGTCAGCAAAGGACTTGGCAAGACTCGCCCCAATTTCACTTTGTACCTTCTGGAAAAGCTGCACTTAACAGGCGAGGCAGCTGCAGCTCCAAAGGGTGGAACACGAGAGCAGCTGAGCTGCACTGCTCATGCCCTACCATGACAGGGCAAGGTGAAGGCCAGACCCTGACCCAGGCTTGGCAACACAGGAGGGTCTGCAACACCTCTGACATCTTCCAGAAAATCAAACCTGAATCACAGAGCAACTGAGCTGTGACAGATGACACAAGTTCGCTGCCGTCCTGGTGGGATGCAGGTCGCTGGTTCTCCCATTTTCAAGGAAAGCTTAAATAATGCCTTTAAATTCAGATCAAGCCAAAGAGCACTTAACACTTTACTGGGCCTGGTCCCAATAACTCGCTTCCTTTTCTTTCCCTGTTCTCAAATTTGCCAATAAGTATCACAATAGAATCTAATTAACGTTCACTAATGAGTGGGATACCAATTGCTAATCCAAAAGAATTTGGTTATGTGCAAGTAAGCAAACAAGTTAATGTACCATAAACTGTGTTTTGTTCATTTATTTTGACAAATGTAGTTTGCTTTCAATTATGATACTTCCTAGCAGACTACTTTGCCTGTCTATTTTGCTGAAGTTTGCTGAACTCCCATTGCTATTATGCTTTTCCTCAGTTACTGTTAAAAAAACCCCAAAAAACCAAGAAAACAAATCAAACACAATAACAAAAAAAAAAATCCATCCCAAAACCAACTGATACAGCAAACACTGGATGCCCTCTCTCATGAGAAATGAAGTAGTAAAAGACCTCAAGAAACTGCTTGACTGATGGTCCACATTTTGTGTGTTTGAACTTCCACTGTAGAGATGCACTATTGATACTTTGTTGTGCTGGAGAAGATTTCATTCAGAAATCTTTCTAGTGGGACTAACAGCTCTTTGCAGAACAGATTTGGTATCTACCTGTGCTGCTGATTTTCTTTTCAGGCTAAAGATGCCCAGCTGGTTTGAAAAGGAAATCCCTTTCTGTAAAAAACACATTTAAACATTTTCCTCTGACTTAAGTAAAGATTTGACCAGTTTACGTTTCTAAATAGTTTAAGCAAGGTCTCCATCAGTGGGAGTTTCCCCACTCCTGCCCTGCTTAAAATATTGCTTAACTACTGAACTTTCCAGAAATGCCCTAAGCCAGTAACACACAATGTTTCTGAAAATATTCAGCACTTTCTTTTAAAAGTGTGTAACAGGCTTTTCTGGACTGTCCAACATATTTTTAAGGGATACGTGCTTAGAGTGTTGAATTAATGAATTTAGTTTGTTGATTTTTTGTTGGTTTTTTACATCAAAAGCAAAGACTTCAATCCATAACCACAAGCTTTTATAGGACAGTAAACCCTGACCTTTCTTGTGTTGAAAGCACAAATTTTTGCCTCTTAGTTAAGATGTAGGTGAAAGCTTGCATACACAAATTAATAACATTAGATGTTGGGTGCACTTCAAGATAAGCCAGGCAGCTGGTAACTACAGGGGACCAGCCCAACACCAGGGTTTGGCTTCTATTCTATGAAAAGATTGTGGTCTGCACTCTGGAGCTACCAAGCATGCACATAATTTGGCACATACAGCTTTGCTGGTTGGGTGAGGTGTCACTGCCAGATGAAAGAAGTAGGTCACTTGAAGAAATGCTGCCCTGTGACAGCCTCTCAGTCTAGTTCTCAAGTGGCAGTCAAACACCAAGAGCCAAAGAGGGAACTGGGACCTCATGACCTCTCGATCCTCAGGTCAGAGCAAGTCCTGCCAGACCACAGCAGGGCTGGCTTGGTTACATGGAGTTAAAAGAAGGTGGCCCATACAGTCTTTTAGAAAGAGCATGTTCCCCCAAAAGGGTGAAATACTGGTAAATGTTTTCTCCCACAACCACCATTCGAAGCTTGAAGACTTGTCCTAACAGATGTAAAAGTACATGGGGAGAAACCTCATCAAGTCAAGAACTAGGAGGTAACGTATTTAAAGAAAGTAACTAAAGAAAGGGAGGCAATTGGCAACATGTTCTCAGACTGGAAGCAGGGTCAACTTTATGAAAATACAGCTGGAAGACAGCTGGACAATAATTTCCTTCTCAGAGGGTTTAAAATATGGAAATCAAACAATTTGAGTAACGCAAAGGCTTGATGGGTCTTGGCAACAAAATTAGTTATGAACAATGCCTTCAACTGCTACTTCTTCCTTTCTTAAAATATTTCAGAATTGCATAAGCAGTACTTTAAGTGGAAACCACCAATTCCACGCAGAAAGGAAGCATTTTGCCTCCATAATTCTTCTCTTATTCTCCACAAGTCAAGTTCTTCCTTCTTCCAAAAGGAGTGGGGTTTCCACTTGGGCCATCCACAGCTGCATCCCTCTATCAGCAGCTGGCAGCTACAGGTGCTGGGCAAGCACTGGTGCATCACTAAGGCAGCAGTGCAGCAGGTACCTAGCAGCTGTCACAGCAGATTATCCTCTTAATTCCCCTTTAAGTGCCAACAGGAAAAGCTCTATCATCTCCTTCCTGCACAGCCCACTTTCCTTTTGTGGATGTTTCCCTTCCGGACAGTGCTTCAGGTTTCCAACACTCTATTTGCTCTGATACTCCCACTTACAGCCCTTATCTCTGCAGCAGTCTCAGCCACTGCTGCTCTGAGCTCTGAGCCTCAGCTCTGTGCTCAAAGGATATCCTCGTGCTGAAGAGTTTCAGTGCTGCCCCACAGCCCCAGCTTTTCTTTGCTGCTGAGAAAGAGGTACCTGACAGCTGCTGCTGGTGTCTGCACATCAGGAGCCCAGAACAGTGCAGAAGGCTTTTCCTACCTCATGACTCAGTTTTTACAAGCAAAAACCCCACCTATGGGCAATACAGAATAATCCCCACAGCCATCCAGCAGCAACAAGATGAGCACTACTCATCAAGACAGCTTCTGCCAGACCATGGCCCTGCACACAGTTCCATCAGCTCCATTCACTGCTGTGCCAGTGCTCCTGCCAGCACTGGTGCCAGAGGCGTGACTTTGCACTGCACTGCAGATTAGTCACCCACGTTCTTCCAGGTTACCAGAACACTGCTGACTCCTTGCAAGAGGCACCTCATTTAAGGAACTGAGCAGTTTGGAGTAGCTGCCCCAATTCAACTACTCACACTAGCAACAATTATCTAAGACAACCAAACAATTTAGGACCCTGTGACTCTAACCTATGCTAACATCCTATAATGCCCAAGCCAAAGACCATGAGGCCCCTTTCAGCATGATGACAGTTCCAAGGCAACCTTCATCGCAGCCTCCTTTGCCAAGCTCACAAAAACTTGCCTCAGTCACAGCTTTGAAATAATTCTTTTGCCTGCTAGGGCTCAATTCCATAGTTTTTTTGCCACTTCTTTGCACAGTGTGTTCAGCAGCTCCCTGGCAAGGTCTCTGACTGTCAGCCACCACCATCACAGAGGCACACTGGGGCAGACTGAGGGCATTGCTACAGGAGCCTACCACATCTTACAGCCCAGTGTACAATTGAAACAAAGAACAAGTACTTCACAAAATAAAGTGGCAAATTCAAGTGCTGAAAGCCACAGGCATTGTTGTGGCAGCACATGACAAAGACGATTCCTCAATCTTTTTGAGGGAAAGGACCACTTTGCTTTTGAAGAATAATTAAAAAAAAATTTATAAAATGCCATTGTCTTTGTCTATTCTACAATGACTGGCATGGACAGGCACACTAGAAATAGATTTCATCTTTACAAGGCCAACCAAGTCCTCAGCAGTAGGGCAGATGTGGTTTTATTATCACCACTACAACCTGCTCAAAGCACAGGAAAAACTTCACCTCCTCACTACAGCCAAGAGCCACCAACCCACCCCTGAGGGCAAGTCACCTTCGAGACTGCCCAGGCACAAACAAACAGTGCTGCCCTCCAGGACAAGAGATTACTGCAGCCTGCAGAGAAATGTGCAAGCCGCAATTTCTGCCACCAGAACTGGGAGAACATTTGATCTGAGTGCCTCAGGCAAATCCCTTCTCTTCTCTGCATCTCAGATTCCCGGTTCCTAGAGCTTTGCAAAGCCTGACATGAGGCACTGCAGAAATGCAGAAAGTCACGGAGCAGAAATGCAGAAAAGTCATGGAGCAGAAATGGCAAGACAAGGGCCAAAGAGATGCAATCCCCTCAGATTTTCTGAAGATGGTTATTTATTCATTCTCACAGTGTTTCAAGAGTGCTGAAAGTCTGATGCTGAGAAGCCTTAACTGTGATAAAGGTCCAATGGTTGCCAACTGAGTATTTGCTTTAATCACATTTGATGTTGTTCTTAAAGCTGCCTGCCAGCTTCTGGAGTCATTTGATTATATACAAGTATTACTTCAAAGCAAACAAGCAATGGATACATTTTTATTTGTTTGTTTCACTGTTTATAAGTGATATTTTCTTAGAATTTGCAGCGTGAAGGAAATGCACAGTACTCATGTTTGGATCTAATTTTCATGAAAATTGAATAAAAACAGAAAAACACCAGCCACCAAAATCATTTCTACCCCCCAGTAATTAAGTTCCCATGAAGGGAGGAAAAAAAAAACAAACCAGAAACAAAACCTTGCTATTCAGCCAACTTTGTTTAAGATACATTTCATAAATCAGCCGTGTTCAGCTTAAATCAGCACAAATGAACAGAGAAGAAGAAGCCTTAAGGCAACTGTTCAGACACCTGAGAAATGACAGCCAGAAGCCAAAGCCAGAGAGGGAAGTTGAGTTTGAGGGTTTTTTTTTATCAAGTCTTTTTAAAGAAATTCAACTTGACTCATTATAAAGGCAACACAGGAAAATAGGTGTGATGGGGATGAGACATAGAAGCATTGCTCAGCTGGGGGAATCCAACACACAGGGATGTGCAGACCTGGAGGACTGGAACACCAGAGTGACAGCTCTGGCCTGAGCTGAGAGAAACCTCAGGGGCTGCACAGCTTGTCAGACAGAGAGGGCACGCTGTACACTCCGTCACACTGCTCACTCTTCCCCTCCTCTCCATGATCTGTTCCTGAGAGCAAAACCACAGAGACACAAAACTTAATGTCTAATCCTAAACACAGTAAGGGAAAAGCCAGACTTCAGCAAACCACCATCTCCTGCTGATGCAAAGCTTGGTAAAGAACGGAAACCTGTGGAACTGCAGGACCCTTGATATACACATGAGAAATGAGAATTTCTTGACCTTAGCCTAATTCCAAAGATAGATAAGATCCAACTGAGATTCTCCAAAATGTCCTAATCTGTAAAACTACTCAGAAGAGCACTGATCTTAGCAAAAGGGAAAGTCCTAACCTTAAAACCATTGATGATAACCTGTATTTAAATAAACAGAATAGATCAAATAATTTCATCTCAAGGAGAGCAATCCAGACTTTCAGTCCTTCAGCTAAATTCCTATGGACACCATTCTGGACAGGTCACAGAAAACCCTGAAACAACTGCTCAGTGAGGCAGGGAAAACAATACCAAGAAACCTTTAGTGTGTTAGCTTGAGGAATAATGCAGTTTTGAAGTGCCACTATCAAATCAACAGTATTGCTTCCTTACTCTGTGCTATGCACCCAAATCCATGGGAAATACTGAAGACTCAGAGAAGGCTCAGAGGACCATAACAACAGTATTTTCGATGTGGAGAAGCTTATTTGAAGGCAGACTGAAGACTGGATAGCAGACTTTAGGGATGAAATAAAAATGTAAAATCATGACTAGCAGAGAGAAGTCATAACTTCAGTTTCTCTCTTCTTGGTTGCATAACAAAGGGAAATTCAATAAAAGCTGCAAGTTACAGAAGAGATAAAAATAAGATAGTCTCAAAAATGTCTAACCAGACTGCAGAGCTTCAAGCCAGAAGCTGTCAAGGCCAAAAAAAGCAAGAATTGCCCCAAAGCAGACACATATGATTAAGAACATCAATAGATTTAAGAGTGTATGATAAAACAAATCTTGGTACAAGGTATTAAACTTCTGGGATAACCCCTGAAAGGTATTGTGAGACAAAGATAATTACAACAGCCCAAATCAAAGTATCATTTCTCCTTTTATAAATGGTTGCCCTTGGGAACTGCTCGAAGTAGGTACTTGATTGAATGGACCTAAAGTCTGGCAGCTCTATGGTCAGCCTGTTTTTAAGCTTCATTTGGACACAACACATTTAGCCCTTTAAAAAGCATTGAGTATTTTTTTCTGAAAAACACTGTAAATTTTTTTTTAAAGGAGTATCACAGAAACTTAAATTCAGATTAAAAAAATAACACATTGTCTTTCCCATCTTTCTGAGGTCACAACTGGACCAGCAAGATTCATGTGATAAACAAGTTATTCATTCCTCATGTGTATCAGCTAACCACCTTAGCTGCTCAAGAAGGTAAAAAACTGTAATATTAAAAATTACGTCCTCAAAACATATCCAGTTCCCCAGAAGCAGAACTTACTTGCTGTTTCCTAAAATAACAGTTTATTTTAGCAGTCTTAAACCCTGCCAAATTCCTATAATACTTATAATAACAAACAATACATGCAATCACCACCATATAAAGTTAGTTACTTTCAGTGCAGAAGCTACAAATCAACCTATGTAAAAAATTCTTGGGTTGAGTTTTCTGGTTGGGGTTTTTTGGTTGCTTTGCTTTCTTTGTGTTGATTTATTGGTTCTTACATTATTTTGAGGGTTTTCTCATTAGCTACAGCAAACACCCACCCACACAACTAGTTTTCCATTTGTGACTGAACAAACTGATCAAAAAAGAAGTTGAGGTTAGGCACAGGAAGAGGTTCTTCACTGAGAGGGTGGCTGAGCACTGGAACAGGCTTCCTCAGGGCAGCTGTCACAGCAGCAAGCCTGACAGGAGTCCCAGAAGCTCACCTTCTGCACCACTGGCAGCTCTGCTGCTCCCTAAGGAGAGTGCTGGTCAGACAAAACGCTGGAAAAAGATGATTTGGTAATTAAAAACACATGGATTTTCTCCCATTCTGTTCAAAGCTGAATGTCCTGAAAGTATTCAAGTTTCTTCCCCAGGCACATGCTGCCAACTCCTCAGTTTATTAGTGACAGGTTGCCTCAGAGCATAAGTACAATAACAAAAACAGTGAACTTGTTTTTTTTTTGATTGCTTTATTTTGGAGTTCACAAAATGTGAAGAGAGTCTTTTGCTTCTCAAAAACAGATTTCAAGCAAGGCGGTCACCTGGCTGCAACACAAGCATTTCCTCCCCCATCCTCTCCAGAGGTGCCTTAAATCAGGGTTTGACATCAGACTGAGAAATAAATGTAGCAAAGTAAGCAAAAGGTGACAAGTAGTTCTTTTTAATATGAAAGGCTTCTTCTGAGGCACAAAAAATACTAATTCAAATACAGAATAATCAGCATCTTTATAAAATTTCAGTCTGGCGTTGGTTACTTCTGTCAAAAAACACTTGGCTATGTGGTTCTACTAACAGAGCAAGTAACTCAGAACTCTGCCACAGACCTACATGACACAATGAAAGTATGCTGAAGCTACATATGTCTTTGAACATATTTTGGAAGCAAAGGAATTGTTTCTGATACAATAACAATAGTGCTAATAACTTTGTGCTAAGATACAGACAGCCGTCAGGTCAAATCCTTAAGTCACTCTGTAGGAAACCTAGATATGAGCTTGTTTTAGCTCAGAGTTACACTGAGACCTCATATGGTCCTTACTAATGAAATGAGAAGCAGCAGTAGTATCCACTCCCAGTGTAACAGCAGGCAAACCAGATTGCAAGGTTCTTTTGCTAATATGAGTTACTATCATGTTGCGGGAGCTCTGCACTGTTGCAATAATTGCAGATTTAACAGGCTTTTTCATCTTTCTCACCTTCAAATTCTCTCTCCTTCAGAACAGCTTAGTGCTGCCATCTACTTTTTTTTTTACCCTAACAGGGGGTTTTTATGTTAGCAAAGTTCCTAGCAGACTAACTCGCCCACTAAGACAACATTCCTTCACTTAAGTCTTTACTGTTGGGTCCCCACATTTATATGTGGTGCAGCTCATCACCACAGGCAAAATTAAAACACAAGGAAACAAAATACAAAATCACAGAGTCCTTTTAACACTAATCTACACTTGAGCCCTCCAATATTAGCAACACCCCAAAACCCTCTCAACTCTTAAACACAAGATATCCTTTACAACCCTTGGAGATGTTAAGATACTAAATTCAGTGACAACAAGGTGGCAAAGACATAGGTCTTTATCAAATCATCTGGACAGTTCTGGAAAGCAAATTTATCTAGCTAAAAATGTTATTCAAAGTTTTAGTACTAGATAATTAATGTAATTCTTTTATAGGTCATTTATTTGAACAGACACTAACACTGCTGGAAAAAAAGTATTTCCTGTCTAAAGGATATACCATCTGAATAAAGAGGCTAAAAAACATAGAGGTAGTTTAGTAGGAGACTGCCTGCTGCTGATCAGGCAGAGCTAGTCTTGATTATTCCTTCACCTCACTTTTTCTTTGCAGTCATTTTAAGGTCTGAGCAATTGTTTCCACACAGTTCCCAACCACCATTTGCTGAGGGTCTTCACCCTATTTTGCACAGAAGTGTTCAGACCAGAGCACCAATAAGGGGAAGCCAGAGCGCCTTCTGCTTCTCCACTGGCAGCACACAAACCAGACAGTGCATCCATCCCCACTGCAGGCATCTGCCCAGAGGCTGTGCTCTGAAGAACTGCTCTCTTGCCTTGTACCTCTGCCTCCCTCCATCATCCCAAACAAGACTGCTATCCTCTGTGGATAAGGGCCAGATTCTGAAGGATCACAGAGTTTCCAAATCCCCACCCAAATCATTCAGAGCATGTCCCACACAGAGGCAGAGAATGTCCTGCAAAGAGAAAGGCTTTTTCCACTGCTCTGCCTCCACGTCCCAGCACAGGCTGTTCAGAGCCCTGCCCAGGTTTGCAGCCTGGTCTCACATGACCCCAGGCCTCTGCTGAGGCTGCAGACAAGTCATAGGGGCTCTGCTGGAGAGAATATATTTATCCATAGGGAATCGAAGGGAATTAATCACATTATATGTGCTGTATCAGGCCGACGAAGGTCACACATCTGAACTAGGGCAGCCCAACCTTCAGCACAGATGTCAGCCTCATGAGGAAGCACCCTGAAAACTGGCCAGGAAAGGTATTTTCAAGAGCAGATTTTTTTTTTCCTTCCTGCAGAGCTTTATTTCATAATGGAAGATGGATGAGTAAAAAAGCAAAAACCAAAATCAAAACACTGTTTTTAAAATAAAAATTCATTTCCTAGCTGTCATTCTTGGATTTTGCATATCATGCCTTAGCATTAACTGCTGCCAAACACAAGATGTCAGGTCCATCTGGCAGATGTACACTTCCCCAGCTGCCAAGTGTTTCCTTTAGATCCAGGGGCTTCGCTATGAACTATATTCACAAATTCCAGCCTCCTAAATGAGCAGGGCTTCTGAACAGCAGCCTCTGCTTCCGAGTGCCCTGGAAAGGGGGAGCAAGGCTACACTGCAATCATCCAGAGCATCTGCTGCACTTGTGTGGTAGGGAGGGCAGCATCCTGCTAACTGATGGCTACACCAGCTGTGGGAGAGCTTTAAGGAATTCCTTTCTCCCCAGATTATCTCTAAGTAAAATTAGAAAGTATTTAGAAAGCAGAGGGGAAACCCAACCATTCAAGCCGACATCATTACTTATTTACATATAAATACAGCCAGAAAATAAGCATATGTATTTATATATAAACAAAAAAGCTATCTGTACAATGTTTCATACATTGCTTTCCCGTCCAATATTTACTACTTTATTCATGACTTAAGGAAAAAAACTTTTTCCCCAAGAAACTGGTGATAAAATGCCCTCTGGTGGGCGTGACTGTGGACCTCTACATCAACAACCACCTCCAAAATAGTTTGGAGCCTTCGATGTATTCCTGGGATTACTATTTTTAATGGAGTGAGACAAAGCACATACTTGCCTTCCAGAAGAAACAGATACACCCTTGACTAACAAGCCTGTTTTACTGCTAAGTATCTCGGTATTAGAATTATCTCAAAATATTAAAAAAAATCCTATTAAAATAATTTTAGGAATCACAACATGTTTTAATATTCACTTTACCTCTCTAGGACACATATTTATCTTAAAAAATAAGCAATTAAGAGAAACAGTATAGTGGCATTAAGTTCTGCTGTGCTTTAGCATAACAGAATCTTTGTCAACTGAAATGGAGAAAGGAGGGGTGGAGAAAACAGCATTTTCAGAGCTTATGAATCATTTTTGTCCTGTTAAAGCACCAGGCACAACTAGGGAGGCAGCTCTAACTGTACAAGCAAAAAATAACAGCCCTTGCTCCAGAAGAGTTTATTGCCTAAATAGAAAAAGCAAAGATTGAAAAAAAAAAACCTCTCAAATATAAACTGAAGTTAACAGGATGTGTTTTATCCTTCAGATGCTCAATAATTGTAGGTGGTGCTTTCATTAATCTGAAACAAGATAAATCTAAAAAAAGAGATCTGAGGGTTTAAGATGCAGTGACAGAAGAGATAATGCAGCAAACTTGGGGGCAGAGTGCAGTGCCTGTACAGCTACTGTGAGAATATACATACATATATATATATATATATAAATATATATGTAAAGCAGAGTGCTTTGTCAAACCAGCCACAATGGAAGAGGAGAGCCACCAGGCAGATGGGACTGCATGTGCCTGACCCTAACACAGCCAAAAAAAGCTGCAGTTACACACAGAACTCAAGCTGACCTTACAGTTTCTAGGGAATTTTTGTGTGTGTGTGTGCAACAGCAAAGCTTCAGAGTGGCAGCTAAATAAAAAGGCAGAATAGAACACTGAGGTCACATGAAGGAAAATGGAAGAACTCCACGGCTTTCCAGCGTTCCCTGGAAAGTCTTTGTGCTTCCATTCCATACAGAATATGGCACTTTCTTGGTTCATCAGGATGGTTAGATATTTGTTTCCAGCTTCCACAGCACAATTTGCAGTTAACCGTTGCTTTATGCCAAAAATATCTGCAACTTTCCACTATACATGGAATGTGAAACATTTCTGTCTCTTTATAAATGCTTCTGGGCAACAAAACTTTGCTCATGAGGTTGTTCTGGGGTATAAAAAAAATTATGTGATTTAACATTCATGTCCTCCTTCTCTGCCCTCAGAAAGAGAAACAAAAAACTGTCAAAACCCACTCATGTATTTGACACGTGCCTTTTACCAAGTCCTGCATCCCTGCCCTGTTCAGAGCTCCCTCCCTCTCTAGTGGCAGACAGCTCAGATGCCAATGCTTAGAGCCTGCTCTGGGCTTGGCTAAGATCAGAAACTTTTAGTTTAAAATTGGTTTTTTTGCCAATAGCCCACACAGAGATTCAGAGTTACATTTACCATTTTTTTCTGAAGACAGAGGCCAGAGGTTTCACAGAGCAATGCTGTCACTTGGCCTTCTCCTGCATGAGCTTTATGATCATCACTCTTGTAAGCATCTCTGGACATTATGTTGACTGCAGATACAGTGAAACATTTGTTTTATTAGATAGAGCACACCAAGATTAAATGGTCTATTTGTGTGTGTAATAACTATACACACAATGCCTAGGCATTAATCCTATTTTTTGCCTAAAAGTAGCATTATCTAGGTAAAATGAGCACTGACATTTCTTGGATCTTATCCTTGTGGTTAATCTCGGGTTTTTTTAATCTTCCAATTTTCTAATCAAGTATGTGGCCCAAGGCTAAACAGTTCTGATAGTTGTTAAATTTCCAATCTTTTTTTAATAAAAATAGGGGGTTCATGTTTTGTTGCTAGGGTAAAACTATTCTCTTAAGCCAACCTGAAGTGGCTATAGTCAAATTCAAGAGATTACTGGTCTACTGAAAGCCATGAACTGATAGATTGTAATTTTACAAGGTAATATTTAGACAGGGAAAGACTTAATACTAAGTCATACGTGATGCCATTTTCGTAAATATCTTGAGGAAACCTGAGCCTGTTCATGTTATCCTGAAGCTGAATAACTGCCTGGTAAAGAGCCTAAAAATGGGAAGGAAATGGTTATTGAGGGCTTCCACTTGGATTCCCTGCAGCAGAAGTCTACCCAGCCCCCTGGCTCCCCGAGGTGAGTGCCTGATGGTGCCCAGGGTAACTATCACCTCAAGCAGGAGATGCCTGGGCTCAAACTGCACCTGCACTTCCATCACAATTTAGGGTTTAAGCTTCTCAACCCGACCCAGCTGGGTGTCATTCTTGATCCCCAGCCCAGGCTACCTTAACTCTGCCATCAGAGCACTGCAGCTGTACACAGGTCTTTGAATAAAGATGCCAGCATGGCACAAAGGTTGGGGTTTTTTGTTTTACTTGTATTATTCTCGAAATACAATACTTCAGTAACTTAGCTGCTGCAACAACAATATTTGTCTAAGAATAGTTTTTAGAAGGCTTGAAGGATGCTGCTGTGAACTGTTCAAGTGTGATATTGAAACAGTGAATTTAAGGAAAACTTGCTTCAATTTCTTTTTTAGCAAGAATATACCCTACACATACACACACAAATGGGCTTTCAAACTTTCTCTCGGAGACAAGGGAAAAACAAATAAACCAAAATAAAGAGTATTATGGCAATCACAATTCTCCTCTTCATCTCTCCCTGCAGTTCTGTATCTAAGTACCACTTTTAAATTCAATCTCACACTTTAGGGACTTCAGACAAGCCATATTATTTCCTTAATTCCTATACCATTGCTATGCTCTTTTTTTCCTCCTACAAATAACTCAAATATTGGCCAAAACTTCCCATTGCCTTTTATTTCCCAGAGAGATAAGGTTGTGATGTTGCAAAACTCTAACTGCCCAGAAGTCAATCATAAAAATACACATTTTTTTCCAAAAATAAAAAATGTACTAGGAATCAGGCTTTATTTCAGAGATTCAACAAACTTAAAGAATGGGTAGAACATTTATCTGATGTTTTCAGGATACTAAATGTAAATTCATTTGGCTGCACAGATCTGGGCCAAGGAGAAATTTGGCCCATTTTATATAATACAGAACTGAGGGGAAAGAAGCAAAGGTACTGAAGCACCTGGATTGTACAAACCAGAGTCTAGCAAATATATCCTTCCCTCTCTCTTGCATTTGCTCTCATCTACTTAGATTTGCAGACTTTTTCTTCGACCTCAAGACCTTCACAGTTGAATTTCACAAGTGATTTGTTCCTCAGGGTAGAGAAGCACTGTGCAACATCAGATACATATTGGAATATGTCAGCTCCACAGGTGTTAACTAGATCAGGATTTGGTCCACAGTTCAGCAGCTCTTGTGACAATTCACACATCAAGATCAACTGAGAGGTTCCCCAGGAGGTCCCACGCAGCCACAACCCACGCTCTTGTGTGCTACAGGCAGCTTTTAATCACATCTCATTACATTTGTTTGCAGTCTTAAGGCTCAGACGCCAGAAAGCAAGCGGGTGGTTTTTACTTTCAGTCTCGTACAAAGACCGAAAGGAATAAAACGTTGGCACAGGCAGCCAGAGCCTCACAAATTCTGAATTTGAGAATGGGCATTCAATCCAGCCTGCAGAAAATCCAGACTAGCATCAGTGTAAAAGAGATAAGAGTTAACTCACCAAAGATCAAACCCAACTTTCATTTACGCCTATGCAACACTGATTTCTGTTAACTACATGTGTGTAACCGGGGGCAACGTTTGATCTGAAGCCCAGTACCTTGATGCCCAGCTATTGTAAAGCAGGAGCAAAAAGGTAACTACAAACATTTGACTGATGTTGCCTGCAAGCAGGGCACTGCAGACAGCTCTACCAGCAGTTCATATTGACAAAATTAAGATGGGGCATGGCAAACCTCACTACTAGAAGTAATTGCACAAATATTTGGAGTGTTGTTAAAAAAAAAAGAGGAAAAAAAAGAAAATGTGACACTGGGGAAAGGCAACACAAAGCCACAGACCAAGAAATAAGCTACTACATGCAAATACATGCAAGCTTCTCCCAAGTTAATTCTCTTCTTAATGGAATATTGATTGGTATGCTCAATGTTTAGAAATGTGAAACAATGTGGGGGAGAGAAAGAAGGGAAGACACTCAGAGCAGTGACTTTTGTTTAAATGATACATAGTTTTCTCATATGATCAGCCAAAAATAGCACAATAAAGAGGGCAGTGCAGTACATTTAACATTTTGCCTTGCATTTTATTAGCAAGTCTGCTAGAGATGACCTGGGAGTGTTAGTCACACACTTTTTGTGCCCTTCTCCAGGAAGAAGGCACAGCATTTTTCATAACCTCTCGTCACACGATATCCTTGGTGTATCTGGTATTTCTCTCCTCTGAGTAGGATGGATTGCAAAGTGTCTGTAGTAGTATAGAGGCTTTTCAGATGTGATGATTTAAGCTGTTTGCACAACTGAGAGAAACCCACTGTTTGGGGGAAAGCAGAGCAGTCCACTGTCATGAGGAACATCTGGGTAAGCTCCGCTGCATCCACTCCTATCCCCAACTGAGAAAAGAGTTTGAGAAAGAAACAAGTAGCATCTTTGAAGCAGATATTTATATGATCCAGTTTTTAAATAAAACCCTTAATATAACCAGTATCTCATAATCAAGCAGACATTTACTCCAACCTTCCAGAAATTTCTCCCTACTCCAGTGCCTACCAATGAAATTTGAGAAAAAGTGCTTCTTCTATCCTTTTCCTTCTTTCATTCATGGAGTCTTCAGAGATATCCCTTATAGCCTCCAACTCCTTCTACTAAAAAGAATACTACTCAATAAGAAGGCAAAAGTTAAAAAAACAAAAAAACAATCAAACAAAAAACAAATCAAACAAAAAACCCACAAATAAACAAAAAAAAACACCCAAAAAAAAAACCCAAACCCACAAAAAAACCCCTCAGCCAGAAGAACCAGCTTCCACTGCCATCAGAGTTCCCGGCCCAGATAATCCAAAAAACAACACCATGCTAAACAGCTCTGCTGAGCCATCCCATATTAAGGATACACTTAGGGATATAGGCACTGTCAAGGAGCCATTTCATTGTGTACAGGTGAATACAGCTGAAATAGTTTAGACATTTCATATACACATATATTTTTGTGCTCAACTGCTTGTATTAAAACATAAGAAGCTTCGTGCAGAATTAGCCACTTCTCTGCCATTGCTTTTCCAAACTTTATGAAGGGTTAATGAACAAGCTCAAAAAGATATTGCTTAACTTCATTCTGCAGCATTTCATATAGTTTCAAAAGTATTTTCCAGGCATTTATACACCCAACAACATTTTGTAATATGAAGTGTTCCAATTTGGCATTGTTCCACCCTTGGCAGGCAAGAGACAATAAAAAAATCAAGAGAAAGTGAAAAATGAAGTTTCTGAAGTATACAATATGTTAGGAATCATTTAATGAATTCAGGTGCTCAACAAGCTACAAATCAACCAAACTTTGCAATACATATAGATTTCAAAGCACAGATAAACACAGCTGCATCCACTTTAAAATTATTCCATGTCTTGTGATTATTGCAATGAACTTCCTGAACTCTTTCACCTCTCCTTTTGATCTGAGGTTTACCTGTGGCTGGAAAAACTAACAGCATTTAAATTCTTCTCCCTCTAATTAACAGAAAAAGCATGTTTAAGCCTTGGACTGAGAAAATAAACCTTTCTTTGAGTAGCTAGAGCATGCTGTGTTCTGTGAATCCACCAACATTGCTTTTGCAGACCAAAACCAAATCCTACAACAAGGTCTGACAAAGCAGATCTTAGAGCAGAATTATCCGATTTAAATATTAATTACTCATCAGCCTGGACTTTAAGAAGTGTCTGAAGCAAAAGGCCTTAAATCACACTTTAAACCCAGGATTTCTAAAGTCTGCACTGTCATGCAGATCTTGTTTTTGGGGTGGAGGTTTTTGGGTGTGTCTTGGGGGCTTTTAAAAAGAAAAAAAAACCAAACCAACAGGAGTGAAGATTGATAATGAGTCTCTGAGATTTAAAAATATAAAGAGTCATATGAATAGAGCCCAGCTCAACAAATTAGGCACATCTTGAATTTGAGTCTCGCTCCCAGATGCTGTTATTGCCTCAGATACCTCTGTATGAACTTGAAGGATTCTTCACAGTATCTCTCAACTACACTGACAGTCCAAGAGACACTCCTGCCACGGCACATTTAACAGTTTTTAGTTAACAGCAATGTTGCAGAGGAATTTTATCAGTGGCAGATTTTCTTGCAAACTGCTGCACTGAACGAGTTCCAACGCACACCTTGAGATATAATCTGCTTCCCAATCAAACTGCATACTACCTGGACTTATGGAGAGCTGAGCTCTAAAACTGGAGACTGACCCAAGAAAAACCAAACCTGAACAGAAATCCCAGCACTTAACATCACACAGCATACTGTAATGGATGGCAGGGAATTAAACAAAAACACAAATCACAAAACGCTACACAAGGAACACTGAGTTCATTTTAAAATAAGTCTTTGTCTATAGTTTCAGCAGGCTGTTTCACAGAATCAGTATTATTATTGCAAGCCAGCACTATACATTACCTGAAATTTGAGACCACCAAAAAAAACCCCTGTGTTTTTCTGATATTAATGCCAATTATGGCAAAAATCCAAGTCAAGAATATCTGAAAACCTTAACCTAAGCATCATAGATTAAAAAAAAAAAAGAAAGCAGCACATAAAAATTAGACAAAATGGTCCCATGTTCCACATATCCTAATCCACAACATAAAATTATTTATGGAGGAGTGTGACTAGGAATTCAGTTACTGTCATTTATCAGATGGTCAAGACAGCACAGAGGTAACTGGCTGCATAACAACAGCAACGGGAAGGCTTCTGGGCACAGCTTGTACCAGGTCTGGTTTCACAGTACCAGGTGAACGATGCATATTCACACTCTGGGAAGCACTGTTGACTTGCAAAAACCTGACAGAAAGGCGTTCCCATAAGAGATTTCTAATCTATTTCCTTTTAATGTCTTTCTTTATAGCTGAGGAGGAGTTCTTTGTACTTCTGGCAACAAAGGAAACACAGAAGTGACAGAAGCATGTCAAAGCTGTTTATGTTTCATACAGCCTCACACTCGGAGTTGCAGTTGGCAGTTTACTTCTTGGGAAGAGCATCTTAGGTGTTCACATAGGAGCTCCACCTTCCTACAAGTAACTTTATGGAAGAGTTAACTGCACAGAGGGATATTGAAACCATTCCTCACACTGGGTAAACCAACATAAAACTAGAAGAAAAAAGTTTTTAAAAATGTGACAAGGTGTTAATGCAATAATTCAGTTACCTGCAGGGATATTTGAGGCAGCATTATCTAATTTGTATGTTTATGGGCTTGAGGATATAGGTTTCACACTGTCTGTCTTCTGCAGAGAGGTGAGTACATCAAGGAAGTGATCAGATACACAAATAAATCACAGAACTTAATGATACTATGTCATATTTTAGGCTACTGAATCAGCACACTGTGCAAAATGAAAGATCTGGAATGAAAACAAAAAAAGCAGAAAGACCAAGTAAGTCACTAACCCATGCTGAGGTTTTTAGCTAGCTGAAAGTCTTGACAGCGGCACAAGGAATTAGTGATCTGAAAATGATGTTGACTTCAGTGCTGTGCTGTAAAGTTGAGACTCTGCAAACAGAGCAGCTTTGGGATCAGGCCCTCAGCTGTCTGGGCTCCCTGGGTCCATAGCCTACGGCAGAAAAGCCAGGTGATGGATGGAGTTTAGTGGACAAGTCATTACAAGAACTTGAGTAAGACCATGCTCAACCTAAAGAAGGATTGATAAAAAACTCAACGGAAATATTAAAGAGAGACCAAAACTTCAAAGTACAACAAAAAACTCCAAGTGAGTTTTAAGATTAAAAAAATAAATCTCACAAAAGGGCTATAATGCAAGTTACAAGGGTTAAACAAGATGGGACAGCCTGGAATTTCCCTCTCCATTTACAGATTATGGGGTAATCTTCCCACCCTAATCCTTTGTGTGAGTTTCCACCACAGCACACAGAGGCAAGAAGGGAAGGAAAAAAAGAAATTTTTTGGCCCTTTAATTTTGGTTTTGGTTGCTTTGGTTTTTGTTTTTTTTTTTTCTGTGCTTCAGAAGAACTGGGTCCATCAGGTATCGGAACTAAATTAAAAGGTCAGGAAAACAAGGAGGCATGGACAAGACTGAATTGCAGATGAGCACAGAGAAGGAGAGACACAGCTCTGGGATAAGCGCCAAGAACCGCAAGCAGCCACCGTCCCGGTTCTGGTGGCTGCCAGCACAGCCCAAACCCGAGCGGCTCCCAGGGACACCAGGGATCGCTACCTGGGAGGGGAGGACGCGTGGGAGCGGAGCAGCAGCCCCGGAGAGACTCTCTCAGCAAACCTGGGCAGAACGAACACTCCTCGCAAACAGGCACTCCAAGTGATAGCACCGGGCACAGCGCTCAGGAAAGCCAAAAATCACTGCTAATTCCTACACCCCTGCCTTCCTCTCCTTCCACTGAGAAGACTTCCAGTCAACATACACACTGTATACTTCTTATTATTGTTTGAAGAAGAGCAGCAACCCTGGCAGCATGCTAATCTAGAAGCCAAGACAAAACAGAGCTGGTTAGTTTCTTCCCTCAAGATTTCTGCTTCGAAAAAACAAATGAACAAGGGTTTGTTCCTGCACACCACCACTTTTTGTTTCGTTTCAGCAAGACTTTGACAAAATCTAATTCACTGTGCCATGTATCTAATATATTGGGTACCTGAAGTATGACCATCACTCATTAGAACCGTAATTAAAAAGTGACAAAACTAGACCCCCCCTCCCCAGCATGCAGATGAAAACCAGTAACCCTGCCTCTATTTGTAACCATGACAACTATAGAATATTTTATTTCGGTAATATAATTCACACTGAACATTTGCTCATAGGTTTTGTTAAGGGAAAGGTTGACACACTGTGCACACATTTCATAAGCTACTGGAGACAACAAATGCAGGAAAGTCAAGCAGCTTGAGACCAAGAGCTCAGTTTGTATTTCGGAGTTCATTTAAGACCCTTTATTGTAAACAAAATGAACAGGAACAAAAATTCATCCAAATTAAGTGTTACAGGTCATTAATTGCAAGACAACTACTTGGTATGACAGGATGTTTTTCCACTTCTAAATAAATCACAGTGATATCCTCATATTTTCAAAGACTTAGTTATTTAAACACCAAATGTTAATTTTCAATTAAAATACCACAGGCATTATTAGGAAATATCAACATGGATGTTATGGGAAAAAAAACAGCTAAACAAAACAAGACAATGAAAAGCATAGTTTACATATGCAGGCTAAGTCTCATTCTGGTTGGGTCACTAAATTATTTGCATAGCTCCAATATTTCATCCTAAATTGAAGACAACTTCCAGAAATACACACAATAAGAACAGGTTATAAGAACAAACAAACAAAAAGCCACAATCCTAAACACTATTCAGAGATTAAACAATCTCCCGAGCATAACTAAAGTTTGACGCAGATAAATGTCAGTGTAAAATATTGCTGCACTTGATTTTTCTCCACATGGGAAAAAAAAAAATAAAGCCATTAGCAGTTTAAGCCAGAATACAACAATAATAGACACACTGTTGCTTTGGTTTGGAGGCAAACAATAATAAAAAAAGAATAAAGCTTACTGGAACACTACCCTTTTTCTCACACAGATCGTATCTTTCTAGGAGGATTTAAAGTTTCAGCAGATTGCTAATTGTAAGAAACAATAATACTGTTATCTGCAGTCACCTTAAAGCTACAGTAGTTTAGGTTTTTAAAAGTACCTCAAAAGAAGAGCCTGATAAACATGTTTAAATCGGTGCAAGAGACTCACACGTGCCTACACACACACACACACATTTCCTCAGTTGTTTTCAAGACTATCAGGAAAAAGAAAGTTTCTTCATTTATCGGAAATATGCTCTATATAATCTTCCATTTAAACAAGTAATAAGCCTGCAGCAAACATGCATGGCTTTTTCCTTCACTGATGGAAAAGTGATTAAATCCCCCTTAATCTAGTTACCAGAATGCTGTATTTTTTTTATGCAGTTTTCATATACAGTAAAAAAAAAGATAAGCAGCCAACTACATGACCAGGGCTCCATCATTTTTGGTTGTGGTGGGGAGATAAATCTGTCTCTGGCGCTCAAGGGGTATTTTCAGTTTAATAAATGAGACCAGAGGAGGAAAAATAAAATAATCTTAGAGACGATGAGCACACACTGTTTATGAAGTGTACGACAAACACCACCATCCATCTCTGGAAGTCCCTTCCTCCAGACCTTTCTCCACCCTCCGGGGAGGCACTGAGACCTGAACCCAAAATCCCGGGGATCACAGACCTGCATCCTCACACGACAAGGACAGCTCGTCACATCCACTCAATGTCAAAACACAAAGTAGCTTTTCCCTCCCAGCGTAAGCCCGACCTTCCGAAAATCGGTACCCAAGGGATGCACCTCTGTGCTCCGAACGGCACCAGGCAGCACTTGGGTTGGGAGATAAGTTACAGGAAAACAACCCTCAGGAGAAAAAAAAAAAAATTAAAAAAAAAAAGAAAGCATCAATGGAAGAGCACAGCAGCACAGCCAAACAAACCTCACACCAGCGAGGACATGTCATCGGCATGGGAATATACGAAGTGTTTTAATATATATACACACACATATATATATTTAAGCAATATTGTGCTGAGAAGTTCCTCGTACGCATCACGCGTGGGGATGTGGAGAAGCAAGAAGGGGGGAACGGCAATGCATGCCAGGCACAGGGAGAGGACGGGGCTGGCCGAGGCGTTCGGGAAGCAGGCAGGGAGGGAAGCAGGCTGCCTGCGGGGGGCGCGCCGATCCACGCCAGGCAGTTCCGCGGCGGCTGCGGGCGCGGGCCCGGGGACGGGGGGGAGGCTGCACCGGGGGAGGTGCCCCCGCAGG